>JAQQZT010000019.1:2727630-2764057 GCA_030068275.1 Clarias platycephalus | reverse complement strand
TCTCCACATCATTGCATTCAGTTTTTATTCACAATTTGTTTAGTGTCCCAACTTTTTTGGAATCCGGTTTGTATTTTGTTACGCTTATACCATAATAGATTGCCAAAATTGCAATTTTCTAATATATTTAAAAACAATATGTTATTGTTTGATCAATTTAGAGGTACATTTATGGTTTGTTTTTCTAATTACTAGTCTTGACACATTTGCTGCTATTACGGAAATAGTAACGAGTGCATTAATCTTAACCTGTGACATTTATTACAGCTGGAACTTAGAGTTATTGTGATAAATAAACCGTTCGACCCATCAGATACGATAATTCAAAAGTGTTGTTATTTATCGAATCAATTAAAACACCTAATTGGGGTATAAATGGCAACTGAACCTTTTGACGTCTATTTGAATTATAATGGATCGTTAGTCAGATCACATTGCCTATAGAGAAACAATCAAGTCAGCAGAAGTTAAAGTTGCAGAAAGCGTTGATCAGTCAAAGGGTTGTCATGACACATTTCCATTCCTCTCAGTTAGATCCTCACACATTCTCAAAGAGAGCTGTGCACTTCTTGTTTTTTGCTGGCAGACAACAGGAAGTGTGCAAAACCACAGGTTCGTTTGCTTGTGTCGAGCAAGCGGGCAGCTAGTTTCAACTTGCATGCGAGCTGTCAAGTATGAGCAAACCAAGACTCCGCGCTTATAAATCATCACATTCTTTCTGAAAGCCTCTCGTGAAGCCTCAGGTGGAATCGCGCGTTAATCACAAGTCGACCGCTGACGTGTATTTCTCACGGAACAACGAGACTCAGGTTACTAGAGTTTTGAAACATTATTGACCAAGTCAATAGGGGTGGGTTGGGGCAGAGAAAGGAAGAGGAAGAAAGTCAGAGAAGAAAAAAAAAAGAAACGCAGCTTGAGCACGAAACTCTGAACTTCAGCATATCAGATCTCAGCTGTCTAATTAGATAGATTTTCGGAAGGAAAACTCGGCAGGTGTGAGTTGAATATGAAGCATCTATTTTCGTTTGGCGGCAACAGAAGAGGCCAATGAGGGCTGCCCACGAGATACAGGTTCGAAGACAGCGTTTCAACATTTCTACGTCTGGAAGACGGTAAGAGGCCCTCAGTGCGCTTTCATTTTGTCTTACTCCTTCATTTTGTCTCTCTTAGATACACTTATCATGGTTTCATACCACTTCTACTGAATAATAAGTTAATAACAAAAAAAAAAATTAAAACGCCTATCCTGAATTCGCCTTTGACCCAGTGTGTAAGAATTACAACACGATTGTGCAATAGACATGTTTTTTTCTCCTGCTGTTGTCAGCTTAAGATATTTCAGTATTTCTACATGAGGTAAACAAATTAGAACAGTTTTTATGGAGCAACTTGGCAATGTATTGCAAAATATTTACGTTCCCAGATAACAAACAAATCCCAGCCTTGTATTTTACAGTAACTGCCCTGTCAAGTATTTTTATTTATTTTTTTCCTTTTTTTCTTTAATAAGAACTCTCTAAATTCTCATAACTCAAGCTTAGGGTTCCCATATCCGCTGGATGATTGAGGGACGTACCAGTGGATTCTGACATGGACAGTGCGGAGGTCATTGGTCAAATCCCAGCGGAGGAGCAGCTGGAGCCACTGTTCATCCTGGAGGAAGGAGACGAGCTGGACGATTTCACACTTAACCCTACGAGAGGGAAAGGCATATTGAAAGTTAAGAAGGAAGACATGGAAGAAAGAATTAAGGAAAGCTCGGAGGGAAGTGCAGATTCTAAAAACGTCATGGAAGGAGGTGAAAGCATGCACGTAACTCAAATCACTCAAAGCGAAGATAAAATTCAGCAAAAAGAAGGGATGGAATGCAAAAACAGAAAGACGGATGGAGTGACGGAAACCGAGGAGAACGCCGGAGTCCAAACAGGACCTGGATTAGTGATGAAGGAGGCCGGAGGGGAGATGAGCGCACTGAAGGGAGACACGGGGCCTAAAGAACAGCCACTTGCTGATACCCAGCCAGCAGTCAAACTACGACCCAGAGACCTACTCAGTCCAGACGATGCTCAGCGGAAGGTAATGTTCTACATGAACAGCTAATTATACAGTACTATATTGAATCATGTTTAAATTTCTAGAGCAATGCTGCATGTGCGAATACCATTACCATTTTTCAGACCTGGAAAACGTAAAGAGAAGTTCGCCAGATACACCACATTGCGTTTATTCGAGGTCTAGAAATACATTACAAACTACATCTTTAAACATCATTTCCTGGTTTTCAATCAGTTACACGATACTCCGCGAAATTCACACATGGCGTATGATTATATTTACCCTTTGATCCCATTTACAAGGCAGCTATGGGACCTAGCATGATAGTCACCACAACTTTCTTCATTTGAGTATTCTTGTTGACACTTTAGAAGCACTGAAGTGAGCAAACCATGTCAAGCTTGAGTAAGAGCCACGAAAATGTCTACTGTGCTTCAACAGGACAAAACTCTGTTAAAACTTGGAACCTACAGTATATACTGTATACTATACATAATATACACAGTCTACTGTATACGTACCTTATAATTAACTTTGAATTGTATTTTCATACATATTACCAACATTATAAATACTTCAAATCCATTGCTGTTTCTGTAAAATGAGCTTAAATGTAAATGTAACCCCGGTGTCTTGTCCAAAGATTCGCAGATTATCCTCGGATTCTCCCGACGCTCTCTACGAGCTACTTTGCGCCTTGCAAGAGGGCCGTCGACTCAATGACCAGCGATGCTCTTTCACACTGCAGCCACGCCGGAGGTGCCATTCTGAGCCTGGAACCCCACGCCTAATCCAAAAAGGTGAGGAAATTCAAAGCGCTAGATACCAACTTTTTCACAATTCCAGTTTAATCGCTATTGGTACTTTTAGGACTTAAGCCTTTTATAGGGCAATCTTTGAAATCCTTGAAAATTCTAAAATTTTACAATTCCACTACTTTTTCCAAGATCTTTTCTTAACTTTCATGTTTTTTTGTTTTTGTTTTTTCAAAAAAATTTCATTGTTGTAAATTTTCTGCTGCAACTCGAGGTCAGTAACATTAATATTTATGGTTCCTCGTCTGTCTAGTGTAATGATAAAGTCTAGGGTAATATAGTAGAAGAAATATTTTTAAACCACAGATAAACTTACAGACACATTTACTTAAACATAACAATTTGCAATTATTTTTCCTCAGGTATTGATTGATACTAGTACTTGTAAGTTACCAAAAGTAGTTCTTCAATAGTTTTTTTTTTATAGAGTAATCTTGTTGTTATCTTTATTTTTGTGTTACTACAACATTCCCAAAAACTGGTAAGCTACGGTAGTACTTATGCTAGTACTGTATTTTTAGAAATATATACTATGATGAACTATATACAGTATACTACTATGTTACTATATAAACTAACTATGATGTACTACACATTGTATCTTTTCTATACTTTTACTAACATATTACTATATATTTACATAGAAAAGGCTTACAATAAAATGTTACTATTGACTATATTAATATTACTTGCTATGCTTTTATTATAAGATAATTTAAAGAGGGCTAACTCTTTATTTTTAGTACTGCATTTTAAACAGTTTTACTCCTGCATAGAATAGTGTAAAGAGGAACTTTATTGTTACTATAGACTTATTTTTGTTGGTATTAACCACAGTATAATTATTTTATTTATTGCTATTATGACCCACTGTAAAGATCAGTTTACTGCACTATAATTACTCTATAGTGTTAACATGTACTATACTACACCTACTTACTTAGGTTAAAGGTACTATCCCTAAAGGTATAGTTATGTTCATTTATAACCAATAAAATAATAAATTTTGACTACACTTAATGATATTATTTACTACAGTGTTACTCTAACATACTCTATAATTGTACTTCAAAGAATTTAAGATTTAAAGGTAAATTATTTTAACATTAATATTTTAGGGGTTCACTATGAAAACAGGTTTATTTCATACTGTATGAAATTTCATACTGTGGAGTTTAATGCTAGCCTTCTTTAGCTTCTTCTTGCTAGACTTTAATTGTAGCCCTCTGCTCTGTGTACTGTAGTATTATTTACTGTAGTTGTAATTACCTCAGCATCACTACACTTACTATATAGCGTTAATTACTGTACTGTACTGTACTGTGAACTATACTGTAGTGTGAACTCAAACTGTGTAAAGTTAATATAGCTAGGTTGTTTGTTACTATAGTAGAGTTATACTATGGTTCTGATTTACTGTAAAGTAAAATTTACATTGAACTTAGATACAATGTAGTATTATTATATTTATTATAAATTGTCAATGTTTGCTACAGAATTGTTGCATCTTATTAGAATTTCATATAACTACATTGTTACATAATTCAGGTCTTATCGCTAACTATATAGTTGACATTTTGAAACAAAGTTTTAAATTGAGTTGTCTTCGATTATAGTGCTAAAATTTACTTTACGCTTAGTCTAACTTACTACTGTAACTTAGTCTCGGCTAACTAAGTGCTAATACTGCATAATATTATTCTAATTTTTCATAGTTATAGAGGCTAAACTCTAATATTGTTATAAATTTTTCTACTAGTTTTACAGTAACATACTATAGGACTTCTCATGTGTTACTGTTTACTAACTTATTACTGTAGGTTATTGTGGCTCATAAAGAATAAGTTTAGTATGGTTCTCGTATTCTACTACAACTTAATTCTGGTACTTACTGCATAGTGTTCCTATTTATTATATGGCTACTTTATTTTTTTACAGTGTGTTTATTATATTATATAGTCTTATATATAAGATATATATATAGTGTTAGTATTGATGTTAATGTTACTCTGTGATAGGATAAAGAGCTACATCTTGCTGTAATGTTCCTTAAATTATAGGTTCTTCTGCTTTTTGTCATTCACGTTTGTTTTGTAATTTCTCATTTCTTCATTGTCCTTGATTGTAACAACACTAGGTGTTTCTCCCTTAGATATCGAGGCAGTTTATTTTTAAGATTTATACAACTTTGTAAAAAAAGAAGGATTTTCCGATAGCGTCACTATCACTTCCTGAGAGTGGACTTTGTGTAAACTTTCCCCTCTTACTTTCGTCCTCTTTTCCAAACAGTTGTCTTCTCATCTATGACGTCGCTGCAGAAGGAGGAGTTCTTCGATCTGGTGGCCACCTCTCAGGCTCGACGGCTGGACGACCAGCGTGCAAATTTTCAGAGCGCTTCCCCAGAATCCAGTGTACCGGTCCCTCAGGAGTCTCGGCGTCCTTCCAGCGCCCCTGCGACTTTGTCGCAGGCCAGACCCAAATCGAGGAGAAGCAGCTGGAAGGTCATCGAGTTCGGCCAGACCGTTCCCAAGCCAGCGGCAAAGGAGGAGCTTTACAACATGATCCTAACCTCACAAGTATGTCTTCAGCTTAGATACTAATCTGTTCTTGTCTTTACCTGGTTCTTCAGATTCTAATATTAGAAATTATGAAATTATATGTACAGTAGCATGCAACAGAAAATGTTTTGTTTCCTAACTTGATAGATGGTGACCTTTCTGCTTTCTTCCTTCCTTCCTACCTTCCTTCTTCTTCCTTTATCAGTAAGGTACAAGTGTGCATGTTCTTTATTTCGTTGTTTGTTTGGTTCTTTATTTATTTATTTATTTCCTTCTTTAAGAGTATTTACTGGTCAAGTTTAATCATATGCGTTCTTTCTTTCATCCTTTCTTCTTTTCTTTCTTTCTTTCTTTCTTCCTTTATCTTAGAGTCCTTATTGGTCAAGTACAAGTGTACGTTTGTTCTTTCTTTCTTTCTTTACTGGCCATGTACAGGTGGACAAGTTCTTTCTTTCCTTTTTTCTTTCTTTCTTTTTTTCTTTATTTAATTTTCATTTATTTATCTTAGAGTCCTTATTGGCCAAGGACAACTGTACAAGTTCTTTCTTTCATTCTTCTTTTAATTATCCTAGAGTGTTTATTGGCCAAATTTAAGTGCACATGTTCTTTGCTTCCTTCTTTCTTTCCATCCGTCCGTCCATCTCTCAAAATCCCAGAATGACTGATGGGTTATTTTACAAACCGCCAAAACTGCAAAGCGCCATTTTCTGCCTTTCACTTAATCTGACACTTATTTTCCTCAGGTCAAAAAACACAAAGTTGTCTACAGACAAACTATATTTTTTTTTGTGATTTAAGTTGAGATCTTTACTTCTTTTAGAGAAAGAGAGCATTTTTTTTTAGAGAAAAACTTACATATTTTTTGTCAAAACACAAAAAATGAGCTCATTACTGTATAATCAGTGAATGAGCTCAGTACTGGAAGTGAAATGACTGGAAACGTGCCACTGCACTGTTTTTCATGATCAATCTTTGTAATTGAAAATTAAAAACAAAACCGAAAACCATTTTCCTTGTTCCAAGTTGCTAGTTTGTAAGAGTTTTAGCGTATTGCAGTAGCAGTAAACCCTATCAAGGAGCAAGCTTTTATGTTCTTTCTTTCTTTCCGTCCTTCCTTCTGACAAATACCAGCAATTTCAACAGCGATTCTATAATTAATAACAGTAAATTCTATAACTAATGCATGTCATTTTCTAGTATGGGTAGCTTGATCAAATATACAGTCAACTGACAACAGATTTTTATCAATAAACCAGTTTTAACTCTTGCTCTGATTTGTCGGGCCCCTATTTAAAGGGTCAAATCCGAGTAGACATCCTTAAAATGTTAAATTTATGCTGTTCTCTTGGAAAGATGTACATACACTATCAATAACCATGTTGTAAACATGATAACCTGCCTTTATTGATCTTACAGTGAAGATAAGAGACATTAATAATGCCATATGTAAGTGTATTTGTTGTAATCAAGCAAAGCCATGGGAACAATCAAATAATCATCTCAACCATCTAACCATTCGCAAATATGATGCAAAGTGTCTGTTCCAGAATTCTTTGAAATGAAAAACCATTTTAAAATGACTTCAATATTCCCACTAAACAGCTTGTCTGTTCCACTATGACGTATGACAGGCGCAGGGTCGTTTGGAGGAGCAGCGTAGCAAAGCGCCAGGCCCTATGGACGATGAAGATTTCTTCTCCCTGCTGTTGAAGGTCCAAGGAGGCCGAATGGACGAGCAGAGGACAGAGCTTCCTGTTACACTTCGGGATTAAAAGAGACGCTGGTCAACACTTACGAATATGAAAAAAATCCAGAGAACAGCCTTATTTCGGTTAAAATTAAAACATGTCTTTTAGTAACTTGCTTTTTATGTCTACGATGATGTAATTTATGATGATGTTCGAGCCTCAAGTACGTTTTTAAAAACTTGTTGGCTTTTCCAGGGGATTTTTTTTCTTTTTTTTTTTTTTCTTTGAGCGATGAAACTGGAGAATCAAACGTAGAACTTTGTTTTATGAGAAGTTCTGAGGTCAACAACATAGACAAATCTTGCACGTGGTTGCAGTAGCCGTTTTAAATTTGCTGATGGTTTTAGTGTTGGTGTTTGTGTCAGGGAGGCGATTAGAGATTAGAGGAACAGAGAGTGCAAAGTTTTAGAAGTGTGTATGGTGTAAAAGAGCTGAAAAAGTGATGAAAAACTGTGGGGTAGATATAAGAAGTAGGGAAGGACACTGGATCGTTTGAAAAATAGTAATATTAATAATACAAGATATACCAGTCAGTATGTAACAGATGATTGCTGGTATTCTTACAGGTGTTTTTTTTAAATATTTTTTTTTAATAATGATTAAGCACACTTAAATGTGGATATGAAATGCAACAAAAAATCTAGTCTCAGAATGTCAATAAGGGACAATCTTAAGAGAAAGATTTTTACAGAAAAGTTTGTTGTACTTTATTTTGTAATAGTTTACCGAGAAAGCACAAGAAAATATTATATGTTGTGAATTGATTTTATATCATTTTCAGTGTAAAATCTAATGTAAATGTAACAATGATAAAAAATATTTTCGGGATATTCTTCTGCTATGAGGTTCAAATGACAAAGTATTGAAAGTACTGTGCAAAAGTCTAAGCACCCCGTTTAAAAAAAAAAATACAAAAAATTTACAAAAATTTTTTAAAAATCTGATTCCCAGATTTCCAGCAAAAAAGAAAAAAACAAATTTTCCAACAAACAGACAAATAAATAAACTTTTAGAAAGACAGCTTCTGGTTTTTGCATGCATGAAATTTTTTTTTTTAATGTTGAAACTTTTTTTTCTTTGCTCTATAGCAGTGATTTGCATGTGATTTTGCACAGTACAGTATTTCACGAGACAGTAATATTTTTCAGGAATGTATTTCAGAAATCTTCATGATGTGATCGTGATAAGTGGGCGGAGCTGTATCAAAGTTGTTAACCAAATTTATCCTTTGCTATCCTAATTTAAGAATTTTCTGTTGAGTTTCGATCATCTTATTTACTACAGTTTTGGATTTTTTTTTTGTTTTTATTTGGTTTATTTAAAAAAACTAAAAAATCCACAATTTTTTTTCTGAACAAAAATCCTAATTTCCTTACCTTTACTGTCATACCTTTACGATTGTAGGACATTAAAGCAAGTGTTTCGAGACGTGATGAGCAACTCATTTTGTCGAGTTTAAAAGCTAATAATAAAGTTTATCTACATGTCAAACCGCCTCTTAGTCTCCGGATTTACAATAGTTATACTGATAAT
Source organism: Clarias platycephalus (assembly GCA_030068275.1). Classification (NCBI taxonomy): domain Eukaryota; kingdom Metazoa; phylum Chordata; class Actinopteri; order Siluriformes; family Clariidae; genus Clarias; species Clarias platycephalus. Next base: position 2,755,348 of record JAQQZT010000019.1, on the reverse strand, counting down.
AGCTGAAAGTGGTGCGGGAGGTTGTTATGCTACAGTTCGTGCAACGTGTGAGACTTTTTTTTTCTTTCTCTGCTTAGCATTAACGTCACTCCAGCCAGCACCTTTCAAAAGTGTGAAAGCAGTTTTAATTTTCTTCAAGAGCCACAACTCTAACAGAGATGACAAGCGGCCAGTTTGGTGCGAGCTGTATGTCTAAATCATGACACAATCTCTTTGTGGATTTGTTCATTGAATCAAACAGCTTTGCTTTCTGAAAACTTTTGCTATCTGTTAAAATAAAATAAAAAAATTGAATGTTACAAGATGTTTTTTATGGGAAAATGTTTTTTTCCCAATTAGATGTCTCGCCACAAGTCTGAAGATAGAGTGACTCATACTGCTTGAAGTGATTTGTATGATAATGGAGTTACCAGTTTTGAATTTGTGCTTATGTTCATGTAAAACTGTTTTATTACATATTTTATATTGACCGTGTGATAGCTCCAAATTGTCAAACTAATCGTTCAAGTCAAACTGGGACTCGTGATGAAATTTCTGGTGAATGTAGGAGTAAAATTAATCAACATTTACAGAAGACTTCAAGCACAGCACGGTGATGAGATTCTTAGCCGCGGTAAAACATTTGAACGATACGAACGTTATAAAAACGGTTGTAGATCTGTGAATGACGATCCCGGCTGAGGTGATCCGCAGTCGTTCCCGTGAACATCCAACAAGTGGAACATCTGATCTTCGAATAAGAGACACATCTGCACGTTACACCATTTGCACGTTACAGAAACCTCTCCCATACAGTCCTGACCTCGCTCCAAGCCATCTCTACATGTTCGAGCCATTAAAGGAGTTCCTGGGAGGCCAGCGTTTCAGACGTGAAGTAGGCAGTTCGATTCGGAAAAGTTTCTACCTTGATGGTATCCACGCTCTAGTGAAACACTGGGATAAGTGGCTCAGTGTAGCAGGGGATTATACAGTATAGAGAAATAAAGGGAGTTTTAACTTAAATCAAAAGTCCCGGTTTGACTTGAACGCCCCTCAAAGATGGAGACTTCTCCGTGTTCCTTTTTGACGTCAGCTAACTGTGAAGAGCGATGCACTCGAACAAGCAGATTTTGACGTTTACTGTCCGTGCTGTGAGCAGCCATGTTGATTTGATGTCACTTGCCGAATCCTTTGACGGAGGAAAAGGCGCATTTTTGAGTTACAACTTATTGTCACATAACCTAGCCGTGTTAGCCTTGCAGCTTTGGAACTAAACAAAAAATTTGCACAGTTGTCACGGCTGATCAGTCGCAATTCTTGAGAAAAGTTGAACGGTATATCAACTGTTACTGAGAATCCAGACCTGAAGACTTCAACATGCTAGAAAACAAAGAACACTGAGTCTAGAGACTCCTTCTCTAACCAGAACGAAATATCGAAATATCCATTTATCTGTAGCTCATACAGTACATGTGGAATTACACGTATAATACTCTATTATAACATTACTCTGGGTTTTCATTCACAGATTGATTACAGGATATAAATTCAAAGTGCGCCCATTGTTTTCTGTAAGCAAGACCTCAGATTAATCCACATATTATCAGGTTTTACCTAAAATACAACATTCTGCATCTAATTAAACAAGAAATGTCAAACTATCTAGTCACTGTTAATTATTTAGCTGACAGCCCACAGCACCACTTGCATATTACAGGAACTCTGCTGGGAGTTATTGCCACATCCCCCTGTACAGTGCTGACCTCACTCCAAGCCATTTCCTGCCTTTTTTTTTGTTTTGTTGCACAATTAAAGGGGTTCCTGGGAGGCCAGGGTTTCAGACCTGAAGATGGCAGTCCGATCATCGCTCCGGCGTACTGAGAAAACTTTCTACCCTAATGGTATAAAAACACCAGTCAAATGCTGGGATAAGTGCATTAGTGTAGCAGGGGATTATAAAGAGAAATAAACTGTGTAACTGTGTTCTGTACCTAATGGACACAATAGTTTATTGTGTATACACACAGAAATGACGGTAATGCAGCTACAAGGCGGCCGAATCCTCATGAAACACAAACGAACGCACGTGTATTACTCCAAAAGAAAAGGCAGGTAGACTATGAACACGGAATCTTCAAACATGAATGGACAGATCAATGTATGTTTATTCTTACTGCTGAGCAAAAAGTACCCGAACTGAGAGCCCAGTGTTATGCTGGTATCAAATCAAACTGTTGAAGTGAATTTTACTGCGCTGGAGTCGTTTTAAGATGAAACTTCATCTTTAGCCGATCTACTTTAACGATTTCTCATCTTTGATTCACTCTCTCCGATTAGGACGTGTATTTATCTGGCTGATGATGAAAGAAGAATAGTTTTGCCGTAAACAAGGCATAAGATACTCAACCTAACAGAATGTGATTTCTTTGTATTAATAAGTTAGACAGAGAGTTCTGAGGTACAGACAGACAGACAGACATGTACGTAATAATGTCACTGATTACATTAAGCTCAGCAGATAATTTTTAGATATAGTGAGTACACCTGACAAAAGTAAGTACACTCCTCACATTTCAACAACCACTTTATTATATGTTCTCAACGGACAATACTACAGAAATGAAAGTTGGATCTACTTTAGAGTATTCAATGTGCAGCTTGTATAGCAGTACATATTTACAGTCCTCAACATACAGACAGCTGGTCACAAAAATGAGTACCCCATCAGTGATGGTGATGAGGGCCACCACCTTTGTTATCTGGCACGGCTTTAATCCTTCTGGACGTGGAATTCACCGGAGCTGCTGCTGGATGTCAGACACACGGCGCTTCACCACCTTCCGCTTGAGGACACGCCCCACAGGTGCTCAATAGGGTTCAGGTCTGGAGACGTACTCAGCCACTGACAAACACATAAACATGATGAATAGGTCATGTGACTTTGCCAGTTAAAGATGTACGGCTGTTATCACTTAGGGTGTACTCACTTTTGTTGCCGGCTATTTTGACAATAACGGCTGTATGTTGCGTTATTTTCAGTAAATCTGTACTGTACTGTTATACAAGCTGCACATCGACTACTCTAAACTATATCCAAGTTTCATTTCTATAGTAGTGTCCTTTGAGAAGATATAATAAAATGTTTTTTGAAATCAGAGGGGTGTACTCACTTTTGTGAGTTGGTGTACAGTATTGCAGTACAGTATAAACCTGAAGAATATGAATATCAAATTACACCAAACATACACTAGATGGCAGCAGACACTAACTCAGGGAAGTGACACGTCAAGCGACAGGTCAAACTTATAACTAATAAAAATCTTTAATAAGAAAATTAGAACAAAAGTAAAAAGGATGGCAGAGAAGTAAAATGACATAAATAAAAATTAATTTCCAGAGAAAATCGATATAAAACTACGAATTAAATCCAGTATGAAGCTTTTTTTTTTTGTCAGCCTTGTTTAATTTATAAACAAGTATAATTTGTATAATTTATAAATCAAATACAAGCTGTATTTTTTTAATTAGTAAACATATCAATAAACAAAAAATATTAATTAATAATAAATAAACAAATGAATTAATTAATTAATGACTAAGAACTAATAAATTTTTATTGTATAATTAAACAATAACTTGTCAGATATTAAAATGTTTTAGAATAACACAAAAGATGTTAAAAGAAGGAGATCTCTTAATCCTAAGGCCCTTATTTGGGTCGGTACAGAAATTATTTAGGGTTCACACAAGGTACAGTGCCCTAAAAAGTCTATTAGTATTCATATGTGCTGTAAAAATTTTTTATTAAATTTTATTAATTATTAAATTAATTTCAAGTGTCGTTCATCATTACAGTAATCTAAGAAAAAAAACATACAATAGTAATACAATAGATACAATCTATTTAGAATACAAAAATACTATAGTAACTTTTGAGGAACCCGGAAGACGTTTGGAAAAACACTCATGCAGAAGAAGTAATCAATGATTGATCAATGACCAAATTTATAGGTTTTGGATCAATAATTGAATAGTTTCAATTTTTAATTCAAAATGACTTTACCAACTATATTATCTCACCACACGTCCGCATAATATGCAGTTTAAGGGCGTGAATACTTATGCAGCACACGGTGTAATGAGGCATAAAGGGCACGATGAAGGTTACTGAACATTACCTCCCTTCCAATCTGTTTCTATCCTGTTTAACCTTAATTTCGCAGCCTCATGTCGTGTAGCCGTGTCGCGCTCGGGCTTTAATTGACACCTGACGTGAGCTCCTTGTTTAATTCGAACCCGTGATGAGATTTCAGAGATTCCATCCAACCTTATTTCATTAGAGGCCAAAAGCATCCTGACATTAAACCACTCCGTGCACCAGGTCGTGGCTGTAACTGGCTAATTAGCTCTGGAGCTACGGAGGTTTTAAAGGGACTCAGGGTCATTAACCTGAGGAAGATTGTACACGCTTTTAATATATTTTTGTGTAGCAAGTGACATACAATTGTTCAAAGACATTTAAATGCCACCTTCTGGGCAATTGATTGATTAATTGATTTAATATAATACACCTTAGCGGAAAGGGAAAAAAAGGGTTCAGAAGCGTGCTTGATGGGGTTCCCTCCGGATATAGACGTCGAGACGTTGAGGTATAGACAATAGCGATCATTAAAAATGAATTCCCGATACATGAAATGTTGTATATTTCCACCACCACACTGTCCTTTATCTCCCCATACAGGATGATTTTATACCTCAGCAGCGTCACACTGAAGGATCCCGACAGCACCGCTAATGTAAGAGGCCGCTGTTTATTTAATGTACAACCCAATTGACAGGTTCTAGCCAAAGCGTGCCAGATACCGTCGGCTGTTAACGTCGGCCTGTTTCAGCCTGAGTTTGGAGGAGTTTGTCCTGAGGGATGGGAACGTTGGATAACATGATTCTGCTTGTTCAAAAAAAAAAAAAAAAACGATCTGTAAACGAACAATTTGTGTATGTACACTAAATCATTTCTCATCGAGAAATATGTTAATCACACAGGTGTCAAGCTTTGACAAACATGTAATTTATGATTGAAAATAAATGATCTCAAAATATTAATCATAAACCGTACTATAGGTGTGATAGGTGAGAGGTTTTGAGGAAAGGAATCTCATAATATAATATAATATAATATAATATAATATAATATAATATAATATAATATAATATAATAAAACAATAAAGTTGGCATGTCACATAAGCTGAGTAACATCAAGATGTTTTTTGGAATTTTTATCTGTCTGTTTGTCTGTTTGTTTGTTCACGCATCACGTAAAAACTACTACATTCATTTTAACGGTGTTTTCACGTGAGTATTTGGCCAAACTTGAGGTAACATATACAGTAGGCTTTGGTTCATTGTAATCGGTCCACAGCTACGCTAATTTGACATTTAAATGGAAAAACGCCTGATATCATAAAAAAAAAATCAACCTTGGAAAAATCATTAATTCAACAGATGGCGCTGTACATTTTTTAACGCTCGTTTATGAGTGCGCAGTTGAAATCTACTTCATAAACGCGATCTCACACCCTCATTCCGCACGCTTCATGCGAAAAAATGTCCAAATTTATTCCAAAATTTAACGGTGATGGTGTTTTTGTTTTTTATAATGAGTGTGCAATTAAGTTCCACGCGAAAGAAATCGCATGCACATCCATTAATACAATATAATATGAACTAAAATGAATGGATCATGTTGTTGTAGGATAAGTTGCTAAATGACAGCAATCACAATCAAATGACATATCATTTTTTGTTGCATTTAATTTCAATTCGAAGATATAGAAATTCCAACGAAAAACTACTTTTCTTCGATGAAAAACTTAAAGTTTCAGTTTAACTAGTAATCTGTATGGACGAGAGACATCCCATAATTGGGGGTATAGAGCATAACAGCACTGGAATGTTTTACTATATGTTATACTGTATGTCACTCCACATCACAGGTAGTCTAACACTCGTTAATTACACTAACTTTCGGTCGCAGCATGGATGAAAGTAGGTGTGTATGGTCGACAGTACTGAGGAGAGAGCAGATTCCTGCCAAAACCCACATTCACAACCAGTTATAGAAGCACTTCCAGCAAGAAAACGAATAATGTCATCTTTGTCTACTTAATATTTTTTTTCCCTAAAATCATTCTGAATTGCCTCTGAGCCGCCATTTGTGTTGTTCTTTTCATAGGCTAAGGTGAGCTACAAACTAACTTCTAACACAAGGCTGAATTCCAAATCCCTCTCGAACCCCTGATCAAGGGCACTAGTTGGTGTGTGGAACAAGGAAACACTATCTTTCCATTTAACGCTATTTGGGATTCAACCCCAGAACCCAGAAGTTAGATGATATTCGAAAGTGGAATAAGTGGAAGTATAAAGTAAATCTCGTAATTTTCTCAGGACTGTCCACCACCTCCATGGTTATTTTCTTTATCTTTTGATTACATAGTACTAGTAAAAATTTAACTACTTTCTACTGTTGGCCGAAAGTTCCACCTGTTGCAATTAGTTCGTTCCGCCAGCAATATCACACTTGAGTTCATGCTGTTGTTCCGATATTCTGTATAACATCGCGCCCTCTAGTATTGCTTAATAATTAACGTTTTTTTAACCAATCAGACTTAAGAATTCAGTAGAGCTGTGAAATATTATTAGTGATCATTAACCGTAATCTTTGTTAACACTGACATCATTAATAAATTAGTGTTCTGAGGAACATGGAGTATATAAAATATTTGTCGTAGTTAAATATGGATAAACATGATTGATTGTTTGATTGATCGATTAAAATTCAACACATGGAGATATAGATATTTACTGTAAATCCAAATTTGTCCTTGTACCCAGTGAAATATGACTTATTTTTATGTAAACAAACCTCCCAGGCAAAATAAAGCAAAAATCTAAAATTGGTTTAATAAAATAAAGGAGGCTGAAACTGATCTTTACAACAACAACAACAAAAATCTAATAAAACGCTTCAACCCTGTGATGTATTGAAGGCCGTCACATTGGGTTGGGTAAATACAATGTGGAGAAAGTTTTATCCCATTCAATCCTCTCAAAATATTAATCATTTTTGTGATTCGTTTTTTATCTCCATGTCTAGGAACATAACAAAATCCTGACCAGAGACCAGAGCCAGCTGGATCTCTCACTTTAATAGCTGATGGGATTGAGTCATCCCAAATGACTGTCTGGTAATCTGATTTCTCCGCTGTCTGCTAAAGAGTCCACGGGGAAATATTCCAGGCGAGCACGAACGTGCTTCCTCGACCCCATTCTGACCTCCGTGTTCACCTGTGACCTCCCGCAAGGTCTTGCGGGAATCCAGATTTATTACCTGTCCGCAGCAAATCCCTCCAGCATCACGAGTGCAGCTCCAGGATGCTTTCGAGTGGGCATTAGAGGGAAGCACGGCTAAATTAGTTTTCAATCCAGGCCTATAGCTGTTCCTGACCTCAGCTGATGTTTTCGGGGTTTTCTATGGAGTTTGTTTTATGGTCAAAAAAACATTTGGATCGATGGATGGTACGGACCTGAGGCGGTAGTGTTGGGTGGTTCGCAAGAACAAAGGACGGCATCTTTGTAGACGAATCTATGTTCAAGGTCATCCAATGAAAACTTTGATTTGAGGACTAGATCATTTGTTCTTCTTGAATCCATCATGTCATCGTAACTGACGGTTGACTGCACTGACCTCTGACTTCAAGCCAGCAAGCATTGCTGTAAGGGGAGGATAGGTTGTCCAGGCCCTTGACCCCTTGCAACTCACGAGCACACCCATTTATTCACTAAAGGCGACTTGGAAACACGAATCAACCTTCAGCACATGTCCTTGGACTAGTGGAGGCAACCGGTACTGTCCAGAGGAAACTCAAGCACAGGGAGTTCATGCAAACCAATCAGTTTGGAGGTGAGATTCCAACCCCCAACCGTGGAGTTACCTATTTTATTACTTAACTTTAAATATAGTAAACAAATTTAAATAAACTTCATGTTCTCCCTGTGCTTGGTGGGTTTCCTTCGGGTGCTCCGGTTTCCTCCCACAGTCCAAAGACATATAGATTAGGTTAAAACTGCTGTTTCCAAATTGCCCGAAGTGTGTAAGTGAGTGTGTGAGCATGAGTGTGATAGTGTGCCCTGTGACAGATCAGTACCCCGTCAAGCGGGTACCCTGCCTCATGCCCGAGTCCACTGGGATAGGCTCCAGGCTTCCTGCGACCCAGCACAGGATAAGCAGTATAATGAAAGAAATCACTGCTTGGGATAGAAAATGACAGTGGGCAGAGCTTTTCCCGATTGTCATTGCAGTCACGTTCATCTCAATATGCCATTAACATCATCTGACCCCTCAAACACAGTAGGTTTTTATAATAAGTCTAACACACAGCGTGGTTAAATTTCCCACACACGGGCACATCTGATTCCCGCTGCGACTTCGCGCCGTGTAGTCAGAGCTAATAGATCTCGCTGCTTTCATGCAGGACGCTCCAGGCCTGCTTTTTACCTCTATTGAATCGCTTACCAAAGGGGAGCCATTAGAGCGCTGAACTCCTTTCATGGTGCTAAGTTGATTTGAATTCGGCAAGGAGATTAAAGAGAGTCTGGGGCACTGACTTGAAGCTGTGATCCGCTACTGATGTGTCGAATCTTTATTCTACAGGAAATGGGAAGCGCATCTAGGAAAGGGTGGAAACGTAAAAGAAATACCTTCGTTTCTGCTGATAGCATGAGCTGTACAGTATATTTAGAATTATTCTTTTTGAAGAGAGCTTTTCCAAAAAAAAACTTTGATCTTTCATGTTTGTTTTATAGACTTAGTTGTCACCTCCCACTCACTCACTCACTCATCGTTTATACCACTTTATCCTGTATACAGGGTCGCCAGGGGCCTGGAGCCTAGCCCAGGAGACTCAGAACTGGACGGGGTGCCAATCAATCGCAGGGCACACACACATACACGATCATTCACACATTACAGGCAATTTGGGAACGCCAGTTAGGCTAATCTGCATGTCTTTGTATTGTCAGAGAAAACCAGAGGAAACCCGGAGGAAACCCACCAAGCACAGGGAGACCATGCAAACTCCATGCACACAGACCCACACCCAAAATAAATCTGATACGATCCTATAAGTCAAAGTAGGCTAACTAGTCATCTACGTAGGTAATGCTAATGATGATAGATTGCTTGCTAGCATATGTGACATACATTAGCTAGCCAGGATAATGGACATTGAGCTTGTATATACATAAGTACCGCTTGTATAAGTACCACTTGCAGTGAGTCACATGTATAACTAAATGAAATTAAATCGAATTGAATTGAAACTAAATACGCGGGCGGTGTAGTGGTCAGCACTGTCGCCTTGCACCTCCAGGGGATTCGATTCCCGGCCAGGCTCGATTCCCGTCTCTGTGTGCATGGAGTTTGCATGTTCTCCTCATGCTTGGTGGGTTTCCTCCGGGTACTCCGGTTTCCTCCCACAGTCCAAAAACATGCAGATTAGGCTAACTGGCGTTCCTATAATTGCCCGTAGTGTGTGTGTGTGTGTGTGTGTGTGCCCTGCGATGGATTGGCACCCTGTCCAGGGTATACCCCACCTTGTGCCCTAAGCCTCATGGGATAGGCTCCAGGTCCCCACGACCCTTAATACAGGATGAAGCGGTATAGATGATGAGGGAATGAGTGAGTGAACTTAAAAACAAAGGGCACACACATACACACAATTACTTTGCCAAATAAAAGTATATCTAGCATATATCTAACACCTGTCCAATGACGGAAACTCTTAGACAAGAGAGTCTGCCAAAAGCCTAAATGTAAATGTATCATGTGTGACACACCTAGCACAGAATGAAGCTAATTCTTCTTCTGCACTTTTTTTCCCCCTTTGCCACGTCGTCTTCATTTCATTCTTTTAATTATCTTCATTTTCTTTAGGGTGATGTGAAACTGAATCAAAAGTGTTGATTAGCAGATCACTTGGTTTGTATTCCTCGGGAACCGTAATCAGCAATAGCGCTAATCTAGAAATGTGTATTAAAGGGCCTCGTAATTTGATCCGGCATCGTTCAGTTGATATTCTGCTCAGGCCAGAGTTAAAACGGAGAGTCTTGTGGAGTGGAGGGCATGCATGAATCACAACATGACTTCAAAACCGTGCTCTGCATTCATGAAATCTGTGTGTTTGAAGTATTTGCACGTTCAGTCCTCAAAGTCGAAACCTCCCAGTAGTGTTTTATGGGAATCTACAGATCCAATCATCGCAAAGAAACTGAAACTTTGTAAGGAATTTGGGGGGTAGTGAATATAAGTGGAGATTTTATTATTATTATTATTATTATTAGTAGTAGTAGTAGTAGTAGTAGTATTTGACTAAGGGCTGGGCAGGAGAAGCCGTCCCATCAGCCTCCGGCTTGGGCTGCGCTGGGAATCAGCTGTCAGTGTTTGACCTTGCTAGTTATTTCCACATACAACTACACCTCCACCCCCCTATGAAAAATGTATTTCCTGGAGCCATGAGTCCATTAAGTCATGAAAGTCATGAGTCCATTAGTCCAGTTGGTCCTGGAGCTGCTCGAGCTGCTTCTGGTCCTCCAAGATAAACTTGTTCTGGTCTTCTGGTCCCACTTCAATACAATGTCATTGGATCATTTGATGTGCTGCGGCTGATGGCAAGTGTAGTCCAGTATTCCTATGGAATCCACTGCCATGATACCCTAACCAACTGTGGACATTTTATGTCCACAAAAAAAGTGCTGTGTTAGTGCTCTCCTCTGTTTAGCTGCATTGTGATTATTGTTGATTATTTTCCTATTAAAACACGCATTCCCTACACTCCTTAATTCCTTACTGCTATAAAAGTTCCATCTGTCTAGGATCGTTATCACATCTCTAAATAATACACTAGAACACTGCTGGCAGCATGGCAGATGTAAATAAACTTGATATATGTCACCAGATTTGACTGATATTATTAATGCTCCATACTGTAGATGCAGCACCACCGTTCTGTCATTTATCCTACTTTTATTGGAATACGGGTCATATTTCTTTTATCCTCGGGGCATTGAGATTCCACGGTAAATGAGGCCTAAAAGGCTAACGCTGAGACACAGCCAAGCAATTAGAGGAGTGTGAGATGGAAAACATCCAGTCAGGGGTTCCCTCTGGCTTGGATCTGAAATTAGCCTTGATCAAGCAGCTGTCTTTATTATGGAAACTCACCGAACGTGTCAGATAGATTTGCATATAAATGGTGTCCCCTGGCCAGACGAGAGGACGCGGGTTGGCGCAGCCGGCTTGGACACGTCTCAACCGGACAGGTTAGCTCTTATGAGCAGCTTGAGGTGTTGAGAAATTAGATATTCTGCCCAAGTCTCGGTCTACATGACAGAAGTCCATTTTCGTGAATGTCAAGAGAACGTTTATTAGCTTTTAGCTATTCGCGTGATACGACATGCTCTGTTGAGGTACTTAAATCTGGGTTATTACACTTGTTTAATCATGAGCCTACCTTACTTACTTACTTACGTTCTGCTTTATACAATCTTCCTGTCTCTCATATTTTGATTTCTAGCATCTGTTTCTTTGCAACTTGACACCTTGATAAATATTGGCGCTCCTTTAATGATTTCTATAATGGAATATACAGTAATGGAATGATAGAAAAGTGCATAGTCATGCTAGCTGGCGAAAAGCCCATTTATCTTCTGCGTTAGCTAGCCAAGCTCTGTTTCGCAGTGCGACAAAAAAAAAACAACAAAAAAAAAAAACGCAGGGTTGGTTATCTGCCTAATGCATGCTTTAGCTACTTTAATAATGTTTGAGAAAGTATTTTTCATTTATCTCATATACTGTGTCTATCTATCTATATAAATAAAAGAAAGAACTGTGTCTGTACATCAGTCAGAACTCACTCTTTCAATGGAGGACCCGAAACCAGTCTCAGAAAACTGTCTGTCTGTCTGTCCGTATGTCTGTATGTCTGTCCAGGCAGATTTTGTCACAGCATCACACAAAACTGGCTGGACAGAATTTAATAAAACTTTGGCAGTACTCAGGTATTTGCCTGAAGTTGAACCTACTCCATGAATGAAATCAAAATGTGGAGTAGAATTGAATTCACGATTATAAACATACTGTACAGCGGCAGTTTTGACAGCATCGATTTAAGACGCATCTACAGTTTCAGGCGTCAAACTGTGGGCACGTCTTAAATCAATAAATTGGACAGAATTTATTGTCATTTTTGTGCCCGAAGTTTAACCTGCAACCTGAAATAATGATATCACTGATTACATTAAAGCAACAAGTATTACTGTAAATACGCCATGAAATAAAATATAATAAAAATAAAATATGCTGAAAACTGAAATAAGCTAGTTAGCGTTACAGAGTTAATGCAACAACAAGTCCATTCCTCAAACCAACTTGAAGGCTCAAGCTCAAGAATTGATATTTTAAAAAATGTTAGTCATGTCCAGGGTCAGGCCTGCTCAGTTCCCATTCCTACATATTTAATCCTGCAAAAATGAATAAACAAATACAAAAAAAAAAAAAAGAAATACCCAGAAAAAAACCCAGAACAGACGTCTGATTTGATTTGTTCCATAGAAGAGACACTAGTGTAATATCTCCGGAACAGATTCCTGGTTTTTCCCATGAGTCTGAAAGTTCTTCCAGACACCAGATACTTTCTATCTGTTCGCCATCAGTCATTACACCAGAGCCACAACAAGTAGAAGCCTGTCCTCCTGGCAACACTTCGATTCCACACGCAGGAAAAAGCTTCCAGCAGTTCAGCTCTGAGGACGCATGCATTAACCATCTGTTTCTGCAGCGTCGATACCTCGTGGTAACGATTAGCCAAAGAGGAAGAGCTGCTTTAATGCGTCTCTCGCATAGTGACGGATAATGGATATCGATGACCGCGGGGCCATATTAATGCATTATAAACCTTTCTGGCGTAAAAGTGGGCGCTCAGCATTTAAAACTTGTGTTTTAAGGTGTGCCGCATGGGGATGAGATCAATCCCACAAATGCTACCACAGAACCACTGCTGAAGCTTAGTGTAGTTTAGTATAGCGTAGTGTAAGAATAACAGCGCGTTTAAAACCATCTTTCTGTATTTTGATGTGTTTAAACCTGGGGGTTGCATTTACAACATGCAGCGCCTCTCATCTCAATTCATCTCAAAGCTGACGTGAACATTTTTACTTTAAACCAACACCACTGACACGAGTTCACGCGGTGAGTTATGAATCCGTGCTGAATTTTCATATCAAGTCTGCTTCGCTGAGCTTCTCAGTGCTTCATTAGAATATCCAGCATAGTCCAGGAACAGCTGTGTGTGTGTCTATGTATGTATGTATATATGTGTGTGTGACTGTAAACTGTATGTTTGTGCGAGCGCACCTGCTGCCGAGCGTCAGACTCACGCTTTATCTTTGTCGCACCGAATCCGAATTAACCAGCTGGGAAAAATGAAAATGACGTGGGCTAGCGGAAATGCGCTGCTCTCTCTGTCTCACCTCAGGCTGTTTCCACACATTCGGGACAGCGAATTCTCGTCATTTCTCAGTCTCGGAAGTGTCAGGACAGAGAAGACACTGGCGGAAGAATTGGGTAGACATTTTATCAACCAGCGAGTAGATTTGCATACACCGAATAACCCAAGAACCGCTAGAAATTGTTGGTACTTTAGGAATGATTTCATTTAGATCAATGGTTCTCGAAGTGGAGTTTGGGACCAACGGGGAGTTTGTCAAGCCTGAAGGGATGTTTTGATGTTTTGCTCCCCATCCAGGGTGTACCCCCATGCACTATGTCTCCTGGGATAGACTCCAGGCCCCCCGTGACCCTGCATACAGGATAAAGTGGTAGAGACAATGAGACTCTGCAGACGCTCTTATCCAGAGTGACTTAGATTTCATATGCATTTGGGCAGTTGAAGTTTAATGGCCTTGCTCAAGGGCCCAACAGTATGATCTTGGTGGAGACCTGGGACCTTCCAGTCAGCCGTCCAATGTTTTAAACCAATGCCTTAACCACTGAGCTATATATACATGCATACATGCACTGCCTGGCCAACAAAAAAAAAGACACCATCTGGATTTACCTATGCAAAGAGTTAAGAGGCTTCCACTGGATAATTACTGCAGTGATTAATATGGTTCAGCTTGAACAAGTTATTTACTCCTAACTGATGCAGTAAGGAGCTTCTCATTTCTTAAACAATCATGTCAGAAGACGTATCCTGTGGTCATGGCAAAGATATTACTCTGTTTCAGGGGGATCAAATTATTGTCCTACACCTAAGGAGATTGCTGAAACTGCTAAAATTGAGTTAAGACCTGGAAGAATAAAGTTGACCCATCATCTCTGACTAAGAAATGTGGTCGTTAAAACATCCCGATTGAGCATGATGGGAGATCACTTAAACACTTAGAACTCACAGCGATATTTAATAGTGAGAGTAAGATTGTATTTCCACGTGCACAAAATGCGAAAAGAACTCAAGGATGGATGGGATCAAGAATGAGTCTATCAGAGGGACAACCCTCTGTCGTCTCTCAAGTTAGTTGGTATGAAAGATGCAGAGGATGGAGGCAGATGATTCGCTGTGGGGAACAGCCAAAAGACAAAGAAGAAGAAGAGCACTCAAGGGATTTGGACTAAACAGCTGCGTAGCCTTAAGTAGGGGGAAAAGCTTCAATTGGCTATAGCAAGCATAAAGAATTGACTGTGTTGCATCAGGAAAAGGGTCATGTGGTCTGACGAGTGGCAGATGAAGTGGTGTTCCCATCATGCCTAGTACAAGACTGTGTGGACGGTTTTATAATCTAGGGTTTCTTCTCTTGGTCTACTGTAGGTTCATAAACATTATGTTCCCAAAAAAAAAGTCAGATGTTGACCTGAATATATACAGTACACGTATACAGTACAATGCCAGGATTGATCAGGCTCAAATTGTGAAAGTGTGGTTCAGGGAGCACGGGACACCATTTTCACACATGGATCCAGAGTCCAGACCTTAAACCAATTGAGAATCACTGGGATGTGCCGGAGAAGACTTTATGCAGCGGTCCGACTCTCCCATCATCGATACAAGAGAAAATAGTGCAACTTTGGATGGAAATAAATGTTGTGACGTTGCATAAGCTTATTGAAATGATGCCCCAGCGAATGTGTTGCTGTAATCAAAGCTTTGTATGATCCAATGAAGTGTGTGACTATATATTCAATCAAAACATCATATCATGAAGAGCGTGATGTGCAAAATGTGTCATCACAAGCCGTACAGTATGTGTACAATGGTAAATACTACTGTAGCTGGTTTATAATGACACTACAGTACTTCTGCTTTGACAGCCGTGTCGTGTTTATAATGTTAATATATTCAGTAATAGATGCTAATCCTAGCTGATGTACAGTATGTGTGTGGAATGTATTCTGGGTGATTAGTGGATGGTGAGGAAACACAGTGAGTGCATCGTACTGTCCGGTTAAACTGATTATTAATCAATCATCGATAGGTTTACTCAAAACGATGTTCAAATAGATTATGGGATGGTAATCGGCTCCCATCACTACCTACTATTTCAATCTGTCCCTAGAAAGACATAATCCTGGAACTCAAGTCCTCAAACTCAGCTACATCAATTCATCACTGCACAACCGCATTTAAATAAGTGTCCTCGTACAGTTTAGATGTATTTAGATTTGTTCACATTCCTACAGTAATATGAGAGTGAGTCGAAAATTATCCGCACTCGCTCCGGTTATATTAAAGCGTCTGTCGGCCGCACCCTCCACGGTTTCCCCAGTCGCTGCTGTGCAGGTGTGAACGTGTTACATCAGTTCGACTGCAGTGTGAGCAAAAAAAAAAAAGGATGTCCGGCTTGTGATTTGCACGAAAGAAGAGCAGTGATTTATTTGTGATTCGAGGTCTGAGGGTGTATCTGGTGCCGAAGAAGCGTTTGGATATCTGCAAACAAAATTTGGACCGATGGTGACGAGACACGGGTTCATCACCACGAGTCTGAGAGTAAGCGGCAGAGTACGCGACGGAAACATCCTCAATCGCCGACTGAGAAAACGTTCAGTTGGAAAAATTCATCAATGCTTAAAGTTTTCTGGGATTCTCAAGGACCAGAAGTATTGGAACATCATCAGGAAAAGGGTTCGACGATCAACAGTGAGACGCTTACTGAAGAGCTGAAGCTTGGGCGTCTTGATCTCGCATGATGATGCACGTTTGCAATGTGGGTGATGCCCACACTGTCAACACTCTGCAAAAACACTTCTGATGAAGAAGCGAAGACAGCGGTGCATTCGTGGCTCACAGCTCAGCCTAAAACATTTTTTAATGAGGGAAACATGTTGACGGATGGACAAAGTGTATTGAAAAGACAAGGAGATTTAGCAGAAAATGTGTGTATTTACATTTTCTAAAGGTTAATTAAAATAAATTCTACAGCCAGAGTGCGGATAATTTTTGACTGACCCATACTACAGCATACTACAGTACTGTATATTGTGTTTGGTTTTGAAGAGCTAATATAATGGTAAAGTATAATGGCAAAGAGTGTTATGTTGCTCGCACTGAATTCTAGTGACGATTCTTTCCTCGGGACACGATCGGAAATTCTAGTATAAACTGTTCTTCTTGTAAGGTTTCCTCACCAGTGTTTGTAATCAAAGGAATAATTTAAGAGCCCAGGCAGACGTGCGTAATGGTGGTTTTCCACGATGCTCAGTGCATTACCTGTCCTGCCGTTAAACTTGTTTGTGTGTTTTCTTTTGTTTTTTTTAATTAGCCTTTTAAGAACCGCAGCCTGAGCAGGCGAGCGAAACCCGAGCACCGACCGAAGCATGACTTAGCATAAGAACTGGTCATTAACCCAGCGTGCACATAAACATTATTCTGTGCCGAGTAAAGACGCGTTAACGATCTGTGAAAGTGGCTCAGGCTGTTGGGGGAATTTAAATGACCGTCCATTGGCTCCTTTCGTCCCAGGGGTGAGCTTCATCCTTAATTGAAGATGGAGGCGAGCCGATGCAGGTCTGCTTTCAGGCCTAATGACATCCACACACCACCTTTCCCATCGCCATTCACTTAGTGTCAGCGCTACCCTATTAGCCGTTCTAGACTCAACAAACTCACCACGGGCAACGGCGGCATACAGAGCAGCTCTGGATATGAAGGACTGCAGACTTTTCTCATTAAAGCACACACACACACAAAAAAAAAAAAACGGTTGGTTTTAAAAGACAATCTTGGTGCTTAAAGAGATAAAAGGAGCTCACTTGAATGCATGCTGTTGCTGGGTTGTTGTTTTTTTCTTCGAATAAATTAGATAACCCTCCCAAACCTTTGGTTAATACAACATCATTGGTGCACTACTGTACTCGTCAAGGTTTATATTGGATTATTATGCCCTTATTCTGACGCTTTATTATTTCCATGGTAAGAACATATACACACAAGCCTAACATTGAGCAACCACCTCTTCAATTTGATCTACACTAGCGCTTCTATTGGATTGCACTACACGGGCCAGCCTTCCCTCCCCATGTGCATCAGTGAGCCTTGGCCGTCCATGACTCTGTCGCCGGTTCACCGGCTTTCCTTCTTTGGATCACTTTTGGTTCATCCTGACCACTGCAGCCTGTAAACAGTTTTGGAGTTGCTCTGACCCAGTCGTCTATCCATCACAATTTGGCCCATCTCCCATTATCTACAGTTACAATCCATCCATCCATCCATCCATCCATCCATCCATCCATCCATCCATCCATCCATCCATCCATCCATCTAGGAACTTCTGCATTCCAACTAGGGAGCGTCGAGGCCAATGGTGACCATTGTATTTATTGCCATTTTACAACCGTGATAGGACCTCTGGTCAACATTCACATGCTCATTCACACACTACTGGCAATTTGAGCCTAATCTGCATGTCTTTAGACTGTGGAAGGAAACCGGAACACAGTACTGGTGCTGATTTTATCTTTTTTTTTTTTATGTTATACATGTAATACAGAAAATGTGTGTGGCAAAGAAGCTACTTCTGAAGTTTCTGCAACATGGAAATGACCAATCCTGCTTCTCTAAAATTCTAAGTTGCTAACTTCAGTCGTTTTGGAAAAATTATTTTATACAGCATGAGCCCCAAAAATGGCCATTTTTTCAACGTTATACTGTCTCGCTTCAAACAATTAATATTTCTTTATGAGTATTAATATTGTTGAAAATAATACAAATTGTTGCTTTAATTATTTTTTAGTAAAAGTTTAGAAAGCAAAAGGTCTGTAGTGTCCGTAACCATGTCAAATTCATGTTGCAATATCTTAATAATTTAGCATTTTAGAATAAAACACTTTTTCAGGTTTATGTCTTTTCATGTGAAATTTAAATTGGCCAAGTTTCACCTGAATGACAGTTAAGATTGCTGAAAGATTTAAATTCAAAAAGGTTACGGACACTACAGACATAAAACTGCATGAAAGTGTATTTAGCAAATGTGTTTCTTTTTATTTGATAAAAACATAAATGTGTATGTATATTTACAAAAAAAAACCCGGAAGCATTAAGTATTATAAAAAATGGTGTTATATGATAATATCTCACTTTTTCACGTAGGTGAGACACGTTTTAGCACCGATACCATGTTTTGACTGTATAAAAACGCCTCAAACGCATTAAAGCTATTTCTTGCGAAGCTTCACATCTGCTATTAGCAGCCACCGGTGGATGAAAGACAGAGATGGAAGGAATGCCAGGGAGAGAGAAGAGGAGGTAAGGGCTGGGCTTTGATCACTGGATTGTAGAACTGCACACACACACACACACACACACACAGGTCTGAGGTTACCAAGGAACTTAGCTTTACATTCCTCCTTGCATTCTCTCCTGTTCAGGTCTCATCTCTCAGAACTGAACAGCTGTAAAAACAAATGAGGAGACAAATCCGGCCCGTCTGCTGAAACTTCTTATTAGGAGAGAGAGAGTTAATTTCTGAGTCTTTGGCTCCGTTTTATAGCAGTGATAACACTGATCTCAATATTAAATACACCAGGCCTCATGGTAGAAGCCATATATGAGCAAATATTTCCTTATTTTTTATTTTATCCATGATTTTATTCGTACGCATTAATTTCTGGGATCCACACCAATTAAGTCTTTTTATTTTTGCTTTTCATTTAGATATATTATAATGTGTGCATCACATATTCCTCATCCGGAAGTATCCGTCATTCCAGTGGCGGTTTCTTACAGGGTCGGGTTGCCAGTTCGACGCCCGATCGTATCTGAGCATGTAGAAGGTGAAGGACGTTGATCAAGGACCATGATACAACAGTGGAACATGGGACGTTCTGATCAGCAAGTCCAACACCCTACCCGTCATATAATCTAAATTAGATTATTTTAAGTTTTTAAAAGAATTATAATAATGGGGAGTATTTAATGGTCAGGTAATGCTTTGTTTGATCTACGCAGAGTGCGGTTTTAGACATCACACGGATTTGAAGAGAGCTGCTGAGCACGAACACTCTGAAACACATGATTATGAAAACCATTATCCATATATTCAACTGTTATAAAAAAAAAAAAAACGTATTTTATAAAGAGATGATGGAGATTATGCATCCATCCAACCACTCACTCACTCACTCACTCACTCACTCACTCACTCACTGTCTATATTGCTTTATCCTGTATATAGGGTCACGGGGGACCGGAGGAAACCCACCAATCACACGGACAATCCACTACGCCACTGTGCCAACCCATCAAACCACTTTTTTTTTTTCATTTCCACTTTGCACTACTGCTGTAGCTCTTCTTCTACCTTACTACCTTTCTTCAGCGACACCTCTCTACTGTACTTCCGCCACCCGTTTTGCACTCGGCACAACATGCACCCGCCCTTATATGGTGCTCACAGGGTGTTACAGATGCTAACTACATGCTAATTCTATATGCGTCCCGTTTAAGCTGATTAATCATTCAGCTCACCCGATTACGAGATGTTTAAGAGTGTTCAGTACTTCTGGCGTTGATTTCTCTTATTTTTTACGCTCTTGAAAGGGAAAATTGTTGAGAAATTTAAGAGAATGTTCCTGCACGAGACCTAGTGTAACATTTATCCGGTCGTCTCCATTCAGATTAGTTTGTATGACATCATTAACTACACTTTAATTAAGGAGTACACCATGTTGAGGCATGCACTTGTAGGAAATTAATCAGTGATGCAGGGATGGGATGAAACGGCATCTGCGAAATGTTTATATTGCCAAAACAGCAATAAAAAATACAATTAAAAATGACACTTCTTTTTTTTTTTTTAATCAATCTAGATAATGATTTGGAACTTCTCAGAAACATCAATGGTACAGTAGATATAAAGAGTAAAACCTCCAATCCTTTACAACCCCACCCCCCCTCCGTCTCTCTCTCTGCAAATTCAAACTCAGTTCTCAAGACTCACTAACACTGGAGACTCCTTCCTTCCATAACTGCTGAATAAATCTCTCTACATAAAGCTTCACCACAGCAACAGTTACACACTCCAGAAGTCCCTCTGAACAAGCCGTTACTATGGAAACGATAGCATATTAAAACAAGTGTATTACTACAAACCTGTAATTTGCAGATGCTTTAAAGATGCTCTAACAAAACGGAATCAACAGCTTCTGAATTCTGTGATATAATTACAATTAATCACTACACAATACACAAACGTTTGTAGGTCAGGAGAAAGTCAGCAATTTTCCAGTCAGAAGAACTGTGTCTGCCAGTTAAAGATGATCATGGATTTATAATTATGATGATTTGGAAAAATAAATAAATAAATAAAACTTGGCCTGGATGTGAGTGAGCCAGATGGAAATGTCATGAAAAAATTATGAAAAAAATGTCTCATCTGAAAGAAGCCGCATTGTTCAGTTGAGAGTAAGGTCAGTACAGATGTTAGAGCTACGTGTTAGGAGGCAAATATGAAAATGTAAATGCAAACGATGACATTATTGTGGTTTAGATATTTGCGAATTGGAATGAGGCCATGAGGCCAAAGTCTAGATGCTGCCAGCAATCAGCATCTAGAATAAATGTCCAATTTTTACTTATTTTTTTGTATAATATAAATATTTTAATTTCAGAGCCTTTCTCATTCTTAGGCATGACTTAATATAGTAAAAATATGACAAGAAAGAAGAAAATACATGAGAAATGGTATTGGGGAACAAAATGAACATTTCAGTGGTGTGGTGATTTCCACTGAACGAAAGCCGCACAGAAGAACTTCCACCCCAAATGCAGACCTGCAGACCAGCAAGCGCGTGTCCTGGGGTTAACACATGCAAAACCTCAGACCGTCTGATTCTCTAAGCATAATAAGAATAACTTGCAGTACAAAACACATCATAGTTCACAGATAGTACACTACAGCCTTATAAACTGCTAGAAACATAAAAATAAATGTGTATTTTAAATAATAAAAGCGGATGTAATAGACTATAGGACATGGATCTCAGTTTTATTGTGTGTATATTATTATTGTGTGACCCCTATATATATATATATACACACACACACAGTATAGATTAGTATTGTATTAATTACACTTTATTTAAGGAGTACACCATGTGGCATGCTCTTGTAGGAAATTAATCAGTGATGCAGGGGTGGGATGAAGTTACATATATACTGTCTGTACATATATTATATATATAGACTAGTAGTATATACACAAACATATATATAATTTATTTGACATGTCAAGGGTTATCTCAAGCAATGAATCAGATTAATCAATAAAAAATTAATCAGATTTTTCATTTTTTTATTTACTTTATCTGTAAAAAAAAATAAAAAAAAAAATAAATATTTAAAATAATACTATACAAATACAAATATAGAACAAAATTTGAGCTGTATCCTAATGAC
The DNA here is from genome assembly GCA_030068275.1 of Clarias platycephalus. NCBI lineage: Eukaryota > Metazoa > Chordata > Actinopteri > Siluriformes > Clariidae > Clarias > Clarias platycephalus. The sequence goes on along the minus strand of JAQQZT010000019.1, from coordinate 2,733,364 downwards.
TTCCTGGTTGGAGTGCACTTAGTGGTGCCTAGGAGTAATGATAAAGTCTCCTACTTAGTGCACATATAAAGGAAGAAAGGATTGATTTGGGATTCTGATCAAACTACTATCCGAAATAGCGAAACAGCTTTAAATAAATATAATAAATTGTCATTATATTGTAATAAAATTATATTTAATGTCAATTATTTATAGTTAAATTTTGTATTAGGGTTATGGTAATAATAATAGTGTTTTTTTTTTTTTTAAAGGCAAATCTACGTTGGTGCCGATGGAGGAAGCTCCGCCCCTTGCGGAAGTGACGCCGACCAATCGGATCGCCGGAGAAGAACGTCACGTCAGCAGACGTCGTGCGGGGATTGGTATGCTAGCTACATTGAAACAATCCGAACAACTCGAGCGCTCCAACATTTCTTTCTTGGTTTTTTTGGTACATTGTAGCGCCGCCGCACTTCAAAGCGGATTCGTTAACGGGTCGGGGTTTGTGTTGTTTCTCGCAACATTGTTTCCCGGAGGAGGTTAACGGACAGAGCGCGAGAGTTTGTCGGTGTGTAAGTTTATCTCACGGTACTTCAAAGTCGGCTTTATAAAAGCAAGTGTGTAGTGTAGTGTAGCGCTCGCGCTCCGGTGCTGCACTGCTTTCTCTTTAAAAGGAAGAAATGTGTACGAATGCACGCATCGGTTCGGATTGATCCGGACCAGCTAACGGTTTTACACCCGGTGTCTATTCATGAAAAAATATATAATGAGGCTTAAGTAACATTTTGGAGATTATGGCTCTTTGGACCTGCTGGAGCAGCGCGTGCAGTTACTAACGCACTGGTTCTGGTTCCTGTTCTGGTTCCGTTCCTCCTCATGGACTTTTCCCCGTTTTTTTCATGCAGAGATGTTTTTCTTCTTCTTCTTTCCTCGTGAAAGAAGCCCGGTTGTGTGCCTACCGCGCGTGCATACCGACACTGATTCAGATTAAAGCACGTTCACACGTTCAGGTGAAAGCTACACGTTGGATAGGAGGTAGTGAGGTAAGTGCATGAGAAGTAAAAAGTCGCCCACATGCTCTGGCTTTGGGATCTGGATCGGAAAAGCGTTGAACCCTTGCAGGCTGGTGGAAGATGGCCGTGCTTCCCAGTAGGAGCGGGTGAGAGCACAACCTCAGGGCGCGTTGGATCTATCGACCCGGACCGAAGGACACATGCAGGCCAAAAAGCGGTATTTCATCTTGTTCTCCGCCAGCGCCTGTCTCGTACTGCTGCTGTATCTCGGTGGGGCGCAGATCGTCGGAGGGCCCCCAGGTGGCGGCGTTGGCGGCGGTGGCCGGCATGGCCCGGAACCTCGCTGGCCCAGGTTCGTCGAGCACCTGCAAACTTTCCGGACGTTGGATCGGACGGAAAACGAGGACGGCGTCCCGACGTCGCCGAGGGACAAGAGAGACGCCGTTTCCGGCGTGTACAAGGGTCGGATGTGCCGCATGGACTCGTGCTTCGACTTCTCCTTGTGCAAGAGGAACGGCTTTAAAGTTTACGTCTACCCTCAGGAGAAGGGCGAGAAGCTCTCCGAGAGCTACCAGAACATTTTGGCTTCGATCGAGAGCTCGAGGTTTTACACGACCGACCCGGGCCAGGCTTGCCTGTTCGTCCTCAGCCTCGACACCCTGGACCGGGACCAGTTGTCCCCGCAGTATGTCCACAACCTGAAAGCCAAACTCCAGAACTTGAACCTATGGAACGACGGCAGGAACCACCTGATCTTCAACTTGTACTCGGGGACGTGGCCGAATTATACGGAGGACCTGGGGTTCGACATCGGCCAGGCCATGTTGGCCAAGGCCAGCATCAGCACGGAGAACTTCAGGCGCAACTTCGACGTTTCCATACCTCTGTTCTCTAAAGATCACCCAAGGACAGGAGGGGACAGGGGGTATTTGAAATACAACTCCATCCCACCGTTTAGGAAGTACGTGCTGGTATTTAAGGGGAAACGCTATTTGACAGGGATCGGTTCGGATACGAGGAACGCCCTGTACCACGTCCATAACTCGGAGGATGTGGTTCTGCTGACCACCTGCAAGCACGGCAAAGACTGGCAGAAGCACAAGGACGCGAGGTGCGACCGGGACAACGCCGAATATGACAAGTAAGTGGGGTTTGGGTTGCTGTGGCAGGAGTTACATGTACTTCACACACACCTACATATATAGCACAAGTCTTTATTTAAGGGAATGTACAGCATGAGCTGCCAGCTGACACGTCTGGTGTCAAACGGTAAGTCGAGATGGTTTTGGTGTACGTCAGTCAGTTGCTTTTATCTCTAGGCAGCGAGGGATGCTTCTGAAAATAAATGTGAAAGCACTTTTTGTAACACAGGCATTGTTCTGCCGTCTGTTCACGACAAAGCAGCGAATGCCTGCGAGTCCGATCCTCATTATGAGAAGTTGATTTCGGCCCAGGTTTAAATGTCAGCTCTTTCAGTAAGTCATGTGGTATTCGGGAGAAGAGTCTGTTCTCTCATAAACTCCAGGTGCCTCAACTTGTCAGTCCCGTTTCAGAAAAAAAAAAAACCCTGTGCATGTCACGTGCGTTGTGACTTATGAATAAACTTCATCCTTTGTGTAGCTCCACGACGCACACCCAGGTTAGACGATCGAAATCTCACGTGTCTGACGGTGCCGTTCCTACCTTAACCGGCGGTCCTGTTCAGGTTTCATACGACTGCGCTGTCACAAGACCGAAACTCTTGTGGTTTTGGAAAACCCGAAAGCCAGGTGACGGACCAGAGTGACTCGAAATGAACCGGATTTAAATAAGTTCATGTCAGAGCAAATACCATGCTTTTACTTTCAATCTGGATTGAATCAGTGTCGTATCAAAGCGAGTCTAAGAATTTGTGAATTTGTGTAGGTTAAGATCAGCCATGTAGATGCTTAATCTGATTTGTTTTTCTCTTATTGGAATAAATATTTCCTTTCTGTGCGTGTGTGACACACATAGGGGTTAGGTGACGTGACGGAAATTTTCTTGATCTGTAAACTTCATCACGCGTTTCACACGTAGTAAAGCAGCGAACCAATCAGATATGATTATTAAATCGTAATGCAGTATTTAAGGAAAAGTTAGGAAGCCTAAAATAACCCTGTTATATTTCTCTTAGATTAAGCATATAATTAATTTGCGCATGTAAAAAAACAATTCTTATTGAATACTTTTAAGCGCATAAATGTATACCTTATCAAATCGCCTACTACTAGCCATATTTAAGTCTGTGATATCAGTGTCACAAGGGTGGAATTGCTAAATTATTTATAATTTCCCGAAGGGATTAATACAGTTGATCTATCTGTCTATAATTACTAAACAATATGGCTCGAGGTTCCTTCAATTTCCTCACAGTGACATTTAAGTTTTCAGCTAATTTGTAGGGACGGGAATCACCGGGGATCATCCGATATAATATTATCACGATACCTAGGTGATGATAATTTGCTGAGGACACCATATTGCGTAAATAGATTAAAGCACACCTTCTGTAGGATTATATTATATAGGAACAGCAGTATTTTACAGCCTCACATGCAAATTTATATTAATGAAAAGGTAATGATTAAAATATATTTTGGAGTCAATGTGGCGACTGTGATTCATCACTGAATCAATTTTGTCTTCATTAAAATATACTAATAAGCATTCTCTAATGTTGATTTTATTGATGAGTGTTGAATGTTGTGTTTTGCGTGTCCATAAACTTTCAGATCCAACAATCGAAAAACCATGAATATACATACAGTATTATTGGAAATTACCCATTTCTGTATTTAATCACATTTATTTTCAGTTTAATTCAAAGTTTCTTAGTAATTTCAACTGACGAGATGTGCTTCAAAAAGCTTCACATTTAACGCACCGAACTGTCGTCTCTGTAACAGTAGTGATTCATTGTTAATAAAAAACTTCACCAGGAAACCTCATGCACGTCTCTCTATAATACTTTACGCAAAAGTCTTTTAAAATCCCAGTGTGGTTTTTAGAGAGAGAAAGAGTCACATGACCAGATTATTCAGATTGCGTCCTCATATTTTATGCTCAGTTCCTCAATTTGGGTAAATAAAAAAAATAATAAAAATGGACGAGGGAGCGAGTCAGTATTGTGGGGAGAAAAAAAAGAAGAAGAAAAAACTTCTAAAGAGTACATGAAGTAACCCTAAGCAGTACCTGGGAGACACCGGATAGTGAGATTATACAGGATGATTACGGTACAGAGGCGCAGAAGAGGAAAGACAAGCAGTCGTAAGCGTGATGAAAGGATGTTCATGTGAGAGAGTTATGAGATGAGTGCAGAGCAGGATGAGTGGTGTTATGATTACAGCAGCAGGCTTTGGAGCATTCAGCTGAGATTAGTGACGCAAATAAGAACAAAGCTATGGGCATAAACTTTGCTTTTTTTCTTCCTTTTTTTTAAAAGCATGAGCGCACGTAGCATCAAATGTCTCAGCCATTACATTAGGTTTCATCTTAGTTTTAATAGATTGTACAATTTGACAAACTCGACTTGACAAATTCAGTGTTTTAGACCAAACAGCCCCCTCGGTTTTGGAGCCACAAAGCACCACACTCTCACAGATTAACAGAAACAAAACCCATGATGCCAGTTGTGGGGTGAAGGGTCACCATACTACAGGCCTTCATTCGTTCTGCGTAGACGTTCACCACCCAGCAGTCTATCAGCGGTGAGAAACCGCTTCCTGCCCGACCCGGGCGCGACCTCACAGCATGGCGGCGTGACCTCAGACGGCGAGTCTCCTGGCGTTCACATGCCACGCGCAGCAGTGACCCGGTGTAACGGCATCGACTGCAGCGACGCGTCGCAGCTGTTCCGTCACGACCATCTGTCTCGGGGTTTATGACGGACGAATTTCAGAATGGAAACGTTTACAGATTTGATGCAGCAGGGTGGAAGAACAAAGAAGGGGAATTTTATTATAAGGTAGAAATAACCGAGCCTCCTGGACTTGAAATACACAAATGAAGCGCCAAAGTTTGCACGCCCTTAGAGAAAAAAAATCTGTTAAATTAAACAAAATTTATTTTAAAGATTTTAATTCTGATTGTTCCTCATGCTTTTGTTTTGTTGAAAATATATAAAAATATTTTTAATGCATGTTTTTAAATGTTTGTAATTCTATTGTATAGATTTGTTTGCCATTTACCATTTAACAGGTACAAAAATTCATATACTTTTTTATATATATATATATATATATATATATATATTTTTTTTTTTTTTTTTTTTTGTCTGCAATTTTATTCAGAGAGAAATTAGAAATTAATGTTTTTTTTTTTTACTGTAACTGTGAAAGTAAAAAGAAATGTCTGTTAACGAGGGACAGGAATCACTAGGGTTGCCCCGATACGATATCCAGGTGCCAATTCAATCTGTATTGCGAATTTTTTGGTATCTAAATTATATATATATATATATATATATATATATTTTTTTTTTTTTTTTTTATTTGCCCAGATTTTTTTTTTCTTACAATTTTAATCAAACGCTAGAACAATTTAGAACGCACCACCTGCAGGATCATTGAGGAACTGCAACATTTTATCACTTTAAATACAAACTTGGCGTTACGCGGTTCGGAGGAAACGCGTGATAGTCTGAGAGGTAGTAGTGGCCTTAATGTGGGAGCCCCCTAGTGACGGGGAGGAATTGGACACGACTAAATTAGGGAGAAAATCGG
>JAQQZT010000019.1:2695322-2720842 GCA_030068275.1 Clarias platycephalus | reverse complement strand
GAGCCTGGCCGGGGAATCGAACCCGGACCCTGGAGGTGCAAGGCGACAGTGCTAACCACTACACCACCGTGCCGCCCTAATTTAATTCCTGTTTGTTTATTCCAAACCTCAATAACTCCAAAACATTTTGTTGAAATAAATAGTACTGGGAAGTCTGTAACAAATGAATTAGGAGAATATATTATTAATCTCACGTGAGTTTTGCTCAGGTAACGCTCACGTAGCTATATCGGCTCTCTCGACAACTTTCCCAGCTGTCGCCGTGAGAGCTTCCGCGTGAGGAAAGCCGAGAGCGTTCTCAAGCCGCTCGTCTGCGTTCCGGATTTGGAAAGTCGTCTGGCAGTGTGGGAAAACGCTGGGTCAACCGCCTGTCCAGTTTCAAGTCCACACACTGAGCGCACCATCACATAACTTCTAAAACAGCTGAGGCTGCAGCTGGCAGGAGGCCCCGTGGTCCTCACGATGCAGCCACAAACAGGAAAAAGTGGTTTGCTGGATTTCAAAAAAGTTTGTCTCCATACTACTTCTTGTCCTTTCATGCATTATAATTTAAGCCCTTCCGAGAGGATGTCTTTCCCTCTTGTAGCCTTGTCATCTTTCCACAAGCCAAGCATGTTTTTTTATTTTATTTAATTTTTTTCCCCCTGTCGTGTTCAAGATGGAAGAGAAACAAGTGTGGACTCGGATAAGAATTCAATATGACGCCTCAGTGAACCTGTCAATTTGCGCTGATTCGTTTCCATGGGCTCTTTTGCATATATCCCTCCGTGCCATATTTTTCATTTGTTTCCCCCAGCATGGCATGCTGCTTATTTAAAGCAAAAAAAAAAAAACTTGCCTGAAAAGAGGAAAAGTACTTTGATTAGAGTTTTCACAGTTTTTGTTTCTCGTGTATCCGTAGAGGAAAAGTTTCAGCACTTCAGCTCACAGATTTTCTATGAAAGAAGATCATTTGACAAAGTTTTAAGGGTTCCCAGGTGAAATTTATTATTTTTTTTAAAAAGTGCATAGCTATAAGCCTTCGTTCAGACTACCAAGTTGCAGAGAAATGTTTCTCAGTTCTGTCCCAATAACATTATCGGGTATTTGGTATCACTAGTGTCTTTGTTTAGTCACAGTTTAAAGTAAAGCGATCAATGTTCTCCGTACTCGGGTGCACTTGCATATTTTTACGCTCCGATACAACAGGTGGCAGTAATGCACCTAGTCGGTTTGTAAGCCGCTATTAAAGACAAAGAAAAAGAGAACGAGGAAGTAAACTTTCGCACCATACCTAACATTATTGATATTTTTTGACAAAATGTCAAGAGCACTGTCTTCGTGTTAGCACTTGGCCCACTGAGATTTCGGAGGAGACCGACAGCATAATGTTGCATTCTGAACAGCAATTTTTTCTGTGTTTAGATATATAACTGTCTTCCATATCTGATTGAATCCATGCCCGAGTACGCTGTATTGGTCTTGAGACCTCCTTGTGTTCTGGGTGATTAAAATAAACCAGACTTTGGGGTCAAGTCAAAAACGCCTCTAAGCTACTACCATCTCATCCAAAATTAAAGCAACAGCAAGCAGGGACAGTGCTAAGAGCAGTGCTAGGAGACAAATTACAGCTGTCGCAGACGTCACCAGGCCGCAAGACAGCTATATTACTCTGTGTGTTGAGAATCATAATGTATATTTGTTGGGTTGTGTTCTTTAAACAGAGCCGCTGCCTCCTGATGTAGGAGACAAATGGCTTTGTCCTTGCACTGAACAAAAAACTAATCAGAAGTCCAAGCTCCAATTTTTCTTCGCTTTGACATCGTCATGCCTGGATAGTTTAATAACGGACAGAGCAGTGATGTAGTCGCGGTTAAATATGATGTTGCTGAGTAATGAAATAGATGGTTTGTGTTTCAATGAAGACACTTGCCATTTTCTTAGGTTTATTTAGGAAGATGAGAATGTTTAACCACAAGGCGCAAGCTGTTCTTGGACTGGATGTTGAATTAGTGTCTCAATACCTTCCTTCTAGTAGTGTTCCGAACTGATGGGGTGTGTGGGGGCAGTAGTGTTCCGAACTGATGGGGCGTATGGGGCAGTAGTGTTCCGAACTGATGGTGTGTACGGGGCAGTAGTGTTCCGAACTGATGGTGTGTATTGGGGCAGTAGTGTTCCGAACTGATGGGGTGTGTATGGGGGCAGTAGTGTTCCGAACTGATGGGGCGTATGGGGGCAGTAGTGTTCCGAACTGATGGAGCGTATGGGGGCAGTAGTGTTCCGAACTGATGGGGCGTATGGGGCAGTAGTGTTCCGAACTGATGGGGCGTATGGGGGCAGTAGTGTTCTATTCTCAACGCTGAGACATTTCACACACTTTGGGACAGATGCTATGCTAATTAGGATCGTTAAAGCAGAGAGAACTCTTGAGTTTAACACCACTGCACTACGATACACCCTCGCCTCAACCCCCAAAGTGTGTGGATGTGTCACTTTCCACATTCTTCATTTCTGAGATGCTGAACGTTACTGCTTTTTATACTTCAGGGCTCCTCATCAGCTCATTTGGAAGTTCATTTACATGAAATATGACCCAACTGCCACAAAACCCTGCAGCCTGTGCTGCTCCACGAAGCCGTGGCATTCGATTCCATCCCTTCCAGCCTAAAACACTGCGTTCCGCGTGCAGCTCTCCGACCCGACACTCGTGCATATTATATCATGTACATTTCTCCCTCGCTGATGCCCGTCATCTGCTTTCTCATCCTCCCACAGACCTCCATCTCTGCGTGCATCTGCGCCGCTAAGCCAGGCAGCAGGGTTTAAAACTGCTCTATAAATATAAAAATATAAATCCCTGAAGGACGGCATGACGTCAGGCCGTCTCCCTGTCACACGGACCGCACACTTTTTTTTTTTTTTTCTTCTTCTTCTTTTTTTCCCCTCCTCTGTTCTTTGGCAGTGCTTCCTAATTAGAAACGTGGTAGAAGCTTTTGGTTTGTGGCTGCCATTTGATCTCCAGCTTTTTTTCCCCCTCCCTTCACCGGCTGCTTGGGAAGGGGCTTGAAGGGGTTTGAAAGGGCGACCAAGGGGAGTTAATTTGGTGCAGCATTTTTTTATAGCCTGTTTTTGTTCGCTCTTTGGTTCACACCGTGTAGACTTTATTTAATGAGGAATGAAGATGTGAGCTCACATTTTTCTCCTCTGATGTAAAACCTTCAGCTAATCAGCAAGAAAAGATAAAGAAATAAAATAAATGGACGTCCATAAAAAAAAAAAAATCTAACCATTCCTGTAGGGCAAGTTGTCCAATTACATTATTATTATTTTTTTGGGAGGGGGGATTCAAAACACCTGTTTAATCATTTGTGATTGTGTTTTTGATTGGCCACTAATTATCACACAAACCTACACGTTTATGATCAAATTTATGACCTCACATGAACAATCTGAAGACTTCCGTTCATACACAGCGAAAACAATGTCTGAGGATGTCTACAGGAAGGAAAAACTTTAATTTTTTCCCTTTTTTCATCTGGTTTGGTCCCAGTTTTCACAGTCACTGGACTTTGCCTTCGGTTTGTGGTTGTTAAAGGTAGCATGAGTCAACACATATAATGAAAGACTTTCCAGATGTTTCCCAATAAAACTTTTCCATACACACTTCCGCTGGACTTTCCCTCCGTGATATCATGAAACTCAGCAACGTGCTGTTTTTTTTTAGGGCATGAAGTAATGACTAAAGATCTTAATTATTGACGATTCTACTCAAGTTCTAAATTTTTTATTACACAATAATGATTATATAACCAAATATTACAGGGGTATTGATTCGAGCAGGCTATGGATGGTGCTAAATGTCTAAATCAATGGAGCTCCATGGTGATGATAATAGTCTTGTTGGCTTGTTCTTCTCTCCTTCCTGGCTGTGGGAACCGTCCGGTGTGGATTTATTAAAATCTTAAAATTAATCTGAGATCCTGTAGAATACGGTTACTGAGGGATGATGCAAATGCGAACAGATTAAAAAATTTTTTTTTACTACTACTAATGCGTTATGATGCAGCAACTGATTAGTCACCAAGTTTCAGACTTCAGCTAACCTAATTTGGCGCATTGGTAAAGTGCTCGCCCCATCATCCGGAGATCGCGAGTTTGATTCCCGGGTGATGCTGTAAGTTCTCGCAGCCGGAGGTCTAGAGAGAGCTGATTGGCCGAGCTCTCTCAGAGGGGAGGTACTTAGTATTGGACACGACTAAATTAGGGAGAAAAAATCGGGGGCGGGGATTTAAAGAGCTAGGAAAAGATCAAATCTCATTACAGATCAAACCTGAGATAGTTAAAGCTCAGAGAGATTTCAAACCTGAGGTGGCTGAAGGTCGAACCCTGAGGTGGCTGAAGGTCGAACCCTGAGGTGGCTGAAGGTCGAACCCTGAGGTGGCTGAAGATCAGAGAAAGATCAAACCCAGGGTGGAGAAAGATGGATAGAAATGAAAGATGAATAGAGATTGAACCAAGATAGTTAAAGTCAAACCCTGCCACTGATGATGAGCCACGCTACTTATTAAACCATCCCCGATAACTAAATGGTGGACATTTTCATGCTCTTCTCTACACAGGCACTTCAAGTCAGACGTTTCTAGTCGATTTGCGAGCGCACTCTGGTTTTATTGCCAATTTTATAACGCTTTTCTGCAGTTTTTAATTTTAAAATAGTGCTTTTGCTTTGAGTAAATCCTGTGGCGCTTTTTAAATCACGTTTTTTTTTTCCTCTGTCAATGTGCTTAATGTATTCAGGCATTGTAACAGAAGAACGACACGCACACCCACTCACACACACAAAATCAGTGCTGTTGCCAGGGTGTCGTTTACACAGCGATCCCACGCTTCTGATGGAGAGATGGCGGAGGATTCTGGCCAGGCTTGGGCACGTCCGCCTCCATCCAAAGGCAGAAGAATGCTGGGAAAATTGATGGAAAGGTCACCTCCTCCCTGCTCTCCTATTCTATACAAAACACCATTCTCACCTGCCCTTTCAGTACAAACTGGACAGAGGTGTGGAACTTGTTAAAACCTCTGACCACCTTAGGTTCGATTTTGGTTTTTTTTTCTTTCTTTTTCTTTCCCTCTTTTCCTCTCCCTTCTTTTAAGCTGTTCTGCCTTTAAGCTGGCTTCTGTAACTGTGAGCGTGTGTGTGTGTGTGTGTGTGTGTGGGAAGGAAAAGTGGACGCCGAAGAAAGTTGGACAGAGTGGTCGCGCTTTTAGCCTTCGCCAATGGATCGGTTGTGAATCCTAGTGATCAGCGTTAAAAAAGGGACCGTAGATAAAAAAAATGTTAATAAACAAAGTCAGCCCGCATTCCAGCAACATGCTCACTTTTCATACGCGTCCCAGCCAAAAGCGTTCCTCATAACGAATATCATCGGAGTTGATTCATTCGAACTTGCCGCACAAGATGATCCTAATAAAATCTTGCCTGAATGCTTCAAGCAGCACATGCTCATTTTGTTAGATTATATGATGATGATCATTTAAATGGACATTAGACTCACAATTAAACGAATGACTCCATCCTGCTTACGTCATCGACCAGCAGGATCCAGATTCAGGCTGAGAACAGGCTCGCATGAAGACGACATGAGCATGAGGTGATGAAGATAGATACCTTTAGTCGCAGTGGCACTGAGTCGGGTCGTGTTAAGAAGGAATTTTTTTGTCATTGAAGGAGAAAAGATTGGTGCGAAAAAGTGACACAAAGCTGGGTAAAGCAGATAAGCCTGATTGGATGACAATTGGATCTTCAAAGCTTTTTACTCTTTGTGTATGCGATGCTTTTGGATTAGTCATTTCACTCTTATTGGCGTACAAAAGATTAGATTTTAGGGTCTTGGAGCAGGAAATAAAAAGTTCTTGTCTCATAATCTACAGTACATCAATCAGCCATAACGTTAATACCTGATTATAAATTATACACCAGTAAAATGGTGGCAGGATTGTGGGCACCCAAGGCTCACCCATGCCCACGGGAACCAAAGCCCAACCCGTCTGGTCCAATCCCACAGAAAAGCCAATGCAGCACACTGTTGCAAGGTCTGCCTGTCGCGGTTAGCTAGTTCCGCTAGGCGCTGAACGAGACGTGTTGGTGAAAATAGCAACTATACTGTTGTATAAATGCAATATCGCACTCAAGGTCGTGCTGTTATGATGAATATCAGCACGGCTGCGATAATTTCAGCACTCTGGCTGAGAGTGCTGGTATCCAGTACATCAGCGTGAACTCGGGTGTGATCTTACTCAAGAAGACAGTGACATTGTGTGTTCCAATATTTCCGATCAGTTGGACAATCGGTGCGTTCCAATACTTTTGGAGGGAGTTTTATTTATTTTATTTAGTTTACTTTACTGATTTGTTCCATCGTGTAAACTCGATCGGTCGCACATTTTCATGTTGCCGTGCTGAACCAGACCTTGGAGGACACTGATGTACTCTGATCCTTTCCCGGAATCACGTTGTTTATATGTATATTTATATATATATATATGGTTCTTTTAATCCTCCTGTTTGCATGGGGGTTTATTTGTGTGCAAAGCCTACAGGAGAATTCTTTCTATTGTTGGGAGCTGCAAGAATAAAAAAAAAAAAACAGTCTCTCTCTCGCATACAAACACACACCCGCTGCCTTCTCGGTCCTCGGCACGCTCCGGCTTAGCTTTTAAATTATTTAGCGCATTAGAATATTCCATACAGTGACAGTTTCCTGGAATTCGGGTTGTATTTACGGGAAACGTTTCACTGCCCTAAATGGCCTTACAAACGAAGCACAAACACACGGCAGGTGCAACGTGAAATTAGAATCCGGATATAGTTGTACGGGGATGTAGTCCAGCAAGTTTAATGATTGATTACAACAAATTACGTCCACACCCGAGATTTAGCTATTAAGTTAATTCATGTTTGCTCAGCCAAAGCAAGGAGATCACCGAACTGAGTCCGGAATGCGAACGCTTCAGTTATTGCTACCGTCAAAGTTGATTATTCTCCAACCACACCACATCCTGTACTTTTAGATATTTTTAGAATAAGTGGTTAAATGTCTGTAGGCAGGATCAAGGGCAGAGCAAGGTAAGAGATAAACACGATGCTTACATTGTCACATTCACCATCAAATTTATACCTCGACCATGTTTAGATATATAACACGTCAATCCAAACATGGTCGAGGTATAAATTTAATGAAATTAAAGAAACAGAAGTTAATACACAGTGAAAAAAAAAAATGAATGGTCTGTATGAAGCAAAGAAAGCAACTAGGGAGATTTGAAATTGCTGTAACTGGGTCATGAACCCTTCGACACCCTTTCGTCAAAACCTGGAAGGATAGAGCTGAACATAACAGTGAACTTTGTGAAGGAAATGTAGTCGAGGAACAAAACTAAAGACCTAAAGTTGCATGGAAAAAACTCAAGAAAACCACTTTTTAGTGAGACTCGTCAGAATAAAAGGATTCAGTTTGATAGAGAGCGTAAAGATTGGACTCTAGAGCAATAAAAATGGTCATGTGGTCTGATTGACCCTATTACAGAGCGAAGGGCGTGTCGGAAGCGCTTGAAGTGATGCATGTATCCTGCATAGTGTCCACTGTGCAAGCCTCTGGAGGCAGTGTTATGATCTGGGGTTGCTTCAGCTTCTCAGGTCGAGCCTCGGTGGCAAAAAATTAATTCAGCTGCCGACCTGAATGTACTGAATGACCAGGTTATCACATCTACAGTATGGCGTCTTTCTTCCCTGATGGCACGGCAATATTCCAGGTTGTGAAAGAGGAGGATGAGGAATCATTTTGGCCAAAACTAATCTGACCAGTCAGAGCTGAGAATTCACCAGCGCTCTGCGGAACAGCGGCAGAGCGACGTATCGTCCAGCACGGCAGCCGGAATGAAACTACCGCCCGCTCCGCTGAGAATCGTTACACTGACGCAGCTTGGCTCGGCGTTCGCACAAGAACTCGCCAGACACCACTTTTCATCCAACAGTTTTTACGCAATTAATAAAAACCACATGAGCAACATCACTTCACATTTTCCTCCCAAAAATGATCCTGGACCCTCTGGAGGGACCGTTCTTAGGATTCGATTTCGCTCTATACGGTTTCCCATAAGCCAAGCCGTTTGTATATCTTCTCAGGTCTGAACCACCGGCTCACCCCGGGGAGCTCAACATTGCAGAACGAAGGTTTGTCGTTTGTTTATTCAGCTCTCTTATTCAGTACTTGGGCAGGATGATGTAGTTGTGGACCTTGGCAGCGCCGGGACGGTGATGTATTTGACAGAGAATGCAGAGAACCCGATATTTCAACCTCACACTCTGGGCCTGTAGGTGCACACAACCACTTTTTTTTCTTCTTCTTCTTCTTCTTCCCCTCCTCGGCTGGTGATAACTTGCTTCTCTGACATGATAGGACTTTTGCAATCCTTATCTTTGTACAATTGTGTATCTTTCTTTTTTTTGAGGCGGGTGGTATAAGCAGTTTGTAGACCTCAGGCTTAAATTCCTGACGTATATTGGCACGTTTTACATGTCATCATTGCATCTCTGATCCAGGGATAGATAGATAGACAGACAGATAGAGTACTTTATAAATCCCAAAGGGAAATCCTTCCTCCGTGTAGGAGGATTAGTAGCCGTTTTAATCATCATAATCGCAGAGTAACGCCGGTCAGCAATGTCAGGCGGTGGAATACAGTTTACAACCAAAATCATATTTCAGCTTCCAAACACACAGGATGTTGCTTTTGGTTTTCCATTATGGATCAGTTTTGCTTTATGTACAGCATATCTTTTTTTCACATGAGCATTTTTTTTTTCTTCTCTCTTTTTTCTTTTTTAAGAATTAGCAAGTAAGTGATTTTTGACTCTAGGATCAAACCAGGCATTGAAGCCGTTTAATGTTTGGAGTATCAGATGTGTGTGGCTTGAGCACTCCATTTTGTCCTGCGACAAAAGATTCCGTGGGCTCCTCAAGCAGCTCTCAGAGTCCTCTTAATAAATTGCTTTAAGTTCAAGGTCTGTTTTTCTTTTTTTTTTCCTCCCCTCCTCTTTTGAATAAAACCTTCCAAAAGCCTTGTCTTGGTAATCCGTCCAAGTACACGGAATGGTTTTATAACAACATCACAGTGTACTACTTTATTAATGGAGCTGCTCTCAGGATGGCTCAGCTGGCTTGTTAAAATGGGGGATTTTATTTATTTATTTTTTTGAAAGGAAAATAATTCATAATAGTAGTGCGATAAACATGACAGTGGATTATTTTTCAGTAATTTCTTTAACAGGGCAAATAGTTTGAACCAGTACACCACAGCAATTTGCGAAAGCTGTTTATCCATTTATTACAGCTAAGTTCATGAGAGAATTACGTTTTTCTTAACCACTAGTTGAACACGTAATTATTCATAATCAACAAAAACCAGATGCACATTTCAGCCTCAGTTTAATTCAAGTTATATTTAAAAGGTTCCAGCGGCACAACCCAGTGTTTTCTCATTTATTTGTAGCAGCCCACCATTAAATCAACACTGACCTTCAAGTTTTTTTGTTTTGTTTTTAAGGTGGGTAATATATGGGGCTGTAAATAGCCCCGCCCATTCCAACTCTCACATGGCCTGCACGCGTAAAGCATTTACGAAACGTTCACGTGCATTAATCAGTTCTGTGACGGAGCTCTAAATGAAAATAAAGATGGCGGAAGGGGAAGTGGATTGGAAGTAGACCCGGAGTGTTTAAGGACGGAATCGCCGAGACACGAGTAGCAAGCATGTAAGGAGTCAGGCTAGTATAGCATAAAGATAGCTACGCTAATGTTAGATTACAGATCGGTACCACGGCACTGAAAACAAACCTTATCGGTTAATACGTTTTAAATCCCTTAAATTTTTTAATCAGTTACTGGTTTATTATTAACAGCTCTAAAGTGAATGAAATAACGTATTGAAATTAATAAGACAAACCAGCAGAAGCTCTGAATCATCTGTCTTGAAGACCTTCCTGTGGTGGAAAGCTTGGTTAGCGCGTTAATTCTGATTGTTACAAAGCACTGACACTGGAGACTCCTTCCATAAATTCTAATTAAACATCAATTATTTTAATTGATAACTAGCATCATTTCTTAAATTATGTTTGAGTTGCAGAAATGTTGGAAATGAGTTGACATCGTTACTTATAGCACCTCAATAGGTATTAAACACAAAAAATGCTTAAATTCTTGACAAACTCTACATAAATTCCAGACTTACACGTATGTTACCTGTAATAACTTGAAGCCTTTTGTGACTAAATGTTCGCACTGGTCCGTATCACGATTCCGATTTTTTTCCCCCTTACGTATCTTTATCACCTTTTTTCCCCAGACGTGGGATCAGATATCAACTTCATATCCAAACTCGAACTCAAAGCATGACCGCAAACATGACGGCAAAAGCGACGTAATCACCACATACTTTTCCTAAACTCGCGCAAGTCCAGTACTCGCCAAGATAAAGGCCTGATAAATTTGCACGTCGACACCGGACTGCATTTTCACATCTTTCCTCGATCAGCAGAGACGGATTGTGTCCTACGAGTTTCACCGTGCCATGAGAGATCTCTTTTTGCAGGTACTTTTTTATTTTATTTTTTTCATAGCCTGATCAAAAGTGATTTCTTAGCTCACATCACTGCATGTGAGACCATCTCTGGATTTTTAATTAAGACGTCTCTTGGGCTTTCCACATAGATTATAATTTTTTTGTTTGGGAATGGGTGCTGTTACTTGAAAGGACTTGTCTTGGCTCGCGTCCACTTGTTGGAAAGTGTCGGGAGATCGGGTTGCTCCATTCCAGAACAAGATGCCGTCTGGCATCTGTGCCACTTTTTACCATAAAAAGAAAAGTTTCCATAACTTTGCGAAGAAGAAAAAGTTTAATATCTCATTACAATAGGAGCAAAGTCCTTCTACCCAGATTCTATGTTTGAAAAAAAATTCATGTTTTTTGTGCCATTGTTTGGTATAATTAATCAGGCCACCTGGTTTGTCATGGCATCAAACCAGGACATTTGAAGGGTGTTTGCTCTGAATACTCGACTCCATACTCGGTGTTCCTGTCACACGACACCGAACAAGTCTTTCCAAGCCGTTTGTTCGAGGCTGGGGAGAAATAGTACTGTTTTAGAGAAGGTTCAGTCTAACATTACAAGACATTACATTTCTTCAACAAAAAACTGTGAAACTTGTAACACGTTCAGCCAATCAAGTTATTTAACACTCAATCTTAACTGCTTTTATACAGGACAGTAATACGGTCCACCTCCAAAGCTACCACAGAACTCGCCTTCTAGATTTGCACTCGGGGTTTAGCGTTTTTACATTAGGGATCTGGAATCGTTTCCGAGAACACTTGACCCCAAAGTCTGGTTCATTTAGATTAGTGAGGTTCCACGCTTGGGGACCGAGTCCGAGTCCTCTGGAGTCCTGTTAAAAAATCGATTTTGAAGTCAGCGTGGCACAAAAGAATCACGATCTCTAGGACACAATGTCAGCAGTGCCCGCGGTGTGTACCCTGCCCCAATCTTATTCTCTGACATAGCTGATGAAGTATGATGGCACATGAGAGAGTCACTCTTGACATTTTGTCCGGAATATCCGTAATATTAACCATAGCTCGAAGATTGACTTCGTCTCTTTGCGTGCATACTGCCACCTGCTGTATCGGAGGGTGAAAATACACAAGTGTACCCGAGTACGGAGAATAATAATAATGCGGGGAAATGGAGGAGGGAAGCAATCATCCTTCCGCACGGTATAAATCAATGCCTATTGTGAAAAACGCCCTTAAACAAACGCTCAATTCCGTTTTTCATTTTCCGCGCTGAGAATGTGACGCCAACTTAGACGTAACTTTTTCCTTTCTAAAGCAAACCGGTACTAAATGCAGACGTGTTCAGAAAGCCATCTCACTAAACAAGAAGAAGAAGAAAGGACGCTGTATTGAATTTGCTGACTTTATCTCGGTGAACTTTTATCTAAGTGACCTTTGAATTGGCAAGTCTCCATGCTCTGAGCCATTCAAAAAACAAGGCAGGACTGTGTGGTTGGCGGAAAGGGGAAGAAGAAAAAAAAAAAAAACAAAGACAAGAAGCTACTGATTATTAAGTCACAGCAGACCTTACTGTTTTCTTAATTATTTAAAAAATATATTATTCTGGAGTTTTTTCCTACTAGCACCACCGTCTAATGGATTGTTCGGTATCTTATAAATCCTGAGTTCTTGTCTGCGTCCTGGAAGATAACCAGTCCGAGTGCACCTGGTGCTCATGTCGAAAAAAAAAAAAAAAACCCAAAAAAAACACAGGCTTCCTTTTCCTCAATTTTGGCACGGCTTCATAAAAATGCCACGCTCCTCCTGCCACCTCTGTGAAACTTTTGACTTCCCCTTGCGATCCCATAACCCGCAAGCTTGCCAGGAACTCTGCACTCTTTCATCCTTCCGCACTGTTAAACTAATTACCTGCTCGCAGTGATGGCCTGGGAAAGGATTAACCAGGCTTACGGGACGTGATTTGTCGGCTAATTTCGACCACGACGTCCCGGCGCTTTATGCTCACACGATGGCGCGCGAGCCGACGCAAGAACCGGACTCCCTCGAGCGCTCCTCACATCAGGGGGCCAAATGAGATCAAAAGCAATTAAAAATCTCAATGGGGCATTATTTCCCCCATGCTAACCTAATTCCATCATCTTTTTTTTTATTGGAGCTCTGGTTGCAGTCACGTCGCTTCCCATGCTCTTGAGTGTCTGTAATGACTTTCCAGTTCAGACTCGTTTATCGAAGTCGTGTGGTGATTTGTCGTATCTCAGTCAGGAGGAGTTTTTCTACTCAATGCCCTCATCCCGACCCCTGGAGACTTGCAAGTTACAACGGTACATTCCTCGAAGTGCTGTCACTCATTCTTAAATTCTTTAAGTGGTTTAGACATGTGACATTGGAGAACTGATGTAAAATGTGCCGCGTATAATACATCTTGTCAGAATAAATTATTTATAAGAAGTGGGGGGGGTTCAGTTCTGGAGTTGTTCACATCTGGTTTTCGGGACCAATCCAGTTTATCGCTCAGGTGTCCCTCCCCCTCCAGATTTCTCAGCATTCCTTAAGATATGGGATTATTCTTGGTGGACCGCCTTCTCTGTGAACACGCAGTATAAAAAAAAGGCCAAAGCAAACTGATCGGTGTTTGCTGGTCCCGACTCATCTCTTATTTCCTTGTCACCCTGCTCTCAGCGCTTCCTCAGCCATGAATTATTTCAGTTTTAATTTTTCAATTACATCCTTCAAAACTGGAAGCCTCATTCGGTGGTTAACACGAACCCGAACCACAGCTGAAGCTAAAGTTAACGACGAGGGCTTAGTCGATTCCGGTTCTTCCTTTCTAAGTAGCGAGGCGTATTCAAAATACAGGACGAAACCGTCACTTAGTGAAGGAATCATGTTGTAACCGTAACCTCCAGAGAGACATATGTTATCATATAAAGGCACGTCTTCTCAAAAACCTTGAAAAATGTTTTACGTAAGCGGTGACCCCTTAACGTCGCCCTTTAAACATTTTCCGTTCTCCGACTCTCCCACGTCCGTCTGCCTGACACTCATTCGCTGCGACCTTCTTGGCTCAGGAACTGACGAATTCCTGCCATGTAATTATCTGTCCAGAATAACATATCTCTTTTAGGAAGCAGGTCTAGGGTTACGGAGATTTCACACAGCTGA
This sequence comes from Clarias platycephalus, assembly GCA_030068275.1. Lineage (NCBI taxonomy): Eukaryota > Metazoa > Chordata > Actinopteri > Siluriformes > Clariidae > Clarias > Clarias platycephalus. The sequence continues at coordinate 2,707,072 of JAQQZT010000019.1, read as the reverse complement.
GTGATTCTTGATTTTTTTTTGGTAGCCGTTTTTAATACATGCCGATTGTCCTATCTGGCGATTGGGATTTTCATTTTATTCTGAATAGACCCTTTTGAACTAAATGAGATTTACACCAGGTTTGCGTTTATAATCCCGCCTAAATGCGCTGATCAATGTACAACAAGGATGAGTCGAACCTCAGACTCTGTGCTTGAGCGGAATAGCCAGAGAAAGGGCCGAATGAAAGGAATGAGTAACGAATCCCTATGCATGAGGGGGTTGCCAAAAAGAGGGGGCCGACGCGCCTCTTTTGTGCTGCAATTAGATAAATTAACCCGAGGTCAGAGAGAACGACGAGGCAGTGAGAGCCTGGGCTCTGAGCGAGTCTAAATCTTTTATGAATCCTGCTTTGAACTCCAGCGGCGCTCCAGGAACCCGGGACCTCAGTGCTCAGCGGGATCCTTTTGATAGTTTCTTTTTATTTTTTTAATTTTAATTTGTTAGTGAGAGCAAATGAAATTACGCTCAAATGAGCTTCCATGTTGTTCCAGAATTATAGCGTACCTGCCATTTCTTATTTAGTAACTTGTCCAAGGTAGAAATGATGCTGTCAGTAACAGTTACTGTTTTTGCAGATGAAATATGCAGTACAGCGCAAAAGTCTTAGGCATCATCATTATTATTAGACAGGAAAAAAAATAATGTTGGGTCTGCTAAAGTTACCATAAGAACTCGTATTCTCCAACATGCTGAGTGAAACCGAACGGCTGTTTTACTTAACAGTCCCGCGCAAAAGCCTTACTCTGGCATATTCTCCAGCACACTCAGTAAAACCTAACAGCAGTTTTACTTATAAAACTGTACAAATCTCATTCTAACACTAGCAAAGAAAGAAAAGAATTTTCTCACCAAATTTTTATTGTTTATTATTAAATGCTTTTTATAGAAATTCTTTTTACATAGAAATTTATTTTAAAGGCATACATTTTTATGTTCTAAAGGCTTTTACGCAGTACTGCATGGAAAAGCAGCTGTTAGTTTTTTTTACTGAACATTATTATTATTATTATGAAAACTGGTTTGACATACTGTAATATATGTTTGGAAATAAGATGAATGGTTTTGTACATAATAATGCAACCATGCTAAACATTTGTAGTAAAGACTTTTGCACAATACTGTAGGTCTGCTCATACGATCTCTACTGTAGCCTCTTGTGACCTGAACCTCCTTAAATGAAATTTTCTCTCCCGTATATTGTCTGTATATTTTTGCTTGATCCTCATATTACCAAACTGCTTCATGTTTGAAGACGTTACCAAGTTTATACCATTCAGGTGCTTATAAAGAGAACCAGCGAGGAGAAAACACTATATACACTACAGTGGGTATAAAACTGAAAATCTAGTGCCTTGACAAGCCTGTTTGTTGAATCACACCACCATCGCTCTAAGTGCCAGTTCCCAGATTGCAACATTATTTCCATGTTTTGCCATCTTCGACTCGTCATCGGGCTGCTCTTTCTCAAATATTCCACAGGAAGCGTTTGGGGTTTGTTATTTTTCGCCTTTTCTCCTTTAATGGAAAGGATCGCGTTGTCACTGGGAGTGGAATTAGGATAGGGGATGAACTGGAAAGAATCTCTGCATGAGAGAGGATTCTCTCCATGGTGATTGATGACTAGAACTTTCCAAAGGGATTGGAACTTCCGTGATTAAACAGGACTGAAGTATGTATATATACACTGCTGCCAGAAACTCAGTTGTTAGAAGTGACATTTTCAGGTCATTTCAGAACCTCAAACCTGCAATCAAGTCCTTCTTTTAAAAAATGTTTTTGTACTAAACACTTAATCTTGGAATGGAATCAGAGCCAGTACAGAGAACACTGGTTCAAAAGGATGGCACACCAGTCCATTACGGGCAACACAAATGCCTGCCGTTCAGCATCACAAACTGGCATTGTTTTGGACAATTTGGAAGAACAATAGATCCGGACTTCGTACAGACAGTAACTTTGACTCAGTACCGAATAAAGGACGATCTTGGAGATCAGCAACGTTACCCGCTTTCTATATTTACCACCCCAAGTGCGGACATTGTCTCCTTTATTTAAGAGAGACTCGTCTTCATGTTTTAATAAGATATTCCAGGAATACTCCATCACATGGGTGCAGTAAGAAAACCGCATATGTGACTAATAAAACACAAGTAGTCCACTCGGTAGTTGAATCGATGCAACTGTACACCAGTTCTAGGGTTCTCTTTAGTTTTCCAGATGGTTTGCGGAACCAACCTGGCAGCAAGGTCAGCAGGGATTGTATATCGAAGGGCTGTCGAGTGTGCCCGCGCGCGGTGTGGGATTTTGCTGGAGCCTAGAGGAATTGCTGGCGCGTTTTTGCAACAAAAAAAAATTTAATTTTAATGAAAGGCTCCAGGACTGTGAGGAAATCCAGCTGCGGATTGTTGCAATTTTGGACTTGGTTAGTGGTTAATGGTTAGTTAATGATTCAGGGAAGACTGAAGGTACAAACAGGGAAGGACTGATTTACTGAAATAGGCAATTAAGGAGAAATATTAATGAAACAATCAAACCATATGGAAATGAGCATAAATAGGAAGGCAGAAGTCATTAAAATTTGAAAAATGGAAATGACCGAATGTGTTTGTCAGCACCGTGTTTAAGTGCGTGTGTGTGTACAACGATGCTGATAAAATACACCTTCAGTGTTTTCTTTTGAGGCGGGCATTCCTTCAGCTCGATCTCGTTTTCTTAGCAACGCAGAGCTCTCTGTGAGGGATTAAAGACACTGCTCTCCTCCTACACACACACACACACACACACACACACACACACAGAGCAAACAGACTCTGTACTTTTTAAAAAAGAACAGCCTGTGGCATAAACGCACACCATCTCTTTATTTTAGAGAATGTTACAGTTTAACTCGAAGTGCTTGTGTACTGGAATGTTTAGTCAGTCCGTTTTTTTAAACATTACCCACAATGCTGTTCAACTCCTTGCTAATAGCAGCGACAGTGATTGTTAGTCCTTGTTTCAGCTTTACTTAAAGAATGCGATGCAGCGGCGCTTTAGGGCTTCACTCTGCCAGCTCTCTTACTTCCTTATCTGTACCGTCTGCTCAAACACACAAGCTTCAGGATTTATTTGGACAGCAAACTCTAATCCTCGTCGTTTACGAGATCGTCAGATTTGTTTTTACACCTTTGTTTTCAAACGCCCTTGTAACACTGCCAGCTATAACAGTATCACATATGATGCATGTTTATTAGCACTGAAATTGAGATGAAAAAGTATCTATTTTAATAGCAATCTATTTTTAAGGGTGGAGTTGTTCTTGTTGTATCTGGGATATATAACCGTGCGAGTGTCGTGATGTTGTACTGAATGTTTCCCGTATGAGGGAAGCAGATGGTGCGGAGCACGGTGGGTCATGACACTCCGAGGCTCATGCAGTCTCTCTCAGACTAAACACGTTTCCATCTGTCTCACAAATTTGAGGTGGATTTCTGAGAAAGTCAAAGGCGAAAGACATTATTCATCGTAACCTGCTATTATGTGAAGCAACTGAGCAAAACCCAGAAAATAATGATATAGTAGTGAAGAATGGGATTGATGATATAGCTATAGCTAATACATAGCTAATTAATATAAATCAATGAGAATAATGTAGGGACCAAACAATGTGACTTATTTTGTTTTTTTATTATGAAATTATTTTAAGAACACCATTTCCTGTTTTGATATCAACACGAATTTTACCTCAGATATGTTGATACGTTAGCAGAAAAATTCTTACTAGTGACAGTTATTTCCATTTTTCATGTGTTTGGATTTTTATTGAAGAAAAAATTATAATAATTACCAAGAACAAAACTCAATGTCACACGACAACAGAGAAATATAAAATAAGCCATCAAATAGTAGCTGGGGAATTAGCTAGCTAGCATTGCCTCCTTTAAATCTTTAATACAAAACAATATGAAGCAAGGACGACTATGGAAACCTGACAAAATCATCAAGAATATCAACATTTACCTCAGTAATGAAGGTTAAATGCAAGGAAATGAATTGTTGTTATGCTGTAATTGTATTTGGCTGCTAAACAAGTCTAGGACATCCAGCACCATTAAAGTTCTAATACACACATTTTAATGGCAGAATTATAAACTCATCCAGAATATCAGCACTTGGCTTAAATGTGGCGGTAAATCACCGAGGTAAAGATTGTGACTGTAATTACATTATAATTACACTGAGCAGTAATCAGACCTCAATTAAGCCCTCGTCTCTCCCTTTTTTTTAAATATAGGTTATGTAATGGCACCCTGTAAACCAGACAAAATAGTAAATAATACCAACACCCTATTATCATCATCATTGTTGTTAAATTGCTAATAAAAGTGGTTGTGTAGCTACAAAGACATTGTAATTATGCTTAGCATTGAGTGCTAGCCAAAGCTACATTATTTTGGGCAATGTAAGGAAACAGGAACAGTGGTGAAATAATCAAATAAATCAAAATTTACCTCACAAAAACATATAAAAAATAAATTATGTAAACTTAAAACCTATTGTCCTATGAGATGTAAATGCAGATAATCAATTTCAGCCGCCCAGAAATATTACCAATTTCTAGCACTGTAATTATATTTTTTGCATAAAAGAAACAATCAAAGCATTGAGAAAAGACATGTAAATGGAGTAAAATATGAAATAAATAGACATTAAACCTCACTTAACCTTAATTTATCATTCCACTTAACACCGGCTGCTTTAGAAGTAAAAGTGGCTCCGTTTTCTTCTTGCGGACTAGGGACCCATGGTGCTATGTCTTCACTAAATCTTGCAGAAAATGCAAAAACAAAAACGGAAAAAATGTGTAAACTTGATTCGCTTGGCTGTCCACTGACGCAACAAATTTTGAACGAATCCCAGACGTACGCGCAACTTACATGACGTTCGATTCATTTGGCAAAAATGCTTTGTTTGCCGAATCCAATTTCTTGCAAAATCTCAGTTCTTAAGGCGAAAATTCATGTGGCAGGGTAACACTGTAATCCAAAATATTAAAGTTTACCTCATTGCATATTGCAATATTGCATGTTATTTACTATTACACTGTAAATAACACAGCTAAACGTTAGATAAAGAACTAAAGAACTTTAGTTAAAGAACTAAACTTTAAATAAAGAATAGATTTTTTTTTTTTTCCCTAGCAACTGAGTTTCTGTATATTCATCAACTGTTCCAGGTCGACATGTTTTATATAGTAGTTTTTCTATACTATTGTTGTTTGTGTTGTATACTTTGTGTTCTGTTGTTGTATACAACATCCTGCAATACAAATGTGTGTGTGAAGATCCCGAACCGAACCTGCTGCACTGCAGTGTTCTGAAGCAGATCCGATTTTATTTCCTGAGCCAGTTCCTCAGCCTGTCCCAGTTACCCAGCATGCCCCTGCTGTGCTGTGGTGGATCATCCTTTGCAGGGGTCACAACCTCTCAGCCCTCTCGCTCCTTGGCTCAGCTCACTCTTTTGGCTTTTAATTAAGAGATCTCAGAGCCTGCAGCTGACTCCAGATTACCTCTTCACTGCCACGTCTCGAACAGCTGTTTTCTAACAGTCGAGCTAAAACAAAAAGCCCTCTGCGTTATAGGCGAACCCAACTTGAAAGTGATGAAATGGTCCCTTTTGTAGTGTATTTCTTCTCAATGAGGGTTTATGAGCCAAAACCACATGAATTGTCATAAAGATGTCGGAGCGAATAAACTGCAAAAATTGAGGCCTGTTGGAAAACGTAAGCAGCTTTGACTTGGGTTTATACGTACTCGTTTGCAGCTGTTTGTCTAGAATCCAATCTAGAGCTATTAAAATGCAGACGGTCATAGAAAACCTATTTTTTTCCTAGATATAATGCTGATATCACCGCGCAGAGTATTGCCCAACAACCGATTTTTACACAATCATAAATCAGAATCAGATTTATTGGCCGCGTATGTTAACACTCTAGGAATTTGGTACTGGCAGTTAGTGACGCTCAATAAAATATATAATTATGTAATAATTATGATGTATAATTGTATATGATATAATAAATATGATGCATAATAATGATGTATCTATTGTAATGCGTGATTCACAAGAAATATACAACAGTGAAGCACAGCGTAATAGTCAAAAGTCTTGACACACTTTCTAATTGCATGATCTTTCTTGATTACTTTTTTCTACTTTGTAAAGCAATTCTAAAGGCGTCCAAAATGTAAAATAATCTCCCTTTTAAACAGTTGATATTGAGATGTATCTGCTACTTACGCTTTGTAAGATCTAATCTGAGGTGCTGTTTGAGGTTAATTGTTGATTTCAGAGGCTAGTAAACTCTAAATGAACTTCTGACCTTCATGTCATAAAATAACAACCGACTGATGTTACTTAATACGCTAATGCCATTTATTATTTCATGGTTATGAAGTCCCCAGTATTGTTCTAGAATGTAGAAAATAAATCACTAAACCTGCCACTATAAAATATCGATTTTGATGGTGTGTCCAAACTTTTGACTGGTATTGTGTATATATATCTTCATATTTTGCTTCCAAGGAGCCATTATTTTTATTTTAATGTAGTCTTTCGGAATAGTCCTCCAAGTTTTTTTAAGGACTTCTCGTCCTTCATTTTCAGTCTAGTCCCGGTATTTAAAAAAAAGCATCTTACGTAAGGCAAGACCCAGTGAGAAACAGGTGCAGATGATCAGGCCGGTGATTTTTTATTTTTTTTATACTGGTGATGCTGAATCTGAGTGGTTGGAACAGACGAGAGGGGAAATGAGGTTGATGCTGAGGTTAGGTTGTTACTATTTTTTTTTTAACCTTCAACCCAAGAGACGTTCCCCTATATGATGCTTTTCAACCATGAAAATGTTCAGCCTCAAGACCATTTTTAAATGAACCAGGTAACTTTCCTCTAATCTGCGCTCACAGCTTTCACATGTCACAAGACTTCTTGAACCCGAGCACGGAGAAGAAATGCAAGATTGCAAACGACCTTAGATGGCACGAGAGATGTGTCTTTATTTATTTGAGCTTTCACTTAATCACGGACGCTGAAGGCTCAGAAGTAAGTGCGCTGTGGGTGCAAATAATTTGAAACCACAACGAACCACCACAGCGCAAGGAAGTCCCACACACAAGTGCAGCCACAAGAGCAACGTGCAACCCAGGCTTCCAAGAAACATCCAAGAGCAACACGCTGTCAACACGCTGAAAATGGTCCGTGTAATAGTCAAGTAAGTCGAGTGCAATAGAGCACATCTCGAGTTTGCGTTTAAAGCCAGTTTTCCGATGAAGCCGCCCTCCACTTTCACTGGTCTTTGTGCGTTTTTATGTGCTTCTCTTTGCTAGATGTAAGCTCTTCACTTTGGATTGATCTCAACAACTTGTGGCTTCCGATATCAGGCTTTGGTGATAAGTGGTTTCTAAATAGCTGCTAAACCGTACGCATCAGCATTTCGCGAAACTCATAGTGTGCACTCTGTGGTTTTACAGTTTACACAGCAATTCTGAGAATTTTTACTGTTGTTCTTTATAGAAAAAACTTTTCTAGAATTAGTTTGAGACGCTCACATAACGTGTGTGTTAGTTCACCTGAGTGTGATAATCTGCATCATCGAAGCGAAAATAAAAATAAAATGCACATTGATGTGTATATATATATTTTTGCATTAACATTTTTAATGATTCTGCATTACTGCTTTCATTTGTATGTCTTCAGTTTTTCCAGGCTGAATGATCGCACGTTTTTTTTTTTTTTGCTCTTTATTTTGGAGCTTTTTCATCAGCCACAGTTTCGGGCCAAGTAAAGCAGAAAGAAATCATAGTCACACAAACCCTACTGAATCCTACCTGTAAACTGTGGGGTATTTTTCTATTTTCTCCCAGTGAAGAAATTATATATAAAAATATGTATTATACTCTCTATCCTCCAAGTCGAATAATAAGCACATTGCTGTAGGTTTTTTTTGTTGTTGTTTTTTTTTTACGATTAAAGACAAGAAATTTTTGATGTTTTCCGTGAGGCTTTGATGTTTTGGCAGGAAAAAAAAAACTAAGATTTTTGCTTTGTACCAGACTTGGCATTAAACAATTAACAATAGATGTTACGCACAATTCTTTAAAACCTGAGAGAAATACAGATGCTTGAAGCAAATCAGACCTCGAGTGAGTCAGTAATCTGCCTACGATTCACAGTATGATTATCAAGTTTCATAATAAGTTATATTAGTTATAATATCAAGTAGTATAGTAAGGGAAAAAAAACACCTTAGGATGTAGGATTATTTATCAAAATAAACAATGTTTAATTTACCCTTCATTCAGGTAACTTCATTGCACCTTTGGGTAGCAGCATCACATTATTGATTTTTTTTCATGCAGTAGCACAGACTGTGTTAAAATGTTATTATTTATGTAATCGTTTTGTGTCAGATTATTATTATTATTTTTTTAATAAACAACAATTTTTTTTGGAATTGAATTTTACAGAAAGAATAATTGGAGAACTCGAGCCAGAGTGTTGAACCAGAGTCTATTAATTAATGACTAACACAGTAGATAATTAATTACCCAGGTTCACCTTTAAACTGTTTGGACTCAGAGTTGAGGTTTGAGGCAGAGAGAGAGAGAATCAAGACATTGTGTTTTTTTTTTTTCAACAAGTCCACAATAGTACACTAGTTTAGTATCCAATTTTATCTAAACGATCCGATATATATATATATGTGTGTGTGTGTATACATGTTTACTATGTGTGTGTGTTTGTTTTAGATGAAATAATTTGCCTGCTGAGATGGTGTAGCATTGTGTACTTCTTTTTTTAAATAGGTGTGAATGTCTCATTGCCAGTTATCGCAAATGCCTGATTGCAGTTGTTGCCGCCAAGGTATGGCACAACCAGTTATTAGCTTTAGGGGCAATTACTTTTTCACACGGGGCCAGGCAGGTTTGGACAGCTTTTTTCCCCTGAACAAAATGAAATAATCATTTAAAAATTGTCTTTTTGTCTTTACTCAGGTTATCTTTATCATTCACGTGTGACGGATACGCAAAAAAAATTTAATTCAGTTCAGAAGGGGGCAAATACTTTTTCACAGCATTGTGTATCAAACTCTGTGCTTTATTGTATGGATGTCGTGGTTTTTCAGAAAAGTCTTCAGGCAACAACGTGTAGTGTGGTGTAGTGGTTAGCACTGTGGCCTTCAGTGGACAGACACCCAGTCCAGGTTGTACCCCGCCGCGTCCCCCCGAGTCCCCCCGAGTCCCCAGGCACGACCCAGATCTCTGTTGGTCCGCCGCTGTCATCGGCTCTTTTCACATATGCATTGTATTTCAGTCTGGATTTATTCACTTAAGTGTGTTTTGTGCGTCTGGGTGTGTAGTCAGAAGTGTGTGTAGTCGCAGCGTCAGCCTTGTGTGAAGGTAATGGACGACCGTCTCGCACTCGGGCATGGAGAAGTCCTCTGACCTCCTGTGTTCACTCAGTTTATTCGAAAAGCTCAGTGTAATGGACGTGTGAGGGTTTGAAAGGGACTTTTTCCCCTCTCTTTTTTAGGAAAGAGGCAAGTGGAAGTGGACTCCAGCTGAGATACTTCATATTTAGAGAGAGACAGATATGGAGAGACACTCTCTCTTTCTCTCTTTGTCTTTCTCCCTGTCTTGTTTTGTCTTGCTCTGCGTCCCCTCTCTCTCTCTTAATTATCTTTCTCACTGTTTGTCTCTGTGTCTTTTTTTCTCTCTCTTTCTATTTGTCTTTCTTCCTTTACCTCTCTGTGTGTCTTGCTGTGTCTTCTCTCTCTCTCTTTATTGATCTGATTTATCATATTTCTTTATCATATTTATTTTTTAATTGTCTATCTCTCTCTTCCTGTCCTGGTCTGCGTGTCTCACTTTGTGTGTCTTGCTCTTGTGTCCCCTCTCTTTCTCTCTCTCTTTCTTTCTCTCTGTCTCTCTGTTTGTATTTGTTTCCTCTCTTTCTCTTTCTCGTTTCTTTGCCCGCCTTTTTGTCTCTGGCTCCCTTTGTTTGTGTCTCTTTTTTGCTTTTTTGTTTCTTACTGTCTCCTTTTATGTGTGACTCTGTCTCTCTCTGAGTCTGTCTTTTTCTCCATCTTTCTTTTTCGGACTTTTCTCACACTCTCTCTCTCTCTCTCTCTCTATGGTGGTTCTGTGTCTCTTTTTTGTGACTGTCTTTCATGCTCATTCATGCCGGTCTCTCTCTCTCTCTTCTTCTCAATCTATCTCTATCTTTTTCCCCCTCTCTCTCCATGCATCTCTCTCGTCTTTTTGTCTTACTTAAAAAAATGTTGTCTCCATGTCTTCCTCTGTTTCTCTCTCGTCTTTTTGTCTCGGTCTTTATTTCATACACCAGATTGATTTCTAGTGAAAGAGAGCTGCTTCTCATCTTGTTCTCGGTCACTCTGATCTGTTTAGCTTTTTTTTTTTTCTTTAGTTTTTTTTTTGCCTCATCAGCTCATCAGTGCGCCTGCCAGGCCTGCGACTGACATCATTACAGTATCCGTCTCTGCGCTCGGCCTCGCGCCTCGCTCGTAAAGCGTCTGCCAGGAGAATAAATGGAAATGAAAGCAGAAAGCTTTCTGCGATCAAATTTAAAGCGTCTTTGTCTCCCTAATGCCGGCGCAGAAGTGCTTTCCGAGTGGTTACTGTGTGATTCAGGAGCAGTTTTCCTTCCCTAAGCTGGAGCCGAGCAATTTAAAACAGATTGTTTTTTTTTTTTGTTGTTGTTTTTTTCCCTTATTAGAGACCTAATTTTATTTGCAGTCTGTAACGTTTTTCGTATAAAAGTTGATAATACGCTGAATGAATAAAACATGTCGAAGTATAAAGTGATAAATAAAAATGCTTTTATTTATGCCCGATTGTTTTCATCAAGTTTTTGCAGTAAAGCCACGGAAGTACAGGAACGTCATCCAGTCTCACGTAGGTGTTAACATAGGTCTCAGAGCTGTGTGTGTGTGTGTGTACATGTTAATGATCCACCTGGAATACTCATCACGCAATACATTCCTTCATACCTCAAACTCCCTGTGATCGACTACCGATAAGCCACGCCCTCACCAGAGAACAGCCGTCGGGGGAGGGGAATCTTCTTATATGAGGTCACAAAAAGGGGGAAATCTAATCCACTTATTTCAGCCCTGGACAAGCTTTTTGTCCTTTTTCCACTTTTGGAAAAACATGCTTAATTTATGAGTCTCCAGTTTTAGCATGTTTTCCGTTTCTTGTTAACTTTAAAAAGCTGTTTTTGTCCTTTCATTAAATCTTAAAAAACAATGAAAAGAAAGAATGATGATAAATACTGTTTCTAACTGTTGTGTTAGAAAAAAGAAACTCGCATTCTAGCAGGAAACGGATAAACCGTATGATATTGAAATGAGTGCAAGCGCCGGCGACGTGCGGTGGTATAAAAGAAATAAAACATTTCTGAATACTAAAGACGGCGTGAAAATCTATTCGGTCACTTCTCGCGATTCTCAGACAGAAACTATAATGTCTTTTTTTATATGTTATATATTTTTGATTAGCTTTTAGTTTCTGCATGTTTGCAGTTTTTTATCTTTGTCTGTCTTTCTCTCTCTGTGTCTCTGTGAGACTGTCGTTCTCCGTCTTTTTGTCTCTGTCTCTCTATGATGACACCGTATTTGTCTCTATTTTGTGAGACAGGTCTCTGTCTCT
>JAQQZT010000019.1:2659773-2672174 GCA_030068275.1 Clarias platycephalus | reverse complement strand
TATATATATAGTATTATTATAATGTTTTGGGATAAACATTAGATGCATGTGTTTAATGGTTTAATTACATAATACAGGTGCATCTCAATTAGAATATCATCAAAAAGTTAATTTATTTCAGTAATTCTGTTCAAAATGTGAAACTTTGTATATTATATAGCTCTGTTACACAGACTGATACTGTATATTGCAAATGTTTGTTTATTTAGATTTTTCATGATTATGGTGAACAGCTAATGAAAACTTAGCTAACCAAAATTCGGTATTTCAGAAAATGTAAATATTAATTATTACACACTACTGAAAGGTATAAGCATGTACAGCTCTCAGTACTTGGTCTGGTCTCCCTTTGCATGAATTACTGCAGTAATGCGGCGTGGCATGGAGGCGATCAGTCTGTGGCACTGCTGAGGTGTTATGGAAGCCCAGGTTGCACTGATAGCGGCCTTCAGTTCTTCTGCGTTGTCGGCTTTGGTGTCTCTCATCTTCCTCTTCACGATACCTCATCGATTCTCTACAGGGTTTAGGTATCACACTCGAAATTGTGTTGTTGTGCTGAATATCAGCATGTTTGTGATGTATGTGTAAGCATGAGGGCGCAACCCAAGAATACATCCTGTATCAATAACATAGCAATTTCAGCCCGATGCTAATTAATATGAGGGTGACACTTTGTCCATCTGTCAACAAACTTTCATATTCCCTGATTTAAAAAAATGTTTCAGGCTGAGCTGCGAGCCATGAATGCACCGCTGTCTTCACTTCTTCATCAGAAGTGAATGTTCCAATACCGGCCATTGAGAATCCTGTAAGCATTTACAAATTTTCTAGCTGATGGTCGGTCCGTTCCAAACTCGGTTGTTTACTCTCAGGCTCGTAGTGATGAATCACGTCTCGTGAATCAGCGACCTCGTGACCAGTCATGATTCTCTTTAAGAAGGGAAAGTGCTGATATGAGAGTGCAGCCAACAGAAGTTTTAATAGAACCGGAGTGCGGATAATTTTTGACTAACCCTTTGTCCGACTGTTTTACGTTATCTTGGCATTTTTAGCAAGCCTGAACAAAGGAGCACAATCCTGGATTGTCAGAAGTGAAGGAATCTTGAGTCGTGAATATGACTGAAGAAACTAATACCATCTCATGGGGGCAAAGAGGTTCCTGTGGACAGCTGGACGGGAAAACTGTCCTGGCTGGATTGAAAACTTTTGTCAATGAAAATAGTTTGCGCCTCCAATTTTGCATGTGAAACTACATCGCGTGTTGTTCGCTGTTCTATCATAAACGAGATGGCGGAAAAATCAAAGTCTATAGGAGGGCGCGTGAGTCCGGGAAAAGGTCTAACATCGATTTCTATGGATTACTGTGGATAATACGGACTGGGGATGTGAAGTAGATCTGCGGGATTTGAGTCAAAAAGGAAATACCTCATCAAATAGATCCCTGGTCAAATAAACCTGACAGGGGATCATTAGCATAGCCTTGAGGCAGAAAGAGTTTCAGCCAAGGGCAAGTCAACAAGATTATGTGGTGAAAACAGAAAAAAAGAAACAATATATACACAGAGACTGACTTTTCATTGCGTCATGTAAAGCCGAACTAATTCATATCCCTGCACGTCCACAGTGACCCCAATCTCATGCAAATCTCCCGGCAATTGGTTTACACGCACAAGCTGTCCATAAATAAGTAAATCAAGGCTGGCTGGCCGCTCTGCAGCGTTTGAACATGACAGCTGAGGCGTAATGTAATCACGCTGGGCATCACAGGGTTTCACTTGTTTCGGGGGTTTATTTTGTTGTTGGTGTTTGTTTTAAATGAAAAAGTCCCGATGTGGTTGAGTTTGGAGATGGTGACAACAAAAGAGTAGTTCACAGTCCGGCGCAAGATAACGCAACAGGAATCCTAATTAAATCTCTTCTGACTAAATGTATCAGCCGAGTGTTGCAAAAGTTGGTAAAATGAGAGTAGTATATCATGTACTTGTTAATCTTATACAGTGCCAGTGCAAAAGTATTCACCCCCATACACTCCATAGAGCTGGGCTTTATGGAAGAGCCCATATGGAAAAAGCCATTACTTAGTGTTAAAAATAAGAAGGCATATTTTGAGTTTCTATGGAGGACGGTGCCGAACATCACGTGATCACAACGGAGCCAATGGTTTTTCTCTCTCTTGTGCTGCAGAATTGTGGGTAATCGTTTCCCCTGCTGGGTCTTAGTGCTCGTCTCTCACTGGTATAATCAACATCTGTGCACGCGTCTACTGTTTACTATAACACTGTGACCACGTGTGTGTAAAACCTATATATTTTTTTTTTTATTTGAATTTTTTTCTGTTTGTAAGCGTGTATACAGTGCTCGTGTACTGTTTCTTATAACGCGTGTTGCTCGTGTGTAAAGCAAAAGAAAGTCTCATTAAAGATGTTAAAGATCCATTTTCCCTGTCGCTGTGTGCGTGCATTAGTATGCGCTCACGCGAGAGTCATTAGCGATGTTCCTTGCTAATTTTTCCGACAAAACAGTCTTCCCGTTAATTTGTGTCTGTTTGAAATTTAAATAAGAGAGGAGAAAGGTTTACTTTGTAAGATGAGAAGGGGGAGGCCAATTCCTCCTCTTATTTCACTCACATATATACACACACACACACACACACACACACAGCGCCTGCGCGCATAAACGGAAACACTTATCTTTCCAGATTTATTTTTACTTTTCTTAAAAGTAAAGTGCAGGTTAATTTGTTTTTACAATTCTATCAGAAAAGCTGAGGGTGAAGGACCTTGCTCAAGAATCCAACAGTGGCAGCCCAGCAGCATTGGGGACGTCCTGATCAACACCTTAACCACCGAGCTACCCGTGCTAAAATACACTAAGGACACATGGAGATGAAAAAAAAAACGACCAACAATATGAAATTTGTAGGACCCAATTAGCCAGTTCAAAAGTTTGGCCACAGATTTTAACTCCATGGTTGTACCTGATTTTTATTTCTTTCTACACTGTAAAACAATGCTGAAGGCATTCAAAATAGTCAATAATCTCCTTTGAACAGTTGATATTGAGATGTATATCTGCTACTTATACTCTATAAATCCTTCATAATGTCTCTAATCTGAGGTGCTGTTTGTTAATTGGTGATTTCTGAGGCTGGTGACTCTAAATGAACGTCTCCTTGGCAGCAGAGGTCAGTTTTGGTCTTGCTTTCCTGGGAAGGTCTTCACGAGACTTCACTTCACGGTTTCATCATGGTGCTTGATGGGTTTTTCTAATGCACTTGACAATAATTCTTCATGCAAGAACTGTTCCAGAACAGCCGACGACTTTAAGCCAACTGCATGTATTGTTGCTTAATTACCTAATGACGTGTTCTTTCATAGTTTTTAAATTTCAGTATTGTCCTAAAATATAGGAAAACGATCAGCCAAACACTTTGAATTAGGAGGTGTGTTCAAACTTTTGACTGGTAACCAAATAAAGTCAATTTCTAAAAAAATAAATAAAAAAAAAAACCCAGACATTAACACTAACATTCTTTTCTGTTCATTCTTTTCATTTTCATTTGCATAATGCTAATTTCTCACCGATTAGCTTCCATCCATCATGGCTGCGTAATACAGAGCCAGAGAAGCTGAAGGACAAGTCGTGGGACAAAAGCGATGCCAACTCGAGTCATGATTCATTCTGGGGAAACTGTGAAATCTAACCGCAAAATCTCAGCATGATTTATGGAGCTGTGATCAAAGAATCATGCCGGGATGCGAAAAAGCGAAAACCGATCCAAGATTATCACTCAACCTCAAAGACGTTTTTTTTATACAGTACCACCACCCCCACGTCCGCAGTCTTTTCTTTAGCTCGTATTAACTGATTGTAAGATTTGTAGAGCTGGGAGCTTGAGCTGATCCTATTCTTCCTCTCTTTTTTTTTTTTTTTTTTTTTCGCTTAAGACTGCAATCTTTAGTTGGAAATTTGAGATGGATTGAGCTGACAAAGAGATTTGTATAACATTTCCTAAGAAGCTGACGAACATAAATCATCGGGAATCGCGCTGAGGATTCTTGGTAATTTAATATCCGGGCTTGTATCAACATGCATAAATTGGTCTGAAATTGCTTAAGTTCTAATGCTGGATGTGTATTTATTCGATATGGTGGATTTTTCATATTTTGGAAGGAGTCTCCAGTATCAGTGTTTTAAATCAAGTTGATGATCAAAAATAAGGAGGTTAGAGGGAGAACAAGGGTTTATTAGTGTTTATGATGTTAGTTTCACCATTTATACTGCTTTATCTTGTGTACAGGGTTGGGGGGGGGGGGGGGGGCTGGAGCCTATCCTAGGAGACTTTGGGCACGAGGCGGGGTACACCCTGGACCGGGTGCCAATGCATCGCAGCACACACACTCATTCACACACTACAGGCAATTTAGGAACAGCCTAATCTGCATGTCTCTGCATGTCTGTGGGAGGAAACAGGATTACCCAGAGGAAACCCACCAAGCACGGGGAGAACATGCGAACTCCACGCATACAGACCCAGAGGTGGGAATCGAACCCGGACTTTGTACTTCTTTTTTTAATAAATAAATTGTAATCATTGGTGAATTACTGTGGTTTAAAGGAATCAAACACCTAAGCATGCGTTGTTATAGTAAAATAATCACCCTCCATGTAGAAACAGTAACTCCGCTTCATCGCACCAGCCTGTTTTTAATTATTTTCACAACAAGCCCTGTCATGTTTTATTGTTTACTCATAAAAATGCTTATTAAAAAGGTAATTGCTACCAGTTTACCAAGAATTATAGCTGCAATTCGAATAATATAAGACTAAGACTTCATAAGTGTCTCAAAAATTTCCCTCAAGTATTGCAACAACAACAACAACAACAATAACGAGCAACTGTATATTTCTTGTTTAGATTTTTTTATTAAGGTTAAGCAGTAATCTTGGATTGGCTTCGGCTTGTTTTTCACATCCCAACACAAACCTTTTGAACACAGCTCCATGAATCATGCTGGGATTTTTGTGGTTAGATTTCACAGTTTCGCGGAATTAATCGTGACGCAAATTGCCGCCGCTTTTGTCCTGGGTCTTTAGGACGGTTTCTTTGTGTATTTTTCAGTAATGATGGATGAAAGCTAATCGCTGATAATTATCCTTCTGGAAAAGAGATCAAGCTGGTGTCGTTCAGGCTTTCCTGTTGAGACAGAGCTTATAGCGGGAGACACCTGTACTTTTCATTTCATATTTAGGAATTTGCACTACCGTTTAAAGGTGAAGAGTGTTCACGGGTTTTCTCAAGTTCATGGAAGTAAAATGCTCTTTTCGATTCAAATTAGAAAGTAGGAACACCTATTTTATTTTTTATTTTTATTATAGTCTCACTCTATTTTTAAATGTAGCAGAAATGTTCATTTGGTTGAACTGCCTTGAATATTTCATGCTATCATGTAATTTTTACATTAAAACAATGATATCGTATTAGATTATGAATTCAACTAAAATAAATGGTTGTGCGGGACGGGACTGGACGGTGGTTACTACTGTGGCCTCGCTCCTCTATAGGGTCGACGGTTCGAATCACTCCAGGCTTGCCGTGACACTGTACATGATAAGCGGAATAGAAAATGAGTGAGCGGGTATTTGGGTTTAGGATCCATTCAGATAAAGGAGAACGAGGAGTGGATTTTTTAGGACATTCCGCAATATTAAATAGACAAACAGCGGTGTTGTTTCAGAGCTATTGTCAAAATGCTGCGGTATAAGAGGAATAAAAACGCTTTGCCACTTTACAGGAAAATGATCAACCTCGGAGAGTCTCAGTGATGAGGTTAGAATAAGTGTAGCTTAAAATTGAATAAAATGTAAGCCCTGGAAGTCACCACCTTCTCATCATATCACCACTAACAAGAACAAGTCCTTGTTCATTTCTCTAACTGCAATATGCATGAAAGATCCGTCTTCGTTTTTTATATTTTATGATTAAACCCCGAAGTGAGAACGGCTCAGACGTTTCATTCTTTCAATATGTCATTCTGAACAACAGTGTGTGAGATCCATGCTTTACCTCCTCCACAAACCCTCATAAGAAGGCAGAACAAAAATATATGATTGATGACAATAAGGGTTTAAATATGTGCAAATGGGCCGGCAGTGCAGTCGATTGCTACAGTAGTGCCGTTGTCCTCTTGAGCAATGCATGTCACCATGATGGATCAGCTGCTACATGGTTTTATTTAAGAAATAAGAAAAAAAAAATACATATACACAAATAAAAAAAATAAAAAAAAAATAGTTGAGGAACTGTAAAATGTTGCATATCAAATGTTCTTATTTCCACTTATTAGGATCCACAAGGGTGATGGGATCCGGTGGTGTCGTGGTAGAAGGAGAACCCGCGTATGTTCGGGAATCCATCACAGTTTGGTGATTTCCCCTGATGAATTATTTGTGTTTGAGCAGATAATCTCCAAGATGCACTGATCAGATTTTGGCTCTGTGCATGAGAGTTTCTTCTTAAATCCCACGCCCGCCCGCCCGCCCGCTCCTGTAGCTATTTCTGTTGCTGCCAACCCACAGTGTTTTCCAGTAAAATCAGTTGGTGCACTTGGCCAGAATCTTGCAAAATAGATCACTGTAGGATGATTAACTGTTTTAATTAACAGAAAAAACTGTAACACTGTAAGAAGACTCACGAACCTTATATCACAGCTGCGTTGACTTTATGACCAGCTTATTTTCTTTTTTCCTATTAACTTAAAGACAAAGGAACAGAGAAACATATAAGGGAACAATCGTGTTTATATACAATAAATGGCTTAACATGGACCGACCACACCCATGTGTGCTTCATGATTATTCCGTACCAGGATTAATCTCCGCTTTGCTCTTCTAATAAATTCTACTCACCTAGAAGTTCCTGTGTTCAGTCTTTATGAATCTGACATTGTGCAAACGGGCATTGTTATGATGAAACTGGTTTTTGGATCAGCCGTTTAACTCCCATGAAAGAGACATTTTCTTTTTATAGTATACAAAGACATTCTAGACAGCCATGTGCTTCCAGCCACGTATGGGTGTTTATGGGTAGGCGTCCATATAAGTAATGGAGGTGTCTAGACATCACCACTTTGTAAGCGTTAGTAAAGCTAACACCAAAGGAACGTCTTGTGCTTACTGGTTTCTCTATGAGGAGACCAGTTGTAACAGACGTGTGCGTTTGGGTTTTTGGATGAACCAAAGTTATCCTTACTTTTAAAACATGTAAATTTGACCGCTACAGAAATATGGGGAATATCTTCGCAAAAATGTTAACTCACCAAATGCTTATAATATTATTATTATTATTATTATTATTATTATTATTATTAATTTTGGTCATAAAAACAATCCAAAAAAATACCTGATCCGATCAGGTGCCATTTCTTTGTCTGTGTGACAGATTATTTTATTTTATCTTTTTCTCGGTCATGCGTATATATTTGGAATAACTGAAATAAAATACAGTTCATCATATATATTTGTTAACACATAATAATGCAAAAATGGCTTAAAATGCTCTGGGATTTTAAGACCTGCTTAAAACAAGTGTTTTATCGCCTTGCACCTCCAGGGTCCGGGTTTGATTCCTGTCTCAGGGCTGTGTGCATTGAGTTTGCATGTTCTCCCCAAGCTTGGTGGATTTGCTCAGGGTACTCCGGTTTCCTCCCACGGTCCAAAGACATCAGATTATGTTAACTGGCATTCTCAAATTGTCTGAAGTGCGTGTGCCATGCAATGTATTGGCACCCTGTCCAGGGTGAACAGGGCGCCTAAGTCTCCTGGGATAGTCTCCAAGCCCTTTGTTTTTTTCAGCATGCATTAAAATATTATAGATTTTGCAGTATAGTAATACTAAAGGGTACCTGTGGCTTGGCCTGCATACAGATCCTACCATTTATCTGCGAATGGAGTGTGCGATCTAATGATCCAGTGTTTCAGCAGCTGTTGTTTGTGCAAACAGCATTCTAAAGTCAGTGGTAGCGTAAATGGTTGAGGCTGGTGGCTCCTGGGTTGCTGATTGGAAGATCAGGAGTCGTCCCCCAGCAGCGCTAAGTTGTTGAGGACAATTACTTTTTTTCTTTTTGCATGCTCACTCACTGTACTGCTTTAACCTGTATTTAGGATCCCAAGGGGCCTGGAGTCTGTCCCAGGAGACTTGGGGCACGAGGCAGGGGACACCCTGGACAAGATGCCAATCACACGGGACACACACACACACACTCGTTCACACATTACGGGCAATTTGGGAACACCAATTAACCTAATCTGCAGTCTTTGGACTGTGTAAGGAAGCTGGAGTACCCGAGGGAAACCCACCGAGCACAGGGAGAACATGCAAACTCCATGCACACAGAGACGGGAATCGAACCCGCCCCTGGAGGGAGGTGCAAGGCGACAGTGTTAACCACTACACCACCAGGTCACCCATATTTATTAATGAAAATTAAAAAGTGAAAATTCAAGGGTTCGATTCCCGCTTCGGGTCTGTGTGCATGGAGGTCGTATGTTCTCCCCGTGCTTGGTGGGTTTCCTCCAGGTACTTCCCCACCAGTCCAAAGACATGAAGATTAGGATAATTGCCGTTCTCAAATTACCTGTAGTGTTTGAATGGATGTGTGAATGTTGACCGGAGTTCTTACCACAGTTGTAAAATGGGAATAAATGCAACAGTAATCACCCTGGGCCTCCACAGTCCACTACATTTACAGTATCTATAGATATATTCAGTATCTAGCTATATATAGACCCCCTACCAAACAAAACAATACCATATAGTCTTACAAACATTATTAATGTCTAACCACGAAAAATGCACTTTTAAACAAGAAGAAACGACAACGAGATGTGATTTCTTTTTTGTGTGTGTGGTTTTAATTTGTAAGACAACACTGCCATCTTGCCTCAACACTTCTCTGGAGTTTGAAACAAAAATGGCGGCCGTACATTTCACAAGGTGGGGGCGGGAAGACAGTCAATCATCCGTTGCCCTCAGCCAATCATCACACGGCGCTCGAGTGCCAATCAGGCGCAGTGCTGTCAGTCAAGGCACATTAGTCCCGCCCACGGGCGAATTTTGACCGTAAACATCCCGCTGATTTTGAAAGCGTCGCTGAAGCGGGAGGAAGAAAAGCGGCCGCCATTTTGGTTCGATTCAATGAGAGAGACGAGGAAGGAGGGAAACAAGTTGTAAACTTCTCTTTGGGCTGGGAAGGGAGAGCTTCTCCCACTCAGGACTGGAACGGGAAAAAATATTATTTGATGGTGAGTCCGATTTCGCGTTAATATCATCAGTAAGTTTAATAATAACGCGAATAATATCGGAGCCATTTTTTTCTGCAACCACTTGCTAGTTGCACTGCAGCTTACGCGGCTAATATCTTCGCTAGCTAGCAGCTAACTGCTTGTTTGTTTGTTTTACGTTAACCTAATTTGACGTTTTTGTTAATAAAGGAGCGAATGTATAATATCTCCAGCATGTCTAGGATAAATAATTTTTTTTAGCATGTTTGGTGTTTAAAAAGAAAAAAAATACGCGAATATTAACGAATGTTATTGAATGCTAATATAGCTAGCTAACTAGCTAATATGCTAAACCTGTCGATTTGTTAATCTAGTTGGTTTTATTGACTTGTTGGTATTATTTAGCTGTTTTTGGAGGATTATTTTAAATACTATGTCATTTTCAGAAGAAAACAATCCGGCTTGAGTTGTTTTTAGGACGATTTGTGTTTAGTTTTGATTGCCAGATATTCCACCCGCAGTAACGTTATTTTGTATATCGAGCCCTGTTGAGTTAAGCTGTTATGTTAGCTCTAGTTTCTTTCTTTTTTTGTTATTGTTAATTAACTCTGTTTTGGTATGTATTATGTCTTAACTAGTTATAGTTATGTTTTATATGTATTTTTTTAAAAAAATCACAATTACATATTTGTGTGAATTCTATAAATGGTTCATAGTACATTTCTCAGCTTTAATTATTTTTTCTATGTTGAGATAAAAAAAAGTAAATAGATTTCACAAAAAATTAAAAGTGAGGGGGCACATTGTTATGATCATGATTTGAGCCGTGTGTTCTAATCCTCCTAGGTTTAGCAGACCCTTACCCTTTTTTTTTGAGTGAACTCCGGGGCAATGTTTTACGCCCACTTCGTCCTCAGCAAGCGAGGGCCGCTGGCCAAGATCTGGCTGGCGGCCCACTGGGACAAGAAGCTGACCAAAGCCCACGTCTTCGAGTGCAACCTGGAGAGCAGCGTGGAGAGCATCATTTCACCCAAGGTAAATCTCTGCTTTTATCGAATATTCAGTTTAGTAGATGTGTGCGAGACTATCAGTTAAACAAAAAATTAGTTGTCGTCTTTATTCATTTTAGTAGATATATTTTTTTCTCACCAGATTGATCCCCCCCCCTCCCTGTTAAAGAAAACTGAGAGAGTCTAGAGTTCACAAATTGATCTTGAGTTTCACTGACAGAAAAATTCCCCGCAAAAAAATAACGTCTGGTTCGTGCGTTAAGGTGACGTGCGTAAAGGACAACCAGATGCACTGTTTCTTTATAAAATGGCATCAATTCAATTAAATTTTATTTATACACAGTGGAACCTCGGCATACAAATTGAATCTGTTCCGGAGGCGAGTTCTTACGGCGAAATCTCGTATTTCAGAGCACGTTGTCTTATAGGAATTAATATAAATGCATATAATCCATTCCAGCCACCCGAAAATATTACCAATTTCCAACACTATAATCATATTTTTTGCATATAAAAACAATCAGAACATTTAGAAAAGACATGTAAATGAAGCAAGACTTTAAACCCTTCTTAACCTTAATTTATGATTCCTCCTGTCACTAGCTGCTTTAAAAACTAAACTAAAAGTGGCTCCCTTTACCTCTTGCTACCATTCTCGCTAACATTCTTGGGACCTATGGTGCTATGTCTTCACTAAATATTGCACAAAGTGCAAAAAAAAACAAACACACACACACAATTCATTTGGCTTTCCACTGGCGCAAACAAATTTTGAATGGTTCCCGGACGCACGTGCAACTTAGACGACGTTTGGCTAGGTTTGTTTGCTCGTATGCCGGTTTTTATTTTATTTTTTAATTGCAAAATTTCATTTAAGTTGAAAATTTGTGCGGCGCCACGTTCATATGCCAAGATACCACTGTAGCGCTTTTAACAATGGCCGCTGTTGCAAAACAGCTTTACAGACTCTTAAAGAACATTATGGAAATTAATATGAAATTGTTTTGATTTATACACATCACATCGTCCCTGGTGAGCAAGAAGCTGGAGGCGACAGTGACGAGGGAAAAACTCCCTGAGATGACAATAGGAAGAAACCTTGAGAGGAACCAAACTCAACAGAACTCAAAGGAGATTATTAGCCCGATTCGGACAGGATTAGTTTTACAGGGGGTCGTTAGAGAAATGTCTGTTTCACAGGCGTACTTTGATTTTAATCCCGTCCGAATCTGCCATGTCTGTCTTTCTCTCACACGATTTCTGTAAAAATTCCACCTACTGTTTTTCACCAAACTTGGCGGTCCTCTGAGAAATCTAATTCCGTCCAAATGTCTGTGATTGCCGAAAATGTTTTTCCCAAAACGCATTTTCTTTTGAGTTTTGGTCAACGTGAACTACCGTACTATCTCTAGTGCGCCGGTATTCAAGTTTGTGTACCAACGCAATCCACGTATCCTGGACACATGGACTTGTGCAATGCCTACATGTAAAACATGTAAAAGGTTTATTACCTCCGTAATAAACATGGAGATGTTCGTCCCGTCCGAATGCATACATGAAATGACGGACGTCGTCTGAAAAAAAAAAATTCTAACTCGAATGTCATTTGGAAAACTAGTCCCGTCCGAATAGGGCTATTGTGTATTTTGGATGCCATCAGGATTCTTTGACGGTGAAGAAAGAAATAAAAATTGGGAAAGACCTTGGAATTAGAAGCCGTGTCCAAACTTTCGACTGGCAGTGTGAATAGTGTTCTAGTGTTTTATTTTATAATCACTGAGGTCTCTCACAGCAAAAAATAATAGCTCAACAATAACTGAAAACAAGCATTAAGGATTGCAAACTAGGGATGCTCATATTGACCGTTTAACCGTTAACCGAAAGAATGAATTTTGACCGATTATTACTATCAGGTAAACGGTTTAAAATGTTTATATATATTTTTTATTTATTTTTATTATTATTAGTAGTAGTAGTAGTATAAAGTTGTGCGGCATAAATATGCTACACATACGCTATTCGTTAACTCATGGGGCGTTATCACGTGCAATCACACGTGCCTTCAGACGTATTTTGCCGGGCAAGCAAAATGAAGCGAGCGAAAAGAAG
>JAQQZT010000019.1:2647190-2659673 GCA_030068275.1 Clarias platycephalus | reverse complement strand
TATGCCTGAGGCAAGCTTCAAAGGTATTTCAGCGTGTTTTCGTTTTGTAATCTTAATTTGTTATTTAAATAAAAAAAATATTTAGTGCAGACCTATTTTTTTTTTTTTTATTAATTTATTTTTTTATTTTACTTAGTTTTTCTCTGTTGTCGGAAACGCTGCAGGTGCGTGAATTTGACGATGTGTGAATCCAGATTTTGTTCTTGATATGTTCTGTGTGCTGTTTTTCGCACATCTTAAAATAAAAACTGAAAAAAATGTTTGCATATTTAATCAGACACTTCTCAGTTCTATTTTCATTCAATTCTAATTTAATATTCTAATCTGATCTGTTAACGGTTAATGTTCGGATAACGAACGGCGGTTGTCGGTTGGGAAAATTTAATCGAAATGAGCATCCCTATTGCAAACAAAGTTTAAAATGTGTCAAATTTCCTGATTTCAGTCGCCTGTGTGTACAGTTAACAGGATGAATAATTTTATCTGTTTTTAAATAGCGTTTGTTTCTTCATCTTGTTTGAATAAAAGTCACATTTGGGGAAACTTATTTCAGGCTTGTTTATGGTGGTGGTTAGTAGTTTGGATTGTTTACTCTGTCTAAATAGTTGTGGAATTTATTGACTTTAAAAGCCACACAAGCTGTTGGTGCAAGTCAAAGTGGGGGGGGGGGTGTCTTAACCAAAGGAAGCAAAAAGAATGAATCCTCTAATTATTGTTTGTTCTTAGAGAGGTATTTCTCAATTTTATATTAAATGACGATCTGATATTGTTAGTTTTGCTTTTGTCAAAGTCACAAATTGTCAAGATAGTGTAATGTCCAGAAGGAACAATCAGGATGTTCGTGTTGCACATTGAGTTAGAAAGAAAGTCTCTAATCTGTCTTTTTGTTTTGTCCCCCCCCCCTCTCCAGGTGAAAATGGCTCTGCGTACATCTGGTCACCTGCTCCTGGGGGTGGTGAGGATCTACCACAGGAAGGCCAAGTATCTGCTTGCCGACTGTAACGAGGCGTTTATAAAAATCAAAATGGCTTTCCGACCAGGTAACGACGAGCAGCTTGCGCACACAGCATTCGACTATCCAAAGCATATTCGGAGCTTGTGTTAATCAGAATTTAAATGAAGGTGATGCGCTGAAAAGCTCGCATTTGAATTCATTACGAAATGTGTGCGCCTCAGGGGTCGTGGATCTGCCCGAAGATAATCGCGAGGCTGCCTACAACGCCATCACGCTGCCCGAGGAATTTCACGACTTTGATCAGCCGCTTCCTGATCTCGAGTAAGTTTGACTTTTTTTCGCTTTAGGTTTTTTCTCTCTCTCTCTCTCTCTCTCTCTCTCTCTCTCTTCTCCCCCTTCCCCACCTTTCCTTCCCTATTTGTAGTTTTCTCCTCTCAACAAGTACAATGTGCTGGTAGGAATCATACGGTTCTCTGATGAACAAATGCACAGCGACAGGCTCAACAGATCTGCTAAACTGAACTGTAGGGGTGATTTTCTAGATGTCTCCTGTGTTTAATTAAATGATTAACTAATGTAGATTAATATCGTGCTAGTTATCACACTGTTGATGAATTAGTGTTGAAAAATCTTGAAAAAGGTGCAGCATGTTTCCTGTTAATTTTTTAAAAATAAATATAATCACTAAGCATTGCTTTCTCAGTTTCTGTGGAGAGTCGTGTTCATATTGGATGGATTTTAAAAAGTTAATTAGATTTTCTTTTAGTGATGCACAATTAAGCACGTGAAAATCGTGATTGCGTGTAATCGGTTCATGAACAGATTGGTTAAGTAACAAAAACAATAAATCGCGAAATTTTTTTCCCTGTCCACGCCAAGCTTCCCAAGCTGCCACTATCAGCTTAACAAAAGGCATGAGTGCATCACCTAGCATCGATTTGACTCAGGTCGCGGATGGCGCACACGATAAAGAATAAAGATTTATGTGGAGCGACGTTCTCTACTCAGGAGTATCCTCCTCCGTTCCTTCACGTCACCAAGTCTCCCTACAATACTTGTAAAAAAAGTAATTATTGAATTTTATATATATATATAAAGAAGAACCCGACAAGCCTCCCGCGTCATTCAAATCGCATGTATGGAAGCATTTTGGCTTCCGTGTAAAAATATAATGATGATGGAAGGAGGGTGGTGGACAAACCGGTTACTGTGTGCGGGCGCTGCGGTACGAGAAAGCGGAAATACACCGAGCATGGCCACGCATCTGAAGTGACATCGTCAGATAATGCCAGAAACCAAGTAAATGCAGTAACAGAAGCTGGACTGGGGCCACAGATATCTTGCTTTGCACATGTGATAAATTTAGCATGCCAATGTAAATACCCTCACATTGCAAACATGGCAAGCCTCCACCTTGCTGTGCCTGCCACTTTAGTTCCTAGTGAGAGCAGTCACTAGATCACTTGCAGTGGAGAACTCTCTCTAAGGGGTCTACTCTCTCCCCAGAGAATGGAGACATCCTCTTTAAAGAAGAGAAAAAAAATCTTATTATAATATTTGGTTTGTTTTTCAGGTCTCCGGTGGATTTATTTATTTATTATTATTATTATTTTTTTTTTTACATGCTGCAATTTAACAACTGAGTATTGAATAATTTATTTTAAAGTGTTATTTATTCAGCTTATTTCTTGATTTTATTTTTGTTAAAACCAGAAGTTGATTGTTTTTTTATTATTTATTTATTTATTTTGTCTGATCCGAAAAAATTATCCGATCCGTGACTCAAAAACCGCAATGTAATCCGAACCGTGATTTTTGTGATCCGTTGCTCCACTAATATTTAGTGCTGTTATTTTTTTTCATAATAAAGGCTTTTTTTTTTAAAGATTTTTTTGTTTGATTTGTTTTGTTTATATCTCCAAATATAAAACAAATTTAAATATAGTTCATAGTGAGGAGGAGGATTTTTTCCCATGGGGAAAAAAACTGAATTGGTCTACGACCAAATCGGGTCACGAACATTGGAAGGAATTGCGCTTGTGAACTCGACGTTCCACTGTGTTTATTATATATTTTATGTTAACATAGTGAATCCCCCCCCCCCCCGTCTTTCATTTAGATCACCCCTAATTTCTTTAGATTGCTTAAAAATGTTCTGTGAATTAACTCGACTTTTTCTTCTTCTTCTTCCTCTAGCGATATAGACGTAGCACAGCAGTTCACACTGAACCAGAGCCGAGTGGAGGAGATCACGATGAGGGAGGAAGTGGGAAACATAAGCCTCATGAACGACGATCACTTTGGTGAGAGAGAATTTCAGCAAAAAAATACAAAAACTTTATACTTATTAAAAAAGAAAGAAAAAGCGTTTAACACTTTAAGCGTTGTTTTTCTTGACCGATATAGATGATGGATAAATATAAAATATTAAATTTGAGATTATTTTAAAGTCGCCATGTTTAATGATGATTATATGTTTTCCCGGACCTTCCCTCGACCTCCAGGTGATTTTGGCATTGAGGACCGGGAGATCCTTAGGGAGGAGGCTCCCTTCGATGAGACTGCCTTCATTCATGGATCCTCCGCCTCCAACCTCCTGCTGGAGGCGGAGCCCGGCCCCGCCCACCTCCCCGACAAGTCCGCCAACCTCGAGTACGACGACTTTGGTGATAACCTGGAGAACAGCGACGGCGGGATTCTTGGTAAGGACGGCGTAGAAGACGTTGCCGATATATCCGTTTTAAATTTCGAGTACTTACTTTTATTTTCTTGCCAATTTATTAGTGGATAAGCTCTTGAGTGGCGAGGACGGCGGCGGAATATTCGACGATCCTCCGGTCATCACAGACAGCGTCATGATGCCTCCAGACCACGGAGACGACGACGATGACGACTTCGACCACCTTTCACGTAAGCTAATTAATTAGAGCAGCCAAAATGCTCATGACCATATAAGGAGCTCTGTCTTCAGTATACATTCCCTAATTTAGAGTAAATATTGTAATGATTAAAGTTCAACAGATATTTAAGAGCAGCAATATTGATTTTTTTTTTTTGTGGTGCCTGTAAGATCGATCTCTCTCTCTCTCTCTCTCTCTCTCTGTTTGTATCCTATTCAATCTCTTTAATCCTTCCTTGTGTAATGTTTCCATCAGCGGCCGGAGCGCCAGACAGCCCCGATTCGGGTCCAGTCGAAGCTCTACCCAACACTACAGATCAGACGGAGCAGACCACGCTCGTGCCCAACGAGGAAGAGGCCTTCGCTCTCGAGCCCATCGACATCACAGGTAAAGGAACAAACTATAAACAAACAGAAGTTCAACATAAGATCTAATCCCAACCTCCTGCTTACGGCGAGTGATTTCACAGGAAAAAAAAATTGATTAGGGAAATATTTTGTTAGTGACAAACTTTTTGAGAATACTGTTAAACAGGTAATATTTTCTCCTAATAAAATATTTCTCGTACTATAATTAAAACATAATTAGAAGTGTTAATTATACGATCATTTGTGCACTTACTCAAAGGCTGGTGATTTATTATTTTTTTTTTTATTATATAAAGATGAAAATAATGTTCGCTCAGTTAAAAGGTTTTCCATGAATCACAAGTAATTTCTCTGTCCTTAGTGAAAGAGACAAAGGCGAAGCGGAAGAGGAAGCTGATCGTGGACAGCCTGAAAGAGCTCGACAGCAAGACCATCCGTGCTCAGCTGAGCGACTACTCCGACATCGTGACTACACTGGATCTGGCCCCGCCCACCAAGAAGCTGATGATGTGGAAGGAGACTGGAGGTGTGGAGAAGCTCTTCTCTCTGCCTGCGCAGCCACTCTGGAACAGCAGGCTGCTCAAGGTACGACGCTAACAGGGGATTACGGTATAAACCACACCTCTATCGTTATTGGCTCGCGAGAGACGTGTGACTGAAATGGGTTTTGGTGCGTTTTTACTTCTCTTATTAAATTATCACTAAAATAGTAAAACTGTTTTCTTGACCAGGTTTTTGTAAAACTTTGTAATTAAGCTAGTTTTGAAATTAGCTGAACTCAGCTGAAGCTTCTTTTCTCTTTCACGTCACTACTTCAGAGAAACTCTAGATCAACTTAGAACAACTTTGGTTTCTTTTTTAAATTAGATTTAGTTAAAAAAAAAAAAAAAAAAGACTGTTTTTAAATGCTTTTCCTTGAACCATCAAATCCATGAAATCTACCTCAGGAAATTCTACTTTTTCGTTTACGTTTCTACTCCATGACAACTCAAACAAAAATTTTGTCTGTCACATACACATTCATACACAGTACGATATGCAGTGAAATGTTTATACGGCCGCGCGTGACCTTAAAAATAAATAAATAAATAAATAATTTGAGAAATTTAATTAACACGAAATAAATAGTGGAATAAGACTTAAGAAAATGGAACAAAATATAAAATTTTCAAAAAATATATCTTCAAATTATAAATCGAATTTTCAACTTGATGTTACTGTTTAGAAAGATTGCATCTTTGAGTCTTGCCACCATTTCTACAGATTTATAAAGAGTGTATAGAGTGTTCCTAGTGTAGGCCAACAGGGTGCCAGTCTTTGAATGAATAAGATCTGAACACTGCGTATCACACTCTTGTGTAACGTTGTACCTTTCCGTCTGATTTTTTTCCGTCTAATTTGATTTTTTTTTTTTTTTTTGCTTGGAGGGGAAAAAATTGATCTATTTGATCTTTTCTCCACCAATGGGGAAACCTCAAATATGTGTGAAATTTACTAGTTGTAAAATGATACAAGTTATCAGATGAACATTACCCCGAGTTCCCTGTACAAGATGATTTTATCGGCTGTTCTAAAAAGCCAAAAACCTGCAATACAGGCAGAGATGGGCGATTCTGTTCTCTGCGCATCGATCGCTCGTGTTTGAAACACATCGTGGTAGCATGTGATTCTGTCGAATGTCTGTCTGTCAATTTTATTAAAAACCACAGAGGCGTAAATCAGTATCTGACATGTACGAGTCCTGTGTTAAAGGCAAATGGTATAGAAAAAAAATCACTGCATGTGTTTTAGATGTTCACACGCTGCCTGACTCCGTTGGTGCCAGACGAGCTGAGGAAGAGGAGGAAGGGTGGCGAGGCTGATAGCCTGGAGGAGTTCCTGAAGGAGCTCGAGAACCCCGAGGTTCCCCGTGAGGAACAGCTGGGCCTCAGGCCTGACATTATCGGTAAGGAGGAAAAAAACCCAGAAGGAAAAAAAATAAAAAGCTTTAATCCTGGAATATTGTATATGCTAATGCTCAGAACATTTCCGTTAGTGATGCGTTGCAGACTGAAAGGTAAAGCAGGTAGAAAAGTCACATTTTACTGGTGCAACATATTTGACACAAAAGCTGTGAAAAATATGTAAACAGCAAAGGTTTTCTTTGGCTTCAGGCTTTTGGTTTAAGCTTTTTTCCTTTTAAACATGAGTTTGCTCCGTAACCGCTTGCAGAATCCAGCATGTTGGTTTTTAAATCCTGGCGTGTTATGAAAAGGAGTTTCTAAAATCTGTTTATACTGTAAATGGGTTCTGATATTATTATACCAAGGATAAAACGAAACTTTCTAAATAAACATTGCCATGAGGATTTTTCCCCCCCTTTTTCTGTCCTTCCTGCCTTCATTTTAATCTCTTGTTGTACATGGTGCCGTGCAGAAATCTTGAGGCAGGGTTACTTCATTTTTCAGCAACAACGTTTTTATTCTTAAATTAATTTTCTTGGTCACCGTTTGTTTCTATTTCTGAGATCTTTATCGGACTGTGTGGATGTGTTAGTGCAGTGGATAATTTAAGTGATATATTTTTTTTTCTTTCTTTTTTTTTCCTCTGCTTTGTGTAGATCAAACCATCGTGGAGGAGCCCAGCATGCTGCAGACGACTATGGAGGGCAGCAGAACCGCGCTGGACGAGACCCTGATGCCTCCACCTTCACGGCAGCGTGGAGTCAAACGCAAGTCCCAGGAGCCCGAGTCTGCTCTGCCTGTGAGTCTCGAGCATGGCTTGACTTTTTTTTTTATTTATTTTTTAAATAATGATTGATTGATTGTTCTTCATGAGCGGGAAGTGAAAAGTACAGTTCTCTTTTAGACGATGAGCATACTGGATCAGTCCGTGCCCCCGCCCATGGAGCCGTCGGTGTTGTCCCAGCAGCTGGACATGCCGCAGGTTGACCTTCCTCCAGAGGAGAGCACCAACCTGTCGCGAATCGTGCCAGAGCTCGACTTGCTGGGAGAGAAGAGCAAGGACAAGGAGGACAGCGAGGAGGAGGAGGTGAGCGCCACATTCTTAGCTCTAACCCTAGGGTTCTGCTTTAAGGTTATGGCTTTATTTAGTAGAGTTGTTGATTCAGAAATGGCCACAGGATGGAGCACTTGCTTTACCTGAGACAAGCAATGATGATTTAAAATGTAATGATTTGATTCATACAGGAGGGCGAAGGACAAGGTGGAGACCAGGATCAGGAGGAGAGACGGTGGAACAAGAGAACCCAACAGATGCTGCATGGACTTCAGGTAATAATTTCACATCATCTCATAATTACACCGGTGAATTAATTACATAATTACACAGTTAATCTGGTTCTGCTTTTTGCCTTGCAGTTCCAGTGCATTCATTATATAAATTAAGATAAACTAATAAATAATAATAAAAATAAGTGTGTAAAACATGGGTGTTTTGCAGAGATATACTGTTTGCATTTCTTCATTTATTTTCCTGAAGCCTCATGCAGAAAGTGATTTAATTTTATTTTTTTCCCCCAATTCAAAGATTTCTGTCCGCCTTACACCATTAGCCTTTCTAGCAGCTACACTCAGCGTTCCATAGAATCGTTTTGTTTGTATATTATAAAAAAATACAAAAAATATAAGTTCATCACAATTAAAAGGACCTGAACAAGTGATAACGATTAGCCTTGTGAGTCTGAATGAGGAATCTTCCGTCCAGGCGTGTTAAATAATCTACTGAGGCTTTTCCAGCCAAATGTTTTAATATAGCCGAGAAATTTTACTCAAATTCGTCTGTGTGACTGATGGGAGATACTCTCTTGTGTTTTCCAGCGTGTGGTGGCTAAGACCGGAATCCAGTCCATCAGTCTGCTGGAGCTCTGCAGAAACAACAACAGAAAACAAGCCGCCGCCAAGTTCTACAGCTTCCTCGTCCTGAAGAAACAGCAAGCCGTGGATCTGTCCCAAACCGAGCCTTACAGCGACATCATCGCCACGCCAGGACCGCGATTCCACATTGTATAGATGCATGTTCTTTTGTTTTTAGCTTGTATTTAACACTTTTTACTGTTTCTCAGTCTTTTGTACCTATATCTCGGGCTTGTTCTGGACCAATTTTGTATTTTTTTTTTTTTTTTTTTTCCCTCCCCTCCATTCTGAGCAGTTGATTGATCATGTTCACATTTTACTTTACGCACAGTTTGCATGTCGGTTCCTTTTATACTTCCCATAGCTCAGTACCAGAAATTTTGCATCATTTCTGTTTTTTGTTTTCTTGTCAAATTGTTTTATCTGTATGCTTTTACCCGACTAGGTTTTACATCAAGATACTTCGTAGAGTAGCTGTATACATTTTTACCATTTGGTAAGATCATATTCGAGAGACAGGTTTATTTTTGGAAGTCTGGTGTATTTGTTGAATAATGGAAAAGCTCAACATTTTGTATCTCTTTTAATTATGGTTATTAAAGGTTTATTAAAACAGACATTATTGCCAATTTTTTAATGGATCTTCATTTTTATTCTAACTGCTGTATAGTGAAAGCTTACTGATGTTATGTCCACGCCCCCTAAAGTGTGACAAGCATGTCTGTAGTCCAATTTTACACATCGTTACAGAAAACCAATAGTACTACAGTCTACAGGATTGTCGTTCTGTCACTACCGTTAGGGGGCATGTCCTAAACCATACATTAGTTTGATGACAATACAGATGACAGCCAGTTAAACTTTTTTTTTTTTTTTTTTTTCTTTTCTTTTCTTTAGGCCAGCTTGTTTTTTAATCAGTTCCTCCATTATTGTCTTTTTTCATGAATACATTTCTTTACAATATTTTTAACACAATCCACAGAATCTATAGTGGCCCATTTTGATATTTGTAAATCCATATAAAGCCTGTATTGTGACAGCTTCACGTATCATGATGTGCCACGTTTTCCCCTCATTTCGGAGTGTGAGATTTGACGTGGGCTTCCTGATAATCCTGTATGAGTCCAAACACGTCCTCGCGCATCAGCTATGCATGAAATGAAGATAAACGGTGGAGCTCCTCAGCTTAAATGATGTACACAAAAATAATCTGCTTAAACACTTAAATAAATCTTAAACACGGAGTATGCTGCTGCATAAGCAAGCCAACAGCAGGTGTTTTTATTAAATGTATATACTACTATTTGCTTATATATACTGTATGTTCATGAAAAGTTAATTTAATTGTAACATTTTACAGTAATATAATTATAATATGTATACATATACATGCACACGTGGACAAAATTGTTGGTACCCTTCGGTCAATGAAAGAAAAACTCACAGAAATAACTTCAATCTGACAAAAGTTATAATAAATAAAAATTCTATGAACGTTAACCAGTGATAGTCAGACATCGCTTTTCAACCATGCTTCAACTAAATAAAAAATAAATAAAACTCATGGAACAGGCTGAAAATAATGTGACCAAAGGAACATGTTAATTCAAGGGGTGTACACCAATTAGCATCACAGGTGTCTACAATCTTGTAATCAGCCAGTGGGCCTGGTCACTCTGTTGTTTGGTTTGCCACATTTAACGTGGACCAGAGAAAGCGAAGGAAGGAGTTAGTCTCAGCAAGTTAAAGGCTATAAGACCATCTCCAAGCAGCTAGATGTTCCTGTGACTACAGTTGCACATATTATTCAGAAATTTAAGATCCACGGGACTGTAGCCAACTCCCTGGACGTGGCCGCAGGAGGAAAATTGATGACAAATCAAAGGGACGGATAATATGAATGGTAACAAAGGAGCCCAGAAAGACTTCTAAAGAGATCCAAGGTGAACTTCATGCTCAAGGAACATCAGTGTCAGATCGCACCAGTCTTTGTTGTTTGAGCCAAAGTGGACTACATGGGAGACGACCCCACTGTTAGAAACAAATCACAAAAAAGCCAGACTGGAATATGCCAAACTACATGTTGACAAGCCACAAAGTTTCCTATGGACAGATGAGACAAAAATGAAACGTTTCGCCAAGGCACATCAGCTCTATGTTCACAGACGGGAAAATGAAGCACATCATTAAAAGAACGCTGTCCCTACTGTGAAACATGGAGGAGGATCTGTTATGTTCTGGGGCTGCTTTGCTGCATCTGGCACAGGGTGTCTTGAATCTGTGCTGATCGCTCAAGACTATCAAGGGATTCTAGAGAGAAATGTGCTGGCCAGTGTCAGAAAGCTTGGTCTCAGTCGCAGGTCACGGGTCTTGCAACAGGACAATGACCCAAAACACACAGCTCAAAACACCCACGAATGGCTAAGAGGAAAGCATTGGACTATTGTAAAGTGGCCTTCTATGAGCCCTGACCTCAATCCTATTGAGCATCTTTGAAGGAGCTGAAACATGCCGTCTGGAAAAGGCGTCCTTCAAACCGGAAACAGCTGGAGCAGTTTGCTCATGAGGAGTGGCTCAAAATACCTGCTAAGAGCTGCAGAAGTCTCATTGACGGTTACAGGAATCGTTTGATTGCAGTGATTGCCTGAAAAGGTTGTGCAACAAATCAAGTTAGGGGTACCATAATTTTTGTCCAGGCCTGTTCCATAAGTTTTTTATTTTATTTAATTTTTTTATATATAATTCCATGGTTGAAAAGCAATGTCTGACTTTCATTGGTTAACATTAATAGAATTTTTTTTTATTATTACTTTTGTCAGATTAAAGTTATTTCTGTGACCATTATGTTTTTCTTTCATTGTCCGAAGGGTACCAACAATTTTGTCCGTGTGTGTATAGTAAAATTATATTACTGTATGCATATAATAATATTACTGTAAAATGTTACAATTAAATGAACTTTTCATTACGCTTGTCACTATTAAACCTAATTATTTCAATGGAATGTGTTAATTAAATGAGAAATTATGCAATTTTATTTAATAAATTGAGTATATAAACAAAAATATGTATTAGATTTTGCCCATGGTTACAAAAAAAAAATAGCATGTATTTATGTCCGGATGTAAAGATTATTTCTGCTGGTAAAGAGACCTTACTCATTATGATCTATATATAATTAAAACTAATTACAGTAACTTCATTTTCAATATTTTTTTTAATGACCAACTAGCATAACAAAAAAGCTGAAAAAAAAATCCAATTTTAACTAAATCTTATTACAGTAACTTAATTTTCATGATTTTTATTTTTAATGACCAACTAGCAAAACAAAAAAGCTGAAGAAAAAAAAAAATCCAGAAATGCAGAAAAAAAATCCAAACTTTTGACCGGTAATATAGTCACACATGGGTGGTGGACATGGTCAATCACACAGTACAGTACATGAAATTATCAGTTTGGTTTTCTTTAACATGAAAATAAAAAAGAACTTCATATAGCTTGTTTTTCACATACTATGACAAAAAAATGTCACCCTCACAGTTTGTGGAGGCCAATATATTATGTTTCCAATCTGCTTATGATTTCTAGTGATCAATCTCCAACCACCATCTCCACCTTGCGTAGACGGTATCAGATAGTTACGAGACTAGTTTTGCAACATGCTAACAGATGGCAGCACAAGGCTGTACACACAGACACAGGTGCTATTCTGACCATGTGCGTCACTACGTCTGCTATTTCATTATGGACAGCAAGTTAGAACATGAAATTCAGCTAGAAACCCTGCAA
Organism: Clarias platycephalus; assembly: GCA_030068275.1. Lineage (NCBI taxonomy): Eukaryota > Metazoa > Chordata > Actinopteri > Siluriformes > Clariidae > Clarias > Clarias platycephalus. The sequence continues at coordinate 2,647,804 of JAQQZT010000019.1, read as the reverse complement.
ATCTGCCACAGAGACCTTTGACATGATTCAGCAGGTTTACGGCGGTGCTGCAACGAGTCGTTCGAGGTGTTTTGAGCGGCACACCCGCTTCACGGGAACATCCGCTTCACTGTAATTTCGACCTGAAATAATATCATCACTGATAACATTTAACTGATCTGCTTATTTTTAGCTTTAACCTTTTAACTACTTCTAAAAACTCGATGGTTACTCACGCTAGTACAGAAGAACGTGGTGTATAGACGATGAGTGAGTGAGAAAACTTCCTAATATTGTATTTGTCCACATATAGCAAAAAGAAAGAAATTTAGAAACAATATTATTCATATATATCTATACATATAATAAAACTGTAAAGTTGCAGTGACTGTACATTGAAGATATTTGTGAAAAAATTATTTGGGGCGACTTAATAGAACACATCTAGATAATTTTTGGAATTTTTCTCTGTCTGTATGTCTGTTTGTTTGTGCACACATCAGGTAAAAACTACTGAATTAATTTTAATGGGGTTTTCACAGGTGTATTTGGCTGAACTTGAGGTAACATATAGGCTTTCATCACAATAGGCCACTGGAAGAGAATATATGCTACTTTGAAATTTAAATGGAAAA
>JAQQZT010000019.1:2581600-2595538 GCA_030068275.1 Clarias platycephalus | reverse complement strand
TAACGTGCCATAATGTGCTTCCATACACCGCTGATTTATAAAGACTGCTGCTCAGTGGCGGCGACTAGCGTCTTGAGGTGAAACTACACTAAGAATGAGTTAAGGTTGGTCCAGACCAACCTTACGAACGTGTGACTTACCTAAGAGATACTTAACGTAAGAACGTTTCGGGAAATGCGCCATAACGTTAAGAGAGAAGTTAAGGTACAACTTAAGAACTACTTAGCGATAAGAAGCTTTCGAGAAACCGGGCCATGGCCATTAAAAATCTATTTTTGCCACTTTTGTACCCAGGCATGTAGGTGAAGCCACAAAGTCTAATGAAAAAAACAACAACAGTGCTTGAACTGCCTCTTGGCGAAGCTAGATAACTGGTTATCAGTTCATCGACACCAAACTCACTCACCCATGTCTTTATGGTCCTTGCTTTGTGCACTGGTGCGCAGTCATGTTGGAACTGGTGTGGGGTTGTTTTTCAGGAGTTGAGCTCGGCCCTTTACTTCCAGTGAAAGGAACTCTTAATGCTTCAGCATACCAAGGCATTTCGGACAATTTCATGCTTCCAACTTTGTGGGAACAATTTAGGGACGGCCATTTCCTGTTCCAACATGACTGCGCACCAGTGCACAAAGCAATGTCCATAAAGACATGGATGAGTAAGTCTAGTGTGGAAGAACCTGACTGGTCCTGACCTCAACCCGATAGAACACCTTTGGGATGAATTAGAGTGGAGCCAGGCCTTCTCGTCCAACATCAGTGTCAAACATTTCCATAAACATACCTCTAAAACTTGTGGAAAGCTTTCCCAGAAGAGTTGAAGCTGTAACAGCTGCAAAGGAGGCGAGGCCAACATCATTATATTAAACCCTATAGATTAAGAATTGGATGTTACTCAAGTTCATATGCATGTGAAGGCAAGCAAGCGAATACTTTTAGCAATATAATGTAGATGGATACTTTATTAACCCCAAAGGAAATTTCAAAGCAGTTACATTATCACACCTACGTATAAACATTTGTTCTTTCACAAATCTTAATTTTTTTTTCTCTTTTTAAAATTAACACCAACAATTGTTTTAATAAATTAAAGAAAATTTCATTGCACCTTTCATGCAAATAAACGTATAAATAAGTATAATTTATAGTTAAGTTTATAGTTCTGGAACATCCATGAAACACGTTTGTTAATGTCTTCCTGTCTTACCTTAGTCTAGACTTTGAACTTGGTGCTGTTGAATACGAAACATTTCCCCAGGACATAAGCTCTTCCTGTGCATACGACAAGAAGAATTCACACGTTCGCTCAACAAGCACCTAATGAGGCTCAAGCCGAACAGCCTTCATATCAATACACAGCGATATCCGTAGTAATTACCTCACATATCAGTCACTCCTGCCTTCCCCCTGTACAGTACACACCACATCCATCACCATTTACCATCATGCACTTTTAATCATATCTCCTTATTTGAAAGGAAATTACCAATATCCTCAACAGTGATATAAATCACACACACACACGCACACAACCTGGGAATAAAATCGACTTTCCCTGTGTGACAGTTGTTCATTACAGTTACAAAGCGTCGCCTGTAATCTAACACTTTAATAGTCTGTCGGTTTGATCAACAAAGGCGAAGGAGGCTTAAATGAACTTTGACACTTTGGCTAATGTCTGACAAGTAAAAGTATTAAACTCCAGCGCTGTTGAATGAATTGACCTTCGAATGCACATACCTTATTTCGTGTCAATTTTTCAGTTTACGCCCCGAATACCAGTTTATAAATTCGCTTCTCGTTCCCTCTCGGTAAATTATTTACTCTCAGCTCGTTCGTCCTTTCAGCATCCCACAGATTTTAATAGTTGGACTTGACATCAACTTAGAAAAAGTTTTTTTTTGTTGTTTAATCCAGAATCTTTTACGATTAATTGATTCCCCCACCTCTTTTATTTTTCTCTTTGTGTAGTACCTGCAGAGGCGACAGCAGGAGAACGTCCAGCGTCAGAGCAGAGGAGAACCGCCGCTGCCGGAGGTGGACATCAGCAAGATGTTCAAACCGCCACCACCTCCTTCGCGAATGGACACACTCCTCATCGCAGGTGCCAGAAGGGGCAATCACAGCCATTAACAACCAATTACACTCCCTTTTTACTTTTATAGTCATTAATTTCCCCATCTGTACAGTGCAGGGGTGCGAGAGCGGGAATCGGCAGTTTTCCATGGCTTCCACAGTAGACAAAAAGCCAGGCAGAAGTTCTGCAATGAATGTCTAAAGTTGTTTTATAAACTAATTAGAATACTAAGAATTCTTAGTAAAGTTTTGGTTAATTAAAATGGAAAAGTATCAGTGCAGGAGGTTGCTACTCTGGTGGGATAAATACTAATAAAATGAAACAAAAGTTTTATTTATAAATACTGTAGGTTTTATTAATAGTGGGTTTTAAGTTATTATATGCAAAAGAGAATGTAATAACTATTAACTTCTACTATTAATAAAATCTACAGTGTTCAAAAATGATGTTTTTGTTTCATGGGTGAGTCAAAATTTTGCTGTAAATTCTAGCTGTAAAAAACTTTTAGAAAAGACAAATACATCATTTTTTGACATAATCTCTTTGCTTTTCAAAACGCTTTGTCTATTTCGTCAACAAGCTTTCGTATTCCCTCATCAAAAAATGTGAAGGTCCGATGGAGTGAGATTAGGACTACACGGAGGAGGCTTTAACACCTCAAAACAAAGTTATTGCGTAGTGGAGAAATAGCCAGTGTGGGCAGAAGTGTGCGGACGTGCATCCTCATGCACGATCACGACACCCGCGTATATCAGTCCTCTGCGTTTAATCCAAAGTTTAGACTTCAGCTCTTCAATAAGCGTCTCACTGTAACGAGCACTGTTGATTATTCAACCTTTTCCCGGGATTATGTTCCAATACTTCTGGCCCTTGAGAATCCCAGAAAACTGTAAGCATTGATGAATTTTCCAGCTGATGGTTGACTTTTGAAGTTTTTCTCGGTCGGCGATTGATGATGTTTCTGTTTCACACTCTGCCTTTTACTCTCAGACTCGTAGTGATGAATCTGTGTCTCGTCACCCGTAATTACTCTTTTTTAAGAAACTTTCACCCTTCTTAGGAGCATTTTGTCTATGCTCTTCCGTGAGTTGCTTCAGCACCAGGTATCCAATTGCTGAACGCGGCTCTTCTTTTGTCCAAATCACAATCAGGGCATCCCTTTTTGTTTGCACAGCAGTTACAAATGAACTGATATAAGACGTTCACACCTGACTGGGGAGACAGTAGCCTTGAGCGGAAAGCGCTTATCAGACAGCATCATTTTTCGAAATATTTCTAAATAAAAGACACAGGTAGCACCGTGAGTTTGAAATCATCACCAATCTAAGGTCCAATCGGCACGTTATTACTTAAAGCCTTTCCCGTGATGTTCCAGTTTCAAAAGTTTCAAGCTTTTCATGGCAGAGGCGCTACAACAGCACAGCAGCTGAAGACAGCTCGAAAACAGACAGAGACTGAGTGCACACCGACAAACAGCTCACCAAGACCATTAGGTACTGTATACCAAACACAAGTTAGAATCATGTCGCTCTGACCTTGAAGGAATCACTATACTGTATCTAATGGAATGCATTGGAAATAAAGTGTGTGCATTTCACTGCTGGGCTTCAGCGTCTGGTGTTTTTGAGGTGCGATTGTAAATGGTTGTTTGCAATGGATTAGGTTCAGAACCAGATAGAAAAGCATTCATGTTCAAGCCCCTTTTTTATTCCAAGTCAGTACATTTACTTTACATTTATGACAGAATGTGCTAGATTAAAAAGTGAAACTTACCTTGATAAACTGAAAGAGAATCCCAATGCTGACCTAAGGTCAGTGCCTTTCATACTTTCCAAATAACTTTTCTAGTGATCTAGCAATAAATAAATAAATATGTTACTGGTCCTGCGCAAACCGTGCACATGCACCGACTATAGGCGAGACTACCCAAAATACGACCTAGAAAACCACCAAACAAATCAAAAGAACTCAAGGGTAAAACAGTCACAGACTACTTTTTGTTCCCCAACAATAACAGAAACGCGTCAACCATAATGAGATCTCCATTGCTGTTCGTTAAACAGGAAAGGATTTGGTTTTAAATTGAAGAGTGCATAGAGCTGATCATACAGGAAATCCAACTGCACGCCTTTTTTTAAATTCCAGATCTTCATGAAATTTCACTCACAACAGTCTGCAAACTTTAATAAAGCCCTCAAAAAAATCCACAGATTTTCCTCCTTTAGTTGTCCACTACCAGCAAGCGGTCTTCCTAACCACAAAAACTCCCGCATTGAGGTTGTATTAACTTTTTCTTGTTAATTAAATTGGACTTGTCTGATGAAGGTGCAGAGACAAGCCTGTCTAGTAAAAGAAACTTAGACGAATGATACGCCAAAATCCGATTGTCTGCTTAGTCAATAAACCTTCTTTTAGGAATATGGTACAGTAGGAGCCTGCAGGCCAAGTTGAGAGCGTGTCGGGTAAGCCTGTGGGGAAAGTCAGTAACCATTAGAATGGTGGGAATTTTGGCTCGCCCCTCCAGGGTCCTTAAGGCACAGCCTTGGCATCGAAGAATGCCAAGGATTGTATGAATAGGAGTGATTGTACTGTATGTTGACGGGAGCAGCCGAAAGACAATTAATTGTGTTTAAAAGTTTGCATAACCTAAAAGAAATTGTTAAATCACCCAAATAACCCTGATTAAAAATGAACATATCCTTGGATGTTTGGCCACTTTACAAACACGCAGGTTGACGCACACATACTTCAAATTGGTTTAAATAGCTATTAAAGAAGACAGCAGTACAGTACCTCAGTAGTTAAAGTACTTGACTGTGGTCTGTGTTAGGGTTACCCAGGTTCAAACCCCACCTTCACCTTCACCTTGAGCAAGGCACTTAACCCACAATTGCTCAGAGGTACAGTATAATGTAAGTAAAGGATAAAAATGTAAGTCGCTCAGGGACAAGGGCATCTGCCAAACGCCATAAATGTAAATATTAGGGACCTCTAAGGGAGGTTTAGGGAACTAGGGGACATTTCCACACCTGTGGCTCATTGTAATTAGCGTCTGTGCATAAACAGTCAGTGAGATTCTCAGCTCATGAGGTCACGCGCTAACTTGGCCATATACCGCACCATGGGGAAGATAAAAGAAACTTGGCCATATACCGCACCATGGGGAAGATAAAAGAAATAACATAAACTTGGCCATATACCGCACCATGGGGAAGATAAAAGAAAGAACTGCCAATGGATCTGCGTAATAAGGTAATCATGTAAATCATGATGGTGGATCTCTTATGTTTTGAGGCTGTGTGAGCTCCAATGGCTGCAGGAAGGTTGATGGCAAGATGAATGCAGCATGTTATCAGAAAATACCAGCAGACAATTTGCATTTGCGCATTGGACGCTCTTTGATGTTCCAACATGTCAATGATTCCAAGCATGAGTTCAAGTTGACCATCCAATGGCTACAGTTGAAAAAGGAGAAGGTTCTGGATCGGCTGTCACAGTCTCCTGACCTCAACATCATTAAGCCACTTCGGGGAGATCTCAAACGTGCAAATCTTGGAGGAACTGGAGGCATTTTACCAAGAAGAATGGGCAGCTAAGAGAGAATTAAGGACATCATGTACAATTATTACAAAAGACTGCAGGCCATCATTCATGCTAAAGGGGACAATACACAAAATTAAGAACTAAAGGTATGCCAACTTTTGAACAGAGATTATTATCTAATTGTCATGTTTTTTTTGATGATTGTGCCATTCTGTTAGGCCTTACATATGAACTTGAGTCCTATAAGAAATAAAATAAATGTTATTTATTCTCATGTTTTCTTTAAAAAATGTTACACATATTGCAAATCTTCCCAAGGTATGCACACTTTTGAGCACAACTATATATGTATGTCCGTATGTATGTATGTATGTATGTTGCCTGACTAGATGATTTCTGAATAAAGTCCAGACTATTTGGTGCCATTTAGAAAATAAGCAGATAGATTTCTGAATAAAGTCCAGACTATTTGGTGCCATTTAGAAAATAAGCAGATAGTGGCCAATTCTAACATACGCCATGTATTCTAGGTTATGTCACTAATTAGTTCTCACCTATCTGGCTGAAGAGTTGTGCTAATTAAAATCAGCTGGTTTAGTTAATGACTGGAAGTAGAACACAGTAGAACTTTAACTTTCTGAAGCCGGGGTGTCCACCTCTGCAGAAAAATAGCTCAAATTTGGAATTCTCAAGTAAATTGCGAACTTCTGTGGTGAATTTCTGCACATGATGCAATCAAGCAGGCATGAATCGAGCGAGTGAGTACTGAAGACGTTTTTTTTTATTTTTTTTATTTTTTTGGCTCAGCCGGTTCCAGCAGGTTTGGAAGAATAAGGGACTTCATACTAAATACTGATGTTTGTACGGCAATTTCATTGTATAAAAGAACAAATTGTTCTTATTTGCTTGATACATTAAAGTTCACTTGTCTCACAATACTACACCACTGTGCGATGAATACTGTACTTTAAGCTTATGGTATTGTATTGGTTTCTACGAACTACTGTTTTGCATTATTTCTTTTCTCCCCTTGTGACTGTGGAAGTGCTGTAGTGTAAGTGTTCAGCAAAAACCTGATTTTAAATAAATTACATAATATTGTCCTGCTCGGTAATTCCCAGTTTTCATAAATACACAGTGCTTTTCAACCATTCCTGAACAATTTTTGCAGTGTGGCAGGGCACATTATTATTCTACCAGGAGGCCTGGGGCGATTCTCGGATCAGACCTTTAGTGAGAATGTAACGTGTATAACGTCTAGCTATTGGTGCTTTGATATTAATAGTAATTATTATTTTATCATTAACATTATTTTATTATTATTATTATTATTATTTGTTTTTATATATATATATATATATATATATATATATATATATATATATAAAAACACACACAAAACAAAATATAGACCAACACCAACATTACAATTACTAGTAAGTAACATGATTTTCATGCCAATATATTTATATATTAATTTTTTCTTTTTTAAATAAAATGAGAAATAGAATATGCTGGACATTAGGCCTATAACTGTTTGTACTTCACACCTAATTCTTCTTGCTCGTTTTCTGCCATGTTCATCCTGCTCTCTCTCTCTCTGCCTCCTTACTGGTCTCTTTCTCAGTGCTGTCAATAAAATGTTTTTATAATTAATAAAAGCTATACATGATGCAATTAGTCCTTATGGCCTAGAAACATTTTTCTAGCTTTTTGTGGGCAATGCAGGGAGGAGGTCACATTATTTGGAACATCATTAACTATGGTTTAGAAACAATTAATAACAAGTATAAATATCTATTATAAATAGACTTATAAACCTAATAAACTGTAGTTCTTTTACCTGACTCCCCTGGTTGTTTTCTCTCAAACTACTTTTGTCCATCCATATATAGAATAAAGGCATCTAAAATGGATCAGGGTTTGTTCCAATCGGCCAGTTCACTGTCCATTGATCTACTATAAATTTACATTTACGACAGTTGCCCTTATCCAGAGCAACTTTTTATCTCATTATACCTGTAGCATACTGTATATAGCAGTTAAGGGGCTTGTTTAAGGTTCCACCAGTTTGAATGCATGTTGGTGGTGGGATTTGAACCTGGGACCTTCTGATCCATAGTTTAACGCCTTAACTACTGAGCTACCCCTGTAAATATATCATAAAGGCCAAATTCAAGAAACTGACTATTATGGCATTAACTGTGCTGATTTAGTTCGCTGTCATGTTAGCGAGGCCTAACCTATTGACGAGACATTCTTGCCTTTTGACAGAAACCTAACTTGACTACCCAGTCACTTGATTGGCCCATAAGGCTAGATTATTTTTTATAACTGGAGCTTTTCTTGATGTCTGAAAGTGTGCGTCTTCCAGTTGTGCATGCGGCGCTTATGTCCTCCCCTCCCTCTGACTCAGTGGAAGTATCATTCCGCTCTTTAACTGTAAACGTCTGTCTGAAAAAAGTCTGTCTTTGCTATAAAAACCTCCACCTCAAGGTGAAAATATTCGGGACTTAGCTTAAAACGATCAGGGCTAAAGGCCTCAATGATTGGACCTAATGACACCACTGGTTGTGTCTCTAATCAGACTGAACTGTAGCGGTAGTGCGCTAAAAATTATTTTAGAAAATAATGATGCATTATTATTTTCATTGCCTTTAGGGGTGCTAAAATCAGCCATGCAGAGGCCACATACCTCTAGGAAACACTATTTGCCATAAATGAGTGAACTTCGCCTGCAACAATTTGGTACATGTCAAACCAAGCCGCTTGTCTTAAGGTATACAGCTACTCAACCCCATATAGCGCAAGCGGTACGAACTGTTCTAACACTTGTACTTCAGTAGCTCTTCTGTGGGATTGGACCAGACAAGCTAGCCTTTGTTCTCTGCATCCAGTAATGAGCTGTGTATACCCCATGACCCTGTCGCTGAGTGGTTCACCAGTTGTTCTTCCTTGGATAATTTTTGGAGGGAACACCTGCTGTTTTGGAGATGCTCTGACCCAGTTGTCTAACCATCGAAGTATCTTTAAGCCTGCCTGTTTTTCCTGTCTATTCACATGCTTTCTAAACTATAATCAATACTATTAATGTCAGCTGTCCGTGGTTTAATGGTTATGACTAATTTGTGTTTTTGCTTTTGGCATATTGATATTTTACACAACATACCACACAAGGAAAATTAGTTTTCTCATGTACTGTAATAAAATGATCATTTATCAAATTAATTTGGTCCAGGAATTCTGGAGTTTATTGGATCCAAAGACCCCGAAAACCCCTTAACGGTAAAATCTAGAGTGATAATACTGCGACACAGCAAGACTGCTGTCGGATCAGTATTAATCACAATTACTTCCCCCGTCTTTGTCACTCTGTCACTTTGATTGCTTGGGTTGTTTTACACTCTTTTAACTGGCGGCTGGTGTTCCAGTAACCGCAGCTCTTGCGTTAAATGTCATCTTCTGTACTGAATGAAAACTTTCGTCTCATCTCGCAGGAAAGCGGGACTAATTATACATCTATAGCAGGTGCTTAATACATTACCACCGTGCTAGCGACTCTTTCCTTATAGATTATTGGGCAGCTTGGGGCAGACTGGATGTTTTAATGCTGCCATATGGTCATGAGCAGTGCAATGGATATAATGTTTTAGGGTAGAGATGCCCTCAACATGGCATCTGGTGTGCTGGAGATTAAATCCAATCCTGCACCTTGATCTTCTATTCGGATGTCTCCGAAGCTGTTCATTAGTTGGAACAGCTGTGTGAAATGAGCCATGACATGGGATTTTATGCAAAGCTAGCATTTGAGGAGTAGCTACAGTGGCTAAATATTTTTTTTTTTACAGTCAGTAGATCAGCTGGTGTATCTGATCTCTTTTCTCCTTGTGGAGAGAGTCGTATAGTCACTGGCACACTGCTACCTGAATTTGAGCCTGAGTACTCTGGTTAGTCTGGTTTGTCAGCATTTACATCTTCTCCTCAGGTCCATGTGGCTTTCCTCCAAGCTCTCCAGTGTCTTCTCACCTCCTCAAAACAGGCAGGTAGGTGTTATTGCTACTCCAAAAATGGCTCAGGGTGTGAATGTGTATGCTCGATAGACTGGGATCCCATTTAAGATGTGTTCCTGGCTTGAACCCTCATTGTTTCTAGAACTGTCACCATCCTAACCAGGATAAAAAGCATGTACTGAAGAATACCAAGTGTTTAAATAGTCCTTGAGGATAAATATAATCACTTTTTTGCCTTTTAGGTTTTATTATTTAGCAAGTCATTGCACATGAATGTGTTTATGGGTTCAATCATATTTGCATCATTTGTTTGTCTGGACCAATAATATAAAGCATCTAAACGACCAGTTGAACAGTTTTAGACAAGAAATGAAAGTCAATGATGAAATAAATAGCAGGTTTTATGTTCTCCTCCCCTGTCCAGATTAAATCATATGGTGCTAAGGAACAAATTCATCAGCATTCGTTTTATTTTTGGGGAATTTTTCCTGATTTTCTCCCTAATTTAGTTGTAGCCAATTCCCACCTGTCATCTGTGTACTCCTGCATAAAGGTTACAACTACCAACCAGGGTGGGCGAAGGCTGGCATGTGCTTCATCCGAGCCACATGACGCATCTTTTTGAATTGCTTTGACAGAGCTATCTGCTCATTCTGGTTGCGCGAGCTCAAAGACGCTCCTTATTGGCTGAAGAGTGCCTCTCATCCCTGCCCTCTGAGAGAACTCAGCCATTCGGCTCTCTCTAGGCCCCCAACTGCAAGATGTTACAACATCACCCAGGCTTCAAACTTGCAATCCCCTAATGATACGGCAAGCACTTTACCACTGTGCCACTCATAATAATAATAAGATAGGACTCAGGATCGGACCTTGTGGCACGTTTGATTCTTTTGACCTATCCACAACCAGATTCATAAAATTATCGAACCATTTGTTGCAAATCTATGCAACTTCCTAAATAACTAATGGGTTAAAACAGACCTCCAACCATGACTCAAAATTTTGGACCTCCAGACTGGTGTCTCACATCTTTACAGTCTTCCAGAACAGCTTCAATGGCGTACAAATCTCTAAAACTGTTCTAGAGGAAAGTTTATTCAGAAGATTTTCCCTCAGTTGGTGTTTTAATGGACGTTGTAGAGAGTGCTGTCTTGCACATCACTTCAAAATCTTCCATCGATATTCAGAAGGTCACAGCATAGGATTTTCATATGAACATAAATTGTTATTGAGCAGTGATTGGTTGTAACTGATGACTGTGAATGAGACCATATTCATCAAGATAAAAGTGAGTCAGAAGAGCATTGGATTGATTTGCAGTAACTGGTCCATGCAGGAGGACAAGCAGAGATGCCGCATGCCAGCAAAATAAACAAGTTGTCCAGATGTGTGTGGTGCAATGATTCAAGTTGGTTTCCTAAGGAAGTCTAATTTAATGTCACATGTCTTGGCAGTGATGTTGGGATTGGCTGGTTGGTTATGATTGAATATACATCTAAAAAAAAAAAAATCATACTACTCCTTGGCTAAATTTCCATAGCAACCACAGATGCACGAGCAGGCCGTACATCACTGCAACCCATAAATCCTTAAAACCTGCAAAAATATTGATTCAGGAAAAGGTGAACCTGATAACGGTCATAGGTGGGTGCACATTATATATAAATGTTACCTAAAGCAATCTCTGCTCGTTTGCTGCTCATCAGTCACGAGATTAATTCCTCTAATCGTTTCCTAATTACGTAAAACACTATCACCAGGTTTTCACACCCACATACATGTGAAGAACAGGATCCGAGAATCCTCCTGTGAGCTTTTCCGTAAATGCCTATCTTCGCAGCATCTCAATTTACGACTGGTTGGAACAGGTGTTTGTGTCCTGTCAAGATGCGTGAGGCAATTTATGAAACGCGACACCCCTGAAGTGTGCATCGTAATAAAAAATAAAGGCCTGTGACATGGACTGGCTTATGCTGCTTAGAAAATTCCATAGAGGGGCACGGACAAACAGCTTCTGCTTTGTTTGTTTATACTAATAATAAAGAATTCTTTCAGTTAATTATAACATTGTACCACATGAACGAGTAAGTACTCGAGGTACGGGATTAAAATCCAGCAGTTAACTCTCGATTCTGATTTGTCAAAGCGTTAAGTGGCAGGAGTATGGCGGACAATCTAATGAAACACTAATAATAAGCTAATTAGCTGATTATTTTATTAAACACTGCAAAACCTAGTCAGTGAACCTTTCTTTGTTGAGGGAGTATTTTTGTTTCTCCACATGCTATCCGGCACACCAGGTGATGGAAACTCCCCACCCTGGAGATATAGCCGTCATCTTTGTGGCAGTTACTTAAGGGATCGAGTTGCCAGTTCGAGACCCGATTGTCATTCTCACACTATGAGCAATCTGGGGACACAAATTAGCCTAATCTACGTGTCTTTGGACTGTGGGAGGAAACCTGGGTAACCGAAGGAAATCCACCAAGCATGAGGAGAACATGCAAACCCGAGGTGGGAATCGAACCCATGACCCTGGAGGTGTAAGGTGACAGTGCTAACCGGTAAGATATGTGTCACCCTGTATAGAAGGAATCATCAGTGTTGGTACTTTCTAACGATCTGTAAATTTAAGATTTCCATCATTGGAAAGTCTTTGGAATGAAAGATCTTGCACAATGTCCATCACATGCAGAAGTGGATAAAGACTGCCATTAAAAAAAATTAGATCTGACATTTCTTTTCAGAATTTCAATATTTTTATCTAGATTTTTTTTTTACCTGGGATAAAACTTTCTGAAATTAAAGTCAGGATTCGGAGATCAACTATGTTCTTCATTTTGGACATAATGCTCTTTTGTGATCTATGTATTTTAAAAGAAAGTGAAAAGATGGATATTTGTAGCTGCTATAACATAAGTGATATGAAGAAATGTTGTTACATTACTGTAAATGCAGCTACAAATGGACAAAAAAGTCCACTACATTATGTCCTGTAAGTAGATGTCATTTTTTTAACACACAAGGTTGATAGCATTAACTCCTCCACCTTGTGTTCTTCTATATAACCACCTGATCATTCTTACTGTCCTGTAACCTCACACCCTGAAGTGTTTACTCTTTACATCAGTTGAACACATTAGTTACACCCACTGTCATGATTTTCCTTCTGACAAATCGCACCTGTCATTGACCAGGCGTCATAACTGACGACATTTCTCCGTCCTTGGATCAACCCGAACGCAAATCAATCAGTTAAAGCTTAGGGAAGGTGACCGCCATTATAGCCACACAAACTTGTCGTTATCACTCACCTTCATACTGGTATTTTACACCAACACTGGATGTTTAATTCCCTCTTTACTGAACCTTTTATCATGAACATAACCATTATGATGCATCAACTCGCTCCATCAACAAGCTATTCAAAATATGAATGGATTTTTTGAAGCAGAAAAAAAAGATAAAAAAACTCTAATGTGCAATGAAGAGAAACTCCAGACACAGGTTTGAGAAACACATGTTTAGACAAAGCGCTTCCCATTTTAATCTCGGGGTCTAAAAAAGAACTTTTTCAAGGTCGACGGGGCCAATAAATTCCCTCCAAGTGTCAGCGGTTTCACATTGCTTACCGCAGGGACAGGAGGAATAAATTCTCCCCCAATTTTCAGAGCAGAAATTGCTTGTTCCTGCCACGGCCTTCACCCAGACCTCTTCAGCTCCACGCTTGCTGTTTTTTGATAGAAAGTTGCGGAGTCATGGTCCAAAAGGGAGAAGAAACCGGTTATCACACTGTGGCACTTTAGGTATTCATGAGCATGCATTATTTGATTGATGCACTGTATTAACATAAATATAATGTACTGTAGATTAACAATTGATGTTGATTAAGCCAGTGGTTCTCAAACTTTTTCTGTCATTCCCCGGGGGTGAGCGAATGTTCAAGCCCCACTTGTCAACAAAATAATAACGAAATCGGCCAAGTTTACTGTTTATTGAAACATCAATTTCTAAACCAATAAGATCAAAGAACACCAAGTTCAAAACAGATAAAATACACGTGCAATTGTTATAAAAGGCTTACACAAAAGCAAGATAAACAAAAAAATAAAAAAAATAAAAAGGGCAGAGCCATGGTAAACTGCCACAAAGTTTGTTTTGTGAAGGCACTTATCTTTGCATAATTGACCCCATGTTTATTAGCTGCTCAGCAATCGTTTGTAGTTTTTTTGCGCTGGCCAATTCTGTATGCAACTTTGAATGAAGCCATTTGTGCTTTGCTGTCCACTGATTCAGATTTTACCATGCGAT
>JAQQZT010000019.1:2561216-2581500 GCA_030068275.1 Clarias platycephalus | reverse complement strand
CCCGTTCATTGCGCCCCACCTGTCATGTCTGTATTCCCCACTAGTGGGGCGCGCCCCACACTTTGAGAACCACTGGATTAAGGGATGTTTTGTTAGAGTAATTTATACTTTGGGAGGAGGCCTACATTTGTCTGTCCTGAAGACACTTTCTTCATAAAAGATTTACTTTATTTCTGACACAAAACAAAGCTCTGACACTGGAGACTCCTTCCATATTGTAGGACATATGATTATGCAACATATGTTATGCTTTGCTAAAAAAACAATGCATTCATTATATTTTGTACAAGTCTAGCAAATGAGATGAGATGATGTTGATGAGATTCGGTACTTTAGTGTAAACCTGTGTTAACCTTGTAGCTAGATTTAACATCTGGAATTGCTGCTTTTATGATCCCCTACATTTCAAGCACGTCAGCTTCAAAGAAAAATGTATCATGCTCCCTCAAGAGGGCGCTCTAACCATTCAGGGGAAAACCTCTAAGGACAGTAAGAGCATACCTATGTGAACCACTGACCAAGAATGACGTCTATATCACTGAGTCTGCGTTCCCCACAAGTGACAAAGAGGAACCTTTCAAAGGACGCAGTCAAGCTTTTGAAGACACTCCATCAGGCCTCAATAATGCACACACACATGACTTATGGTGATAGGAGACAGCCATTTCCACCTCAGGCCCATGTGAATTACGGGTCGTGCACTCCGTAGCCCTGCTATGATTAGTGTTATTGCACAGAACTGGACGGCTGATGAACGATGGCGAGGATTCCGTTCGGGCAAAAATGATCCAATTCCCTTTTGAGTGGTAGACTTCGCTCCAGAGGGGGAAAAGAAAATCGGCGATATCGAGGACCTGCTTCTTTAAGGAACAAAGAGAACTTCTATTTGTATGAGACAGATAAAAATTCCGTGTGAGAATGTATTCTGATTGAGGTGAAAGAGTTCATTGTGGCGTATATTAACAGCGGGAACAGACGGCCAGTACAAACTTTCGAAAGAGGAAATGATGAGGAAATGTACAGCCATTAAAATATGTTAAAGTGCAGACCAATCAGTGCAGTCTTTACGGATCATTTAGCGCGTGTCAAGTGCCAGTAAAATTACAGAAGCGGGAAGAACAATCTTGGTGGGGTTTTTCTTTTGTAAAATTAGAATTAAAATATTTTCTACAAGTAGATGTCTATTTTGTAAAGTAATCTTCACTTTACACTTAGTTTTTTTGTATAATGGGAAATAATTTTATCTGTATACATAAAAGAAGGGTTTTGTCTGTACATTAGTCAGAACTCGCTCAGTATTTTAGTGATCTCTTTACGTCTCATACGTAGGAGGACCCGAAACCATTCTCAGAAAATGTTCTGTCTGTCTGTATATCTGTATGTCTGTCCAGATGATTTTGGACAAATATACCACTTTTACGCTCAAGGTTGGCGTGGCTATATGCGTCACTCAACAGAACCAATGAACATGATAGTTTACTGTAAATGCAGATGTGCAGAACACTCAGAATTGACCGTAATGCCCCTACAAAGTTACCCAAATCCTCACAAAACGGAAACAAACACAGCACAGACACAGCATGGCGTACTCTAAAAAAGGCAAGTAGACTATGAAAACTGAACCTTTAAAGATGTATGTCCAGATCAATTTGTTTAAAACGCGGGTCGTTAGAGCAAACTTATCCGCGGCAGTCCAAGGTGAGGTTGTGTAAACTGAGAGCCCAGTGTTATGTGCTAAAATCAAAATGTTGGGTAAAAGCGATGTTATGTGCTGGATTTAATAGTCTGCTTTAAACGTGGAGTGTATTTGCAGTATGTTGAGCAAGATTTGTACACAATCCCTACTTTTAAAAGTGTTATTTCTTTAGTCATAACGTTTTATCCATAGTAGATGGATGATGCATTCCTTTTTTCTTTCTTTTATGTCTCACTAACACATGTTGATGGCATTGCAATTAATTACCTGAGCATGGTTTGTGTGAAACCTTTAAAGTACAAGCAGTTACCTGATCTCATTGTGTCAAATCCGCGTTTATTACAAGTGCTTGGCTGAGAGGAACGACGTGACCTTCACGAGACTTTACAATACTGAGATTTATAGTACATGTTTGCAAGTTGCATCACTGTTACACAGGGTGCTAAAAAGAATTTCTTTATCATTTTCTATAATATAATAGATTTATATAATGAAATAAATTTAAATGACAGCTCTACATTAATGCACTTATTCTAACCTTATCATTTCTATATGACCAACGTACAGAAGGATTTGTTTAACAGACGCTCCACAAAAAAACTTAAATAATGTGTTGATGTTTTATTCGATATTTAAAGAAGGAGTCTCCAGCATCAGCATTTTGTATCAATCAGGGATAAAGTTGTAATTTCAGGTTTTGCAGTACGAGGGACGTTCAAGTCAAACTGGGACTTCTGATGAAATTTCTCGAGAATGAAGGTGTAAAGTAAAAGTGACATTTACAGTAGACTTAAAGCATGGTACTGTGAGGGGAGTCTTAGCCTCAGTAAAGCATTAGAATGCAACGTTTTAAGGAAGTACTGTACGTCCGTAAATGACGATCCCGTCCGACGTGGATCGAAGCCGACTGCAGTTGTTCCCATGAACATTCAGCGAGTGAACTGCCTGATCCTTGAAGATTGATGGATAACTTGTTGCTACCTTGCGGAAGAGATCCTCTGTCGGACCTGTACGTACACACAATCATTCACCAACACCGCTTGCACAATACAGGAACTCGGCTGGGAGGTATTGCCACGTCCCATTGCCACAAGCCATTTCCTCATATTTGGGACATTAAAGGAGTTCCCGGGAGGCCAGAGTGTCAGGCGTGAAACAGGCAGTCTGATCATGGCTCTGGCGTACTGAGAAACTTTCTACCTTGATGGTGTCCAAGCACTAATGAAACGGTGCTGGGATGAGTGCATTAGAGTATAGAGGAATAAAGGGAGTTTTTACTCTCATAACCGTATTCTATTATTCTGCACAATCAAAAGTTTGACTTGATGATAACAACTAGTAAAATTAGCAACACGTGGGCTGGTAACAGTAACTCATTACACCATACTGTCATTGATTTATTTTCCTTACTTCAAACGTAGTAATGTCTAGGAATCTACTTGTTATTATTACAGTACACTATGAATAGTAATATAAAAGTAAAATGCACTATTATTTAGTACACAATTAAACTGTAGAAGATGTGAAGGACAAATTTTTCATTGATTTACATTTTTTTTTTAATACTTTTTTTTTCTAGCTAATTAATTTGCAGCATTTAATGTTTGTGATTTAAAACTATAAAAATATAGTGTGTTAAACATGTTCATTTAGATGTGGAAAGAACATTGTGCGTGACCTTTAATGCTGCTGTGCCATTTGCAGTCATACGATTTAATTTTTTTTTCAACCGAGTTCCATTTTAATAACTGGTTGATGACGATTGTGCTTTTTTATCATTCTGTATCTCCTTTATTAAAATGATCTTTTCATGAGGAACGCAGTGTAGGCGTGATTCAGCGCGCTAATTAAATCCTGAGTGAAAATCCGGAGGTGTAGCGCAGCGCCGGCCATTTATAATACGGACTGCGTAGGAAATACGGCTCGCGATATTACAGTAGATTGCTCTTCGAGAAAAAAACAACACGACTGTAATGCTGTTTGCGTTGGATTAATTTGGGAAGTACGCATTAAAGCTAGCTTATTACCCATAATCCTTCACTCTCAGCTAGCGTCAGCGTGTGCTCTAATGCAGAGTCCCTGCCTCTAAAGCAGCACTTATAAACACTGAAGTGTGATACATAGCGGAATTTAAACTTGGATATATTTTTATGATTAGGTGCTTAAATGATAAACGTATCCAAAACAGTAAAACGTTCTGAGTTTAAGTTCTGTACATGAAGACTAGCTCTTCACTGCTATCACAATCAGTGTAATAAACTAGCAACTTACTGTAACATTGAACATAAATAAAAGGTTTTAGTAATAGTTTTAAGAAGATTAAAAACATTAGGTATACCACGAGGTTTCAAACGCTTTATTCAAATGTCATGTAAATTAAAATATTCAAAACATTAAAAATATTTACTGGCCCTACAGATTTAGAATATGGGAGAACTGGTACATTTGAAAACTTTATTAAGTTTCAATATGCATTACTGTGTCATTTGTATATTTATGTATGTCTTACATCATGGTCATTAAATCATAATCAATAAATGTTTTTTATGATAAATTTTTTTTTAAAATAATTTTTAAAAATTTTCATTTTTTTGACATCTGACTTCCATTGATTTAGGATAACTTGATGTACTGTAGATGGATGAATAACTGAGTCTATTTCCATCACTGAACTTCTACAATACTGTAGCGCAGCACATCAGGGCGGCAAACAAAACAAAAAATAATAACGTGTGCATTTTTATAAAGCATGAATTCGACTTGGAGTAAAAATTTTAAAACAGTAGCGTACAAATCCTGTGTTTGCAATGTTAATTATGTTATCCTCTGGCCTCCACTTTTGAAAACCAATAACCTACTAAATAAATAGTTACAGTTTGTATCATAGTAACCACATGCTACAAAAAAAATAAAAAATGGTTAAATCTTTGATAGTCTGGGAAAACCCAACAGATTTTAAATTGCTTGAATGGACTCGCTGCACAAACACTCCTGCGCTCTAGTTAGTATTGATTTTGTGTATCTAATTCTTTCACTACACTCACAATAGTGATATTTTACACTCGGTGGAGCTTGTAAAGGTGTTCAATAGATACACTATATGGACAAAAGGTTTTGACCTAACCTGGCATGACATTGTAACCAAATACATTTACTTCAATATGGAGTCGGTCCCCCTTCTGCAGCTATAACAGCTTCCACTCTTCTCAAGATTTTGGAGTGTTTCTGTGGGAATTCATTCTGTAGAGCATTTATGATGTCAGGCACTGATGATGGACGAGAAGGCCTGACTCGCAATCTTCGTTCCAGTTCATCCCAAAGGTGCTCAATGGGGTTGAGGTCAGGGCTCTGTGTTAGGGCCGGTCAAGTTCTTCCACACCGAACTCATCAGATCATGTCTTTATAGTCCTTGTTTGTGCACTGGGGCTCAGTCATGTTGGAATAGAAAAGGGCCTTCCACAAACTGTTTCCACAAAGTTGCATAAAAGCATAGCATTGTCCATGATGTCTTGATATGCTGAAGCATTAAGATTGTCCTTCACTGGGGATAAGGGGTATGATTGATTGAAACACCGGAATTCAATAATTAACAGGTTTGGCTGAATACTTTTGTCCATGTAGTGTATATGGAAAACTTAGAGCTTAAAGTTGAACCCCCCCCCCCGCCCATTTGAATTGATTTGCCATTTGAATTTATTCCTATTCAATTCCCACCCGTCTTGTTAGAGCACTCCCCATTCAGTGAAAGCTACCAACCAGGGAAGGGCATAGAATATTTCCTCCTATGCACATGAAGCTGCCCACGGCATATTTTTCATACTGTGTTGTTCACACATCATTAGGGAGTGAAGTAACACACTCAGAGAAAAGCACCATCCGTCCCCTTCTGCTTATGTGAACTCATGTCAACTGATTAGTTGGTGTCGCTATGATTGATGTGGGACTACCGGAATTTCATCCATAACCCCAAGACAGTATGGCCAATCTCCTGGAGAATGGCTTCAGACTCTATATATAGAATTATATATGATGGGCATTTAAGTCAAACAGGGACTTTTGATTGTGCAGAATAACAGAACACAGTTATGAGAGTAAAAACTCCCTTTATTCCTCTATATAATCCCCTCCTACACTAATGCACGTATCCCAGTGTTTCACTAGTGCTTGGACCCCATCAAGGTAGAAAGTTTTCTCAGTACGCCAGAGCCATGATCAGACTGCCTGCTTCACGTCTGAAACGCTGGCCTCCCAGGAACTCCTTTAATGTCCCAAACATTAAATGGCTTGGAGTGAGGTTAGGACTGTATGGGGACGTGGCAATAACTCCCAGCCGAGTTCCTGTAATGTGCAAGTGGTGTTGGTGGGTGATTCCTACAGACAGACCCGTCTCGTCCGCAAGCTGGTGACAAGTTACCTGTTGATTTTTAAGGAACAGGATTTCCACTCGCTGAATGTTCACAGGAACGACTACAGTGGGGCTCCGAGCCACCTCGGCCAGGATCGTCATTCATGGACGTACAGTCTTCTTTAAAATGTTCAAATATTTTACTGCAGTTAAGAGTCTCATCACCGTACTGTGCTTGAAGTCTTCTGTAAATGTCAGTTGCTTTTACGGCTTCATTGTATAAATACTGTGTATAAGAAGTAATGTTCAAGAAGATTTTAAAGGACAAGTTGCTGTTTGACTCGGCTGATGAATTAAACAATGTTATCAGGAATGCAGGAGCTGCACACAGTGATTCATTCTGAAAACATAGAAGAAATTGCAGTTTCCACCTCACATTTTCAACAAGAGATATTACCACATGCATCTAAATATTTATTTAGCAATAAATTTGTTCCATCTTCTTATTGTTGCAGTATCTTATTTAGATTTTGTAGGTAAGCTGTGTTTTTTGTACAGCAAATCAAATAGAATTGTACAAAAAATAAGTAGATTAAAATGGATTTTACTGTATGTATATTTTATTGTCAATAGGTATTATGGAATTTATTATAAATTAAATACTAGAATATTAGAATTTATTAAATGGCATAATCATATAATATATTAAATCCAGCACGTAACTATTCCTAACATCGCTTTTACTCAACATTTTGATTTTAGCACATAACACTGGGCTCTCAGTTCAGGTATTTTACACGCCCTCACCTTGGACTGCTGCTGATATGTTTGCTGTAATGACACGTTTTATCTCATAGTGGCACTTTACAATACTTGATTGTTATAAGCACCACGGTTTTAGAACAAATTTGACAAACTGCTTTTAAACTTCCCACAGGAAGAATAAACATACATTGATCTGTCCATACATCTTCAAGGATCATATGAAGGGTCAGTTTTCATAGTCTACTTGCCTTTTTTTGGAGTAAACCATGCCGTGTCACGCATTTGTTTGTGTTTCGTCAGGATTTGGGCGTCATATAGGTGCATTATAGTCGTTTCTGTGTCTTTCGCATATCCTGTGTATTTACAGTAAACTATTTGCGTTTGGCTCTGTTGAAAAAACATTATATCTTGTTGGATTCTGTGAGATATTCAATTTATGATGCAGATTTAATTTCAGGCAAATACCGAAGAACTGGCAAAGTTTCATCAAATCCAGTACAGCCAGTTTTGTGTGATGCTGTGATAAAATCTGGCTGGGTAGACATACAAACTGGTTTCTAGTCCTCCAGCGTATAAAACAAAGGTATAATCGAAAGAGCGAGTTCTGACTGTGGTGTTTGGATCTACTTTCAGTGGTGTGCTGCGGCAGTGCTTCCTGAGCACACGTGTATATACTGCTGCACTGTTGCTGTATGTGAAATGTTAAGTGTGTTTTCTCCCCGTGCGATTTGAGAGTAAAACGAATGAACCGGCAGTCTCCGCTCCGTCTCATTATTTCATACAGTAGGAAGTTGTTACAGACGCAGCAGATTGGCGACGAGCTGAACGGACACCAACGCGAGCCCCCACTGCGCGAATAATCATTTTTGACCGCATTGACTAGTCAAAAAAAAAAAAGAGGAAAAAGAGAAACGAGCAGAACTCGTGCAGCTAACAAGTACTATCACCAGCATGGCATGTGTAGGGAAAATAGAGGAATTCGACAGTGCAAATGAAGACTGGGAGTCATATATTGAAAGAGTGGAACTTTACCTTGTCGCAAATGACATAAGTAATGATAGGAAAGTCCCGACTCTTCTCAGCTTAATGGGTGCAAAAACCTACAACCTGCTACGTAATTTATTAGCTCCTACAAAGCCCTCTACTCAGGACTTTCAGGTGATTGTGAACACATTAAAAAATCACCTCAACCCAAAACCAATAGTAATAGCAGAAAGGTTTCGCTTTCATAACAGAAACCAGTCTAAGGATGAAAATATCTCTGACTACATTGCTGAATTACGCAAACTGGCTCAGTTTTGTGAATTTGGAAGTGGACTGTGAGATGCACTGCGTGACAGATTGGTGTGCGGCATGCACAGCCAGAGCACACCGAAGAGGTTGCTGTCAGAAAAGGATCTCGCACTGGAAAAAGCATTGTCTATTGCAGTGTCAATGGAGACAGCAGACAGAGACGCTGTGGAGCTACAAGAAAAAAGGCATGGAGAAAGGGCTGCATAAAATGACAATGAATGATAAACATAAGTGTTACAGATGTGGAAAAAACCTCTCATGATGCAAATGATTGCTGGTTCAAGTACAAAAGATGTGTAAGAAAGTGTAACAAAGCAGGACATATAGAAAGAGTGTGTAAACAAAAATCCAAGTACAAGGTAAAACGTGATCTGGCATGTTTAGAGCTACATAGTATCACTAAAGAAAAAGACAGAGATAATTTGGCTTACCCCAGAAGTGTCTGGTGTTCAATTAAAAATGCAGCTGGACACAGGATCTGCAGTGTCAGTAATTTCCAGGTCTGACTACAAACAACTGTTCACCTCCCTGCCATTGTTAAAGACCGAGGTATGGCTTAAAACCTACACAGGTGAAAGAGTGTGTCCTGATGGAAAACTCCATGGGTGGAAGTGACATACAAAGGAAGTACACAGCAGTTGGATTTATATGTCCTGAAACATGGTGGACGACCCCTCTTGGGTCTGGCACTCCATCAAAGCTTTACACATATCACCCACAGACAACTCCGTTTCACATAGTGTTAGAGTGAAGTTGACACAAATACTAAACACTCATGAACAAGTTTTTGGAAAAGGCATTCGTACATTGAGAGACATAAAGACTAGAATTGACTTGGAGGAAAACGCAACGCCTAAGTTCAACAAAGCCCGTCCAGTAAAGAAAAGCAACTGTGAGTTCTTCAGGGATGAAATCTCATGGTGGTCACGTGATAGACAAGCATGGTCCACACAAATCACCAGAGAAAATTGAAGCAGTGCTCCATGCACCAGAACCAGAAAACGTGTCACAGCTGAAGTCATATTTGGGTCTTGTGGACTATTACCATAAGTTTCTCCCAAACGTATCCACACTGCTGCATCCACTGAACACACTACAGCAGATCGTAGAAAAATGGGCGTGGACTGAGGAATGTGACAAAGCATTAGATGAAACAAAAAGACTGATTACATCAGATGAAGTACTGACCCACTATGACCCAGCACAACCCATTAGACTAGCATGTGATGCAAGTCCCTATGGGATAGGGTGTGTCTTGTCACACATCATGGTGGATGGATCTGAACGCCCCACTGCCTATGTGTCAAGATCACTGACATGTGCAGAGAAAAACTACGCACAGAGCGACCGTGAGGCTCTAAGCTTAGTGTGGGGTGTCAAAGTTCCACCATTTTCTTTATGGTAGACGGTTTACAGACGGTGACAGACCACCAACCCCTGGTAGCAATCTTTAACCCCTGCAAAGGCATTCAAGTTGTTGCAGCAGCCCGTTTATGTGCTCTTCCTGGGAGCCCACAGCTACAACATTGAGTTTAAAGGGACCAAGCACCATTGCAATGCAGACGGATTGTCACGGCTGCCATTGTCAACAACCGGAGGAGGACAGTCCCGCTCTGCAGACCCAGTACCATACAACAGTGGTGAGTCAACTGCCGGCCACAAACTTGGAAATTTAAAGACAAACAAGGCTGGATCGTAGTTTGTCAAAAGTCTTCGAAATCACAATAAAGGGATGGTCAGCTCAGGGCAATCCCCTGTTTCCAGAGTTCTCATCTCGGGCGTGACCAACTTTCAGTGTGCCAGGGAACCCTGTTGTGTGGATTTCGCGTAGTGGTTCCATCAAAGCTACGCTTCAGATTTTTAAAGACTTAACATGAAGGGCACTTAGGCACAGTTAAAATGAAGAGTCTAGTCCGTAGCTATGTCTGGTGGCCGGGCATTGATAAACAAATTAAAGACATCACTAAAAAAATGTTCTGGTTGTCAGAAGGTCCAGAATGAGCCACCGCAAGCACCTCTTCATACATGGGAGTGGCCTTCAGCCCCCTGGCAAAGAGTGCACATACTGTAGATGCTGGCCCATTTATGAACTCCATGTTTCTGATCACAGTTGATGCCCACTCCAAGTGGCCGGAAGTGATACCAATGAAATCTACTACCTCAGAAAACACTGTGTGCTCTTAGGACCATCTTCTCTCAGAATGGTCTACCTGAGCAGATCGTGAGTGATAACGGACCACAGTTCACCTCTGATGTGTTCAGTCTTTTCACAAAAAAGAATGGCATCAAACATATCAGGTCAGCACTATACCATCCAGCTACAAACGGCTTAGCCGAGAGATTTGTTCAAACTTCCAAAGGGCTGTTAAGGCTATGAACCAGGAGGGCTTGCCCGTTCAACACAAGGTGGACAACTTTCTCTTCATCTACAGAAACTCTGTTCATGCTACAACAAACCAAACACCTGCTATGTTGTTTATGAACCGCAACCTCAGATCTCGTATTGAGCTCCTGAAACCAAATCTGCGACAGGAAGTACAAGTACAAAATAAACAGTTTACTCACTTACCCACAACACCGAGAAGGGACTTTGAGGTCGGACAGGAAGTCTTGGCACGTGACTACAGAAAAGACAAATGGGCGCCTGGGAAAATAATTACAAAGACGGGACCTCTCACGTACACCGTTGATGTTGGAGAACAGAGTACTTGGAGACGTCATGTGGATCAGATCCTGAATGCTGAGCCAACTGTTAATGCATCACCACCCCAAGATCTTTCCTCAAGTACAGTACAGATCAGACTGTTGTTGTGGATAAGACGCCTAATGGTAATGTTTCCACCCAGAGCCCATCTACTGTGGAGGCTACGCCACAGCTCCAGAGGCATGAAGTTGTTATAGACGCAACACTGACCAATGTAGAAATATTTAATTTATATACAGTAGGCGAACAATATGGCTTCAGCAGCTTAATAAATAGCTTGTCATCCAGCACATCCTGTTAATTAATATTAATATTCTTTTAAGTAATGAGACCTAATCAGAAAAACTCTGAATAAAATATTAAATATATTAAATATATTATTATTAATATTATGACTATTATGGCACACAGACATGCACTCACACACTCATTCACATACTATGGGCAATTTGGGAACGCCAATTAATCTAACCTACATGTCTTTGGACTGTGGGAGGAGTACCCGGATGAAACCCACCAAGCACGGGGAGAACATGCAAACTCCATGCACACAGAGATGGGAATCAAATATGTAATGTAAAGCAATTTTAACTTTAAAGTGTGCTTTTTTTAATGTAACCTACCCGTTATCACACTTTGTAAGATTTGAAGATAGTCAACCGCTTCTTTTGCATGAACTCCCAGTTTCCTGTAAAACTGAGAGAAAGTTCCTGTAAAACATTCTCTCAGTTTTACAGGACAAAGTCAGTTATTTAGTGGCTCTGTATTGGGTTTGCTCTGTGGGAGTCGAAATGATTGCAGTCATATCTCAGCTATTCTAGATTTATCGCTTCTCCGTTTGCTTTTTAGCTGTAATGTGTTTTGAGGTTTGCCCACTTTCCCTTCCCTTCTTCCCCTCAACTGAACTCTGTGCTTTTTTTTTGCTTTTTTTTTCCCCCCCTGACATCACGGCAAAAGTCACATCTGAATGGCAGACATGATGACCACTTTACTGGAACCACATTCTGCTGCCATTTTATCAGTTTTATTTCCACCCACTTTTGAATAGGAGGACTAATGATGCCTATTAGAGTCAAAATTATTTCCCTGGAATTTGTGACAGTTGAGAAAATGGTACATTTTACTGTTGAAGCAAACCAGTCATTCTATGACTCCTATTTTTTTCTGCTTCTTCTTCTTCTTACAATATAATTGAAGTTCAATATTAAGGACATAAAGGACCCATTTAGCATCCTTGACTTTTTGTTTGCTCGTTCTTCTCAAAAACACTTAAACTTACGTAGTTGTAAAGTGTAAAATACAGACTTTAGAAAGCTAAGTATGCTCCTTACATTCTTAGGGGAAAAGATTCATTCCATCAAAGTTTAATCCATCTTTGGTTTGGCCATATGGAAAACCATTCGAGTGTTGGTGTAGAACCGCACAACAGCAGGTAGAACCACTTGAAATGTAGACACTTGTACACTCTTAGACCAAACGTTCAACTTTTAAGGGTTCTTTAATTTGTCCCTTTAAAAAAATCCATAAAAAGTCTATAGACAAGCAATAACCAAGGTACCTTAAAGACGGTTCCAATAAAATGCATGAAATGAGGAATCCTTGCCCTTAAAGACCTCTTCACTGAAAGTGTCCATGATTCTTCTGTTTGTCCCTTTGGGAAAACCACTGAATGTTTTATGTACAGCCCTATGACAGCTCCAGTATCCAAGAGGGCTGCAATTGGTTAAAAATACCTTTTAACAGCCAAATGTTCTGTACCTTTAAAGACTGTACCCTTTGTTCAAGTCTTCCCTTGGTGTAACCATTAATGGTTCTCTATAATCCTACAGCAGATACTGTGGTTTTTCCTATAAGAACAGGTTTCCAATAACAAATTAACAATAAAGTTGATCCCTGAAATTGGCGGGGGTTACGTTCCTAGAGCATCTGCAAATTGTGGGGGGAAAAAATAAAATTTTTGGATGTGGTCAAAAAAATGCATTAGCCTTAAAAAAAAAAAATATAAAGCTAAACCCATATACTGGGGTACTGTACTGCTGGGTGTCCTGCAGTGCTAAAATTTAAAATTCAGATGTTACTTCTATACAGTATGTACTGTAATTCATGCAAGTGCGTTTTCTTTGGTATCAGTATTGTAGGGTAAATACAGTAATATTTCATCATCCCAAGCCAGATTTTCCTCTACGGTCGCTTTGCGTTCTCTCTAAAAAATGTAATCAGTATTTTATTTTATATGGAAATTTAGCTGAATTTGTTAATATTTTTGTTACAAAATGAATCAATTATGTTGTTCTTAATAGATAAAATAAAATTATGTATTGGCACAAAAAAGGCATTAAAACATTTCCCCGCAATTATTAACAATTATTAGTTAGATTCTAAGGAACATTCAAAGAATGACTGAGGCCACGAACTCTGAACCGCTGCTCTGAGGGTCGACTGTACATAAAATTAACATTTGAGAAACCCTTCTAGACAAAAGCCTTGCATTTAGAAGTTTCTGTGAAACCTTTAAATGTTTTATGTAGAACTCCATTTCACAAAGCCCTCCCTTTAACACAGGGTTTTGAAGCTGTACACCTTTAACCTTTGATTAAACTTTAAAGAGGGTTCAGAAGATGTGTGGGTCCTGCAGAACCAGAAGGGTCATTGCAGATGTGAGAACTTCTGATTATCCCTTTATGGAAACTTTAAAGGTTTTATTTAAAGGTTACTTTTACTAAGGAAAATAAGAATGTTGAGCTATCTGAAGGTCCGTTAAAGAAAAGGGTTGAAACTATGAGTTTTATGCGGCTTGTGGTTTGCACTTCGGGTAAATCTTGTAAATGTTGTATGCAGAACCCTGCACTACAAAAAGTTCATTTTCAAGCAAAAATCCTGAATAAATGTTTTGATTGATCAAAAGTCTAAATGCAATAATACAGGAGCTAAACAGATGAATCCAGATGTGGAGACTGATCCAGTTGAGGCCACAAGGCAACAGATTCATCAGCAATACACACAAATCTGTAAGGACATCACCACAAGCTGAAGTGAACCCCAGCATCCTTAATGCAGAGAATGCCCTGGGCCAGATACGACTAATTAGAGCCTCAGAACATTCTATATTAATTCCCTCTGGGATCTCAATGCTTTCCAAGAAGCTGAGGTCAGCCGTAAAGCAACACTCAGGTTACAAATTTTGAAGGCAGTCTAATGCAGCATTGCTCAAAAACCTTAAGGTTTGCAGGAGATGAAAAATATGTTTAGTGAATTTAAACTGACAACATATGAAAATCATCGCCTCAATTTAGCGTTCTCAAAGCATTCGTTTTAATTGCCATGACCCAACGCACTCAGCCTCAGCCCTCAGATGAACATTATGTTTGAAATATTTATTTTGAATGCAAACTCTTTGAGGCAGTTTATCTCGGCACATTAAAAAAATTAATAATCCTCTCGCGCTGCAGAGGCTAAAATGATTAGCTGTAGAACTCTTATTACTGTACATTGTGCTCTGTGCTGCAGTGATGTAATGCTTTGCTTATTATTACATTCTGCTAAAATTTTATGTCCTATAGATCAAAACAATCCATTTTAATCTAGTTAATATCACAGGCAATGTGCGATTAATCGCGATTAATCACAATTTTAAAATACTAAATTTTTAAAGATGTACTTGTATTATAAACTTGCAACATCTACAGTTTTATAATCGCTCAAACATTAACATTTAAAAAATGAGTATTATGGGGTGTGGCAATAATACCCAGTCACTCAAATCAACAATCTAGAGCCTTAGCCGCCTGAGCCACCACTCCCAAGTCTAACCATTTAGTGTATTCTAAAAATTGTTCCCCTTTGAAGGTAGCTTGGGCACACAGGTTTGGTTTTATCCAATAATATTGACAGCCCTAGTTATAAAATTATATACCAATCTGTCCAAATATTTACACTATAGGAAAAAATTAATGCAGAACAAAATTACCCAAATGTACTTTAAACAGGGAGTGTATTTGTCTGATGATACAACTCTACCTTCCAAAATTTGATTTCTTTGTATTAATGAGTTTTGCTGTACAGAAAGAGAGGTGGACATGTACATGGGTTTCTACATAAAATAACATCACTGAATTATTTGAATTCTTGTATTTTTTTTGTTCATATCATCATTGTATTAGTTTTGTAATTTAGTTTGTCTTGCAATACACATTAGTTTAAAGTCATAATAATAAAAAAAAAAAAACATGACCTCAAATATCCTTCCACTTCACGGTTTATCATTTCTTTACCAGATTTCTTTTAAAGGGATTAAAGGACACCATTTTAGTCACTTTCAGACAGGATCTCGTGTGTGTCCTCTTGCTTTTTGCATTGGCTGGGGATTAAACAAGTCACTTTGATTTTCCACGTAATGTGACCTCATATAAGTTCAGCTCCTTCCCTGGCTTTTTGCTCACCTCTGCAGTTCTCTGGTGGGGGGCGTGGCTTAGCAGTAGCTCATTTAAATAGACACTGAAACAGTATGTTTGGAGAGAGTGAAACAGAGGGAAATTTAGGTATAAAAAATGCATTTGAGTGGGATTTCAGCTGGAATATTAACACACACTTTAGGGATACTGTATTTTAGCCCTGTACTAACTTTTTAAAGAAATAGTTAAATATGGGACCTTTTAAAGGTTTAAGTTTGTTGGTTTAGGTACTGTTGAAAAGCCATGTTAAAAAAATCCCACTCACGAAATACCTGATGAGCACCAAGGCCTAGACCACACACAGATGATTTTAAATGGAAAGCCCAGAAAATTACCTTGATTAGCTGTATGGATTTTCCCTACGTAATCGTGGAGGATAACTTTTAAACTCTGAATACGGCCCTTCATGTGTAAGGTCGTGGGTCTGAAGGCGAATTGATTGTAAGGTTTCTTTGCTCAGAGATCTAAGGTCTACAGAGACCGGTGTTTCAATTCTGGCCAGTGGCACATGGAGCGTGTCTTTGTTTCACTTTCTGCTATGGCTCTGTAACGGCTGCATGCTGATGCACAAACAGCAGAAGATATGGCTTATTGATTTTGACTTGGGGGAGTGAGATAGTGTGTGAATGTGTGTTTACAGTTAAGGAATTGTAGAATTGATCTACAGTAGAATAAGACATACTGTAAGCCAACTAATATAAATACCTGTATGTAAGGAATAAAGTACCTTGACGGGGTGCAGGAGTGTTTAATTCCTTTCAAACCACAGATAACTATTTTAAGTTTTTTAAATAAAAGAATACAAAAATAAACAATCGGTTCATTTGAAGTTCATTACAGTTTGTGGAGTGTCCATGAAACGAGTTAGTTCTTGTTATCACTTACATTATAGTCTTTACAGTCTCTCTGGAGTGTACTGTTAGCAGGTTAAAATATAACTCCAACTGTTGTGCTAAGTGCCTGAAACCTCATATGCTGTGAAACTACATCGTACTGTGTGACAGATGTGTCCCGTCACTCCATATGATCCATTTAACTCCCCATATAATAAGAACTATTTTTATCAACTTAACTTGCAAAAATAGTTGTAAGGTTGAATATCTTACGCCTTGTTTACACTAAGTTGTACTTCTTTTGCCGTCAGACAAATACACTCCCTGTTCGGTAATCGGAGAGAGAATCACAGATGAGAAATGGAAAAAGTAGATCGGATAAAGATGAAGTTTTGCCTGAAAATGACTCCAGTGGGTTAAAATTCACTTATACCACTTCAGCGCTGTGAAAATATGAAGTAATCCCAGTAAAAATATATAGTTCAGCTTTTCTAATTAATATCAATTGGTGGAGGTGTTTAGGTATCTTATTATATATTTATTTTAAGGTTATGGTGCAGGTTAAACTTCAGGCAGATATCTATGTACTGCAAAAGTTTCAATAAATTCTGTCTGGCAGCTTCATGCATGTGCAGTACGCTGTCAAAATGTCCGGTTTGTAATCTGGCACAAAACTACTTACAGTATACCTTCACTTCTTCTCAACACTTTGATTTAGTTTTTTATTTTTTCAATGTCGCAGGTTTAACTTCAGGCAAAAATGTAAGAACAAAACTGGCAAAGATTCATTAAATTCTGCTCAGCAAGTTTTGCTTGATGCTGTGACAAAATCTGGCTGGACAGACGTACAGACATACAGACATCATTTTTCTGAGACGAGTTCTCTAATGTACGAAACAAAGATATCATTTGAAAGATCGAGTTCTGACCAATGTACAGACACAACCTTTCTTTCATGTAAATAGATGGCTACATTTAATTTGTTACTTTGAACCACAAAAAGGTCATTTCATGTCAACAATGAAGATATAAACTGCCTGTATGATACACGTACAGGCATAATGATGTTTTTAAAATTTTTATATTTATTCTTTTTTAGGATAGAATAATAAATGGCTTGTTTTGTAAAGTTTAAATTGTAGAAGTTTCGCAGATTAGCACACGTAACTTATCATTACAATTTCTATGTCTTTTCTTATATAAAAATAAAAAGATACACATTGCTACACATTTCCTTCACCCTTAAACCAGCTGTGCTTTGAGTACTTGTCGCTTTGAAGGTGTTGGATCCGCCTGCTGAAAACATCTCCGAGAGCAGAACTCCACAGAGACGCAGGATGAGGAGCAATGGAAGAGAATGCACTAATGCAATTATGCATTAAATTCCCACAGTCTCCATCACTGCTTTGTAGCTCAGGGCGCTGAAGTCTCGCTGCAACTGTGTAGAGATTTTATTTATTATATATATATATATATATATATTTTTGTCTGAGAGCGATGATGAAACATTCAGCGGCCACAGGAGTCGAGCTATTTAAGGTCTGGAGTTGTTACACTTTTTAACTTACAAACTTCCATACAAACTTTCTGTATTTTTTTTGTGAACTCAAGACAACAAAAGTTGATTTCATGACTTATTTTTCTCATATGTCGAAATGCATCGTTGGGGATACACACTATACATCATGAATGAGCACATAGGCTTCGACTTCAATCAGAGCAAAGCTTTCCCAGAAATAGCTCGATCTTTTATTTTATAAACTAAATAAGATCAAAAATAGCACAAAAAAAAAAACTGTTTAAAATTTACTCTGGTTTTATTACGACTGCAAAACAAACAAACAAACAAACAAAAAAAAACCTGAAGTGACAATATCTAGATCAGAGGAAATGTTTCTATAAAATTATTTAAAAAATATTCAAATATAAGACATCTAAGCCTTTCTGTTTCTTTTATTTCTTTACTTGATTCCAAGCTTAAAATGGTAAAAAATTGTTCAGTTTAAACGGTTAAAATAAAGAAATACATTCCAGTAGAATAAGATGATTTCAAGTTTGAAATTAGTAGAAACATTTGTAAATGTTTGTTTAAAAACTATCCGATAAAGAGAAGCTGTATTTCGAAACGCCAGTTAGGCTAATCTGCGTGTCTTTTGTCTGTGGGAAGAAACTAGAGTACCCAGAGGAAACCCACCAAGCGCAGGGAGAACTCTGAGGAGGGAATCGAACCCTTGACCCTGCAGGTGCGAGGCCACAGTGCTAACCACTACGCCACCATGCCTCCCATATGCTGTCTGTAATTATTATTTATTTTTAAAGTAAAACTGACAATATAGAAACATGGAATAGGTGAAAGTAGGCTGGGAAGGTCCAGCACTGTGTACCACTACATTGTTTACTACATTTACTATATTGTACCGTCCATATTACACCAAAACATTAAAAATGAAAGAGCATTTTAAAACCTATTTTTATAACACTAGAAATTGCAGTTTTGCCATGTAATTCTTCTTTTGAGTTGGGTGGGTTTTGAGAGGTTTCGAGTTTTCTATCCGGTCTGGAAATTATCGCCTCAACCAGATGAACTTTACTTACTCAGCTCTACCTCTCTTTTCCTTCTTCTCCTTTTTTTTCTTTTTTTCAAATGCAACTCTCAAATGTCTATGAAGGTTGCTTTTGGGAAGTACAAGTTTCACCTCAAAAAATTTAAGAGTGTCAGTACGGCTCTTTTGTGGTGCATTGTTCCCAATCTTACTCTGACTAGCCTCAGTGAACAGCACAAAGGTGCCATTTGAGGATTGAATTGGCACACCGTCGGCTCACGGCTCCATTCTCAGTCTCTTCTTCTATGGTACGTCAGCTAGAAACCCACAACTCCTCCATTAAACCTGGCCACCACGGACTGTGCTCATGGTGATTCATGCTGCTTGGTTCATCAATACTGATCCTGGCAGATTTTTTTTTTTAAACCAAGGATCGTTTGCGATATGTGCACATCTCCATCATGGTTAACCTTTTAATATATTGTATATCATATTGACATAAGGGATGGTTTGCTAATGCACTTTAAATGTTAATCACACATTTTCTAACGCATGAACGACGCTGCGGATCCATCACGTACTCTGACTCTTGATGAAATAATGCATCAATGAGCAACAAGGGCTGAAGTGTGCATCTGCTGAGCTCATGCTGGCTACACATGGCACTCTATTCGCCATGGTTTGAGATTTTTATGTCACGGCGGCTGCATGCAGGTAAATTAGCGCAGTAGAAACCCGATGGTCTGCTAATGCTGACAGCCCAGGGGAAGCGCAGAGCTTGGCCCTTAATTATCTCGCTTTAACCATGCATTGCAGATGGTTCTTTAAGACAACCGGGCTGACTGTGGTGCACTCCAGAGTTCGGCCTTTTGGCTTGTGTCTGGCTGAGATTGTGGTTTTGTCTGTGGAAAGCTGTGCGTGTCGACTTTGTAAAAGAATCCTAGGTGATTTTCGCTGAGATTGAGTCAATAAGTCTTAGCAAATGCTGATGGTGAATACATTACAGTGTCGAGGCTGTAATTATGGATGGAGAGTCA
This sequence comes from Clarias platycephalus, assembly GCA_030068275.1. Classification (NCBI taxonomy): domain Eukaryota; kingdom Metazoa; phylum Chordata; class Actinopteri; order Siluriformes; family Clariidae; genus Clarias; species Clarias platycephalus. Next base: position 2,561,833 of record JAQQZT010000019.1, on the reverse strand, counting down.
CTATGGGCCACTTACTGCTTGGCTGCCTCCTTAATGAAGACCGTTGTTAGAATATGCTGCATATACTGTAGCATAACATATTATCAAAAAGTCAGGTTTATTAAACACATACAGTAGCCACACCAAAAACAGCACTAACTTAACTGTTATGGAAAAAAAATATAAATTTTTAGCAGATTAAGTAGATAATAAGTAATTTTAATAAGTAGATTTCTACAGTACATTTATTCAAAATGTTTGAAGGCAAAGAACCTTTTAATGTTTTCCTTTAGAGGCAAAGAATCCTTAAGAATGTTTGATGGAACTTTTTCTGTTGAATTGATTAATGCATGACATGTCATATTTTTATCCAATAGAAGTTTAATGTTTAATTTTGTCCTTGAAACAAGTTAGTTGCTGTTATCACTTAGGTCAGTGTTTTTCAACCTTTTTTGAACCAAGGTACATTTTTAATTGAAAAAAATAAATAAATCACAAGGCACACCAACAATTGAAACTGTAAAAAAAATTAAATAAAACTCTGTAGCCTACTGTATATTGACAATATACAGCCATTCTTATCGAAGTGTCTTGAACAGGAATCAAATAAACACAAAGAAAAAGTATTTTATGATCTT
>JAQQZT010000019.1:2528406-2544438 GCA_030068275.1 Clarias platycephalus | reverse complement strand
TATTGTGTCAAGTGCATTTGCAAAACCCATCAAGCTCCATGATGAAACTGTCTCTCATGAAGACCTTCCCAGGAAAGAAAGACCCAAACCTACCTCAGATTATAGCCAGTATAAAGACTTTACAGAACATGAGTAGCAGATACATCTCAATATCAACTGTTCAAAGGAGATTATTGTGTATTTTCGATGCCTTCAGTATTTTTTTTTTACAGTGTAGGTAGAAATAAAAAACAGGAAAGACCATGGAGTTAGAAGAGATAACATTAGAGTGAAATTAACTCAAGAAAATGGGAACCTTTTTCCAAAGGTGAACTAAGCCATCCTGCTTATTAGGAACACCTGCACATTGATGCTGATATCTAATCAACCAATCATATAGGAGAAGCACAATGCATAAAATCATGTATGCTTTGGTTCACCTTGAAATTCAACTTCAGAATACAGTCAGAAAAAAATGTGATCAAGGCAAAGGTTGTTCCTGCCAGATGGGCTGGTTTGAGTTTTACAGAAACGGATGATCTTCTGGACATGCAACAGACTCCAGAGGTTATGCAGGAATCTGACAAAACAAACAAACAAAAAATACCTGTGAGTGGAGAGTTGAGGGGGAAAACATTCTTGTTAGTGCAGAGACTGCAGGCGAAAACACTTTTTTTTTTTTTTTCTTGTTTGGAAAGATCAGAGTACAAATAACCAGACCAGACAGAATGTCTATCGTAACTCAATGAAGCATTCTTTACAGGCATGGTGAGCAGAAAAGCATGTCAGAAAGATGCTGAGACTTAAAGAACCTTGAAGAACCACACCAGCAGAACCATATGCCAAGAACAATAACCTGAAGCAATCACAGCTAAAGACTGACGAAGTAGATCAGGTGATTGTTTCCCCTAATGTTTAGCCGTCCAATTTGGGTGAACTTTGCCCATGATGGCCTCCTGTTTTTGGCTGGTTGCAGTGGAACCCAATGTCGTCGTCTTCTTTTGTATGAAATTCTATCATAGCACACAGTTTTGTACAATATACGTACTACAGTATGATACTATGGAACATGTACAAGAATACTGTCAAAAATAGGTTATACATGTTCACATACAATAATGGTCATATTTATATGGTGCCATTTTACCTGTCCAAAGTTTAATTACAAATACTTTGGAGAATACCATGGTTCCACAATGGTTACATCTAATATGGGTTGACTGTACTATACCATACCAGTACTATACCTAGTACTAACATATCTAATATGATACTGTATGTACAAACATACCAGATTAGATAACTGTTGTAGCCCCAGTAGAACCCAATATGTACCAACAAAGTATTGTAGAACATACCATGGTACTACCATAGTATCCAATGAAGTGCCACAGAAACCACACTGGTATTCTATAAATTCCTGTAGTGCGTACCATGCTAATGTATGAAGTCCCATGGTAATATTATGGCTTAGTATAGCTTGTACTATAGTATCATAGAGTAGTACACTACAGTACCTACCATAGTATAGTATTAACCTAAAAGGGTGACATGTTGTGCTTTCTGAGATGCTTTTCTGCTTACCTTGGTTGTTAAGAGAGATTATTTGCGTTAAATGAAACTTACAACTTCGTAATAGCCTTAGGCTAAAATGTTAACAACAACTCATCCATAACACTTGGAATTAAATCAATTTAAAGTTCTGCCAACACAAAAAAAAAACAACAACAACAACACACCGCCACTTTTTTATTTATTTTGTGAGCATAATATAAGATTTACCAAAATAATGTAATAAAAATGTATCATTTGTTTAATCCATGAATTGTCCCAGAACAAAATTAACTGTTCAATTCATTCAAATAATTTGCTTTGTTTTGTGTGAAAATCTCGAATTTGTTTTTGTCGTATATACTGAACCACTGAATCCTTTTTTTTTCAGTGTACAATCCTGCATGTAACTTTTCCATTAACTTTACTCACATGAACACACATCAATTTATAATTTATTTTTAATTGAATGCAATAATATGAAAACACATCCATGTTTGTAGTACTGCAATTTTACGTTTAAACAGTCACATTCTCGACAAATTCCATTTGTACAGTAGATGGCAGGTATCATGTCCTGTAACTTGAATTGACATTCATGTCTGACTGGGCAGCTTACTGTATATGGCATGATTATAAAATGTAAAATTAAAGTAAACAAAATCATAACTGATGCTTAAGAGAGATGGACTATTTCATTACGCTATTATTATATTGACTTTAAAAAGGCGTCTCTGACTCGAGCTTCATCCTGAGTCCAGATCCTATCCTGGGAATACTTAGTGCCAGAACATATACCAGAACATTTCTCAGTTGGGTGATTATTATTTTTTTTTCATATGCGTAATTTACAGGGTGGATGAACCAATACACTCCCTCAAATATTATATCATAATGACTCTTTAAAATTACTGTTATAAAACATGTTATTCTGATCGAACAATCTCATTGGTTGAGAGGGTTGTGATAATAGACAATAACAGCACTGGGACATTTGATTGTGTGTATCACTAGGGGTCCCAGGTGTTCTAATAATCGATCATTACACTAACATTCGGTCGCAACAGGGGTAAAGGTAAGCCAGTACGGTCTGCAGTATTGAGGAGAGAGCAGCTGCTTGCCAAAACCCACATTCAAAACCAGTCAAAGGCACTTTCAGCAAGAAAACACAATTGATAACATTATCTTAAATTAGATAACTTAAATCATTCTCTAATTTCGATTCAAGGGCACTACTTGGTGTGCAAGGCAATGGATTGTACACCCAACATAGCGCACTTGCTTTTTCTTTAATGCTATTTTGGATTTAACCCCAGAAACCAAAAGTTAACAGACCTAAGTTAAGCGCAATAAGTGAAAATATAAAGAACATTGAACTGTCCAACATCTCCATGGTTTATTCGTCTTACCTTTTGGCTACATAGTACTGGAAAAAATTTAGCTCTACTTGCATTTCTGTTAATTACACTAACTGTCAGTCTCCAGATCCACCTGTCGTGGTTAGTATCACACTCAAGGTTGTGCTGTATTGCCCAGGCTCCACCCTCATGCCTATTAATGCATCACAGCTATGCTATATCCAGCAACACAGCACTCCCTATCATGTGATATTGCTTCAATCAAATGGTTGGCTTTCTTGATTCAATGCAATTCGCAAGCAAGAAGTAACATTTCCCCCCTCCCCCTTGGGAGGCGTGGTTGTGTCCCACCCTTGGGATGGATGCAGCATATGCAGGTGCATACACAATGAAAATAGGAAGAGTATAAAACCACTAACTTTAACTTGCTGGTAGGACACCATGGAAAAAAAGAGGGGAAAAAAATCAGTCTGCTATTTACTGGTGTTTTTATAAAACTTGAATGTATGTTCTTCAACCGAATTTGTTGGAATATGCAGAGCATGTGTCTTTCACTTAAAATGTATGTGAAACAGTCTAATGTGGAAAATAAAGGGCTGAGGGCAAGGGCAGGCGGAGTGTGTCCTTGGACACCCACTACATGGATGGAGATCTTGACCCCAAATTGTTGAATCCAAATGTTGTTGTTTCCCCCTTGTCCCACCCACCAAGACAAATCTTTCCTCTCTTGTCTTCCAGCTATCGGTGGTTGATGCATGGTCAGGATTTGAACTCATTATCCGTTGGGAAAGGAGAGGAAATCTAATTTGTTCAAATTTGTTCCTCACTACTGCATTGTTAATTACACTCGTTAAAATAAGGACCATTTTCAGCTGTTACAATACAAACTAACGACCAAAATAGATAGTACGCTATAGTTTATTGGCGTTTACTTCGGACAATCGATCACCATCCCTGATCCGAAGTAGAATGGTATTTTCGTGTTACCATTTTGCAGTTATTAAAACACCCTTTAATTAAATAGTAAAGATTACCTCATTTGTCAGCCAGGAAAAGTAAAATTTTTTTTTTTTTATAATAATACAGATTCCTGAAATATGCATGTTCTAAACTAAAGTGTTACTGACAGGGCAGTGGGTCATAAATCTCAGAAACACTAGTAATTAAGTAATTAAGTTGAAAGGCTGCTGCATCAGAATGAGTTCATCCGACCACGTTCTCTGAGCTCATAATCAGTGACAGTAATGAGTATGTTTTATTTTCCCCGTAATGCAAATGAAAGTGTTTTTTTTGGGCCTGTTCTGTTGATGCACAAAATACTTTGTAAAGCAATTTTCTATTTACTTTTTAAATTACCTTTAAAACCTTGATGGATTATATTAATTTTCCATTACTGAAAAATAATTACATAGCTTTATTCACGAAACTCTAATTACCCCAGCAACATGGCACTAAGCATAAGTGATGGCACTGGATGAATGCTTTTGTTTAACTCATTATTCATTATTTATTTATGCATTATTGAAGAGCTGAAATTAATATCAAATGCAGGGCTTAAACATGTATCTAAATGAGAAATGGAAGGCACGTAAGATCACTGAAGTAAATAACAGAGTGTGTTACAGCCTGGAGTGGTGAATTACGGCGCTGCTTTACAAGCTCGGCAAACAAGATAAATGCACTGGAAAAGTGTGAGAGCAGTTTGGATAAGATAAAACGAGATGGGATTAAGTAAGCTATGTGACATGGAAGAGAAAAAAAGCTTAAAATTAAGCATATAGAGGTAACATGACAGAGAGGAGAGTGACAATCAAATGATAAAATTTAATCAGGATGAGTGGAAAAATTTAAACACATTAGAGCAATGAAAATGGTAAGAAATTGAACCAGAATAGTGAAAATAAATAAAATTTGAAAGAGCAAAAACTGAAAAAAAGCTAAATGAAACAAGGAATAATATTAATAATAAAACCGAGCAAAATAAAATGAAAGAGAGAACGATGTGTGTGTATATATAATTATTGTTCACATGTACCGTACAGTGCAGTGAAATGATTTTTTCCACATTTCCCAGTTAGGAAGCTGAGGTCAGAGAGTACTGTATACAGTAAACCCTGGATCAGACAGGGTTAAGAGTCTTGCTCCAGGGCTTAACAGTGGAAGCCTGGCAGTGCTGGGGTTCAAACCCTCAACCTTTCCAATCAGTAAACCAGTAACCCACAGCCTTAACCAACTGAGCCACCACTGCTCTACAAGATTGAACAGAGAACATTAAAAGATTAAAGAACGAAATAAAAGCAAGAAAGTGTAATAGATTAAACAGAGAATAATAAAAGATGAAACAAAGAACAGTAAAAGATGAAACGGGGAAAAGTAAACGATGGCACAGAGAAGAATAAAAGATTAAACGGAGAACAGTAAAAGATGAATCATGGAAGAGTAAAAATTAAACAGAAAAAGATTAAACAGAGAACAGTAAAAAATAAAAAATTTAACACTACAGTAAAAGATGAATTAGAGAAGAAGAAAAGATTAAACAGAAAACCGTAAAAGACTGCAATGGACTGGCTCCCCGTCCAGGGTGTACCCCACCACGTGACCTAGGGTTATACGCTACAGGCACCCCACGAGCAGGAGTGAGTGATTGAGTGAGTTAAAAGATGAAACGGAGAACAGTAAGAATAAAACACTAAAATAAAATATGAGTAAAAATGAGAGAAGCAAAAATTTAACACTAACATGAATTAATATTAAAAAGACGAGGGTGAAAATTTAATTAGAAGAGAAAATATTAATAAACATAAAAAAATGAGAGTGGCGAGATTAAATAAAAAACTATTCCAAAACTAACCAAAAGAACAAATTCATAAGGATGGAACTAAACAAGGATAATAATGAAGATGGAAAGCAGCAAATAGAAGATTAATGGAAAACAGAGGGAAAAAATAAAATAAAGTGATAAAATTGCACCAGGCTTTGAGATGATGCCAAACATTTGCTTATAAAACACAATATGTACATCTCACCTGACATTAGATTATTTGTAACATCTGTTCTAATTATCCCTCACATGCTATACCATATTTGTACCGCAGAATGGACAAACAATGTATTTATATACAGTACAGTATGTTTGTTAGCTCGGTGAGGTGGTGTACTGTAGGTTAAGTGATGGGTTTGGACATTCCAATTATTATTCATGCATCATTAAACAGCTGAAATATACCGTATCAGGTTGTATATTAGCTTACGGAGGCGTGCCAGCTACTTTCCCTATTTCACAAGATGCTGATTCATAAACACTCATTGCATTTATGCATTTATTTTCTTTTCATCTTTGTTCTCCATATCATGTTCATTCAATCCCGAGAGTGTCAGATTGCTTTTTCTCGCCTCTCATCAGCCTCATTTTTGCTCTTCGCTGTTTGCTTAGCACTCGTACGTTGCAGCAAACTGTATATCTCACCTGAAATCTGAGATCTGAGATCATGTTGACTGACGTACTGCTCGAGCTCATTACACACCTATGTAAACTGATTGAACGCTTCAGGTCCAAATCACAAATTTGATAACAAATGGCCGCTTTCGATGATGATCGTTCATCAAATCGGCACAAGGGTTATTCATGAAGATGAAATCGGAGCATGTCTGTACAAGACACGAATTGTTCTTAATCATGTTTGATTAGTCGTGTTAACGTGTGTGATTTCATGTTCCTGAAGACGGGCTGAGAGACGTGCAATGATTCAAGTGCTCTCGATCGTCTTCCGCTACGACTAATGTGCTTTTACTATCATTTCAAAATGTCTACATAATAATGTACATTTGTATTAACTGACAAAATTTGCTGGTTAAACTGTGAACGATTGTGAGATTTCACATCATGAGTTCAGATTCACTCTGGTATTAAGGGGTGTTTCTGAAACGAAGCAAAAAGAGGGGAAAAAAATCCTCCATGAATAAGTAATCGATAAAACATTTAGCGATGTGCTGTTAAAGAAAAACAATCAATGTTGGAGTAGATTGGATGGAGCGAAGTTATTTGATGAACACTTTCCTATAACAGCACATTCTGCAGTGTTTTCTTCCTCTAGTCGATGCTAGTCATTTGTTTTTAATCCATTTAGAATTACATTTAATGACATTATCTCATATGTCTGTAGTTACACAGAACCCGTACAGACGTCTGACGAAACAATTTCTGTTTTCACTAAACATCACCGTGTCAATAAATTCAGCATCCCTCCAAGCTGTATTGTTATGAACATGATCAAGCCTTCAACAGTGCTGCGATACAACACTGCTAAATCAATTATAACAATGAGCCAGAAGTGGGTTACAGTGATTTAAGGACGTGATTTAAAAAGTGCCACCATGTGCTACAACTGGGCTTAAAAAGGCCGTTTGTGGTCTTGTTTTGATCATGTAGAAGCCCTACTGGTTAACTCTTCTGCTCGCTCGATTCTGGTCAATATTAAATTTCCTCTCTGAATGAAAACAAGCAAGACCTCTTGTAACAAAATCAACAGCCTTAAACAATGGTTAACTCGGCTGCTGATGTTTCTCAACTGACCGTATTTCCTTGGCTTTTACGGGGAAGTACAAGAACGGATACAGGAAATTAAGTGTTCATAAATTCCGATCAGGAAATCGTTGAATCTGTTCCGGAGGCCAGTTCTTGAGGCAAAGTTTCGTATTGCGAAACACGTTTTCCCATAGGAACTAATGTGAATGCAGATAATTTGTTCCAGCCACCCAAAAATATTACCAATATTACCAATTTCCAACACTATCATTATATTTCACATATAAAAACATTCAAAACATTTAGACAAGACATGTGAATTAAGTAAAATTAAACATTAAACCTCTCTTAGCCTTACTGTAATTTATGATTCCTTTTGGCACCGGCTGCTTTCAAAACCAAACTGAAAGTGGCTCCCTTTTCTCCTTGCTGCCATGCTTGGTGACATTATTGGGACCCATGGTACTCTGTCTTCACTAAATCTTGCACAAAATGAAAAAAAAAACCCCCACAAATAATATGTAAACCCCAATGAGATTTACAAACAAGATGCAAACAAGTTTTTAACGGCTCCTGGAAGTACTGTACGCGCAACATGGCAGACACCTGGTTCGAATTGGTTAATTTGTTCGTATGCCGAAAACGGTCGTATGTTGAAAATGCTTCATATGCCGAGGCAAATTTTTGGCAAAATTTTATTTCTTAAGGCGAAAATTCTTAAGGAAGAATTCTTCAAAGAAGAATTCAAAAATCCTGTCCTGAAGATCATCATGTGTGTTAGGCTGCTGGAAGTTCAGTATAACAGAATGTCCAAATTATCATGGAGTCCAGTTCAGTACAAGGATGAGTCAGCAGGTACAGAGGGGGAGGGTCTGGATCACTAGAGGCTCAGGAGCAGCATGTGTAGCTCCAACCCATCATGAAGCAGAATCTAGCTAGAGGTGGTCCTTCTCTGTATGATCTTCGCAGGGTTGGCCTCTGCCTACTGGAGCTGGCACAATCTCTAGTTGTCTCAGGATGGGAAACTTATTTGCACGCAATATACAAGAACATTCAGGATGATGATCTTCCCTGAAGGTCTCACTTCTTGCCAGCAGCACCAACAGAAGCTTTCTTGGTGCCTCATAGTTTTTTCATTCTGTTCTTTCCTTGCGCTGTTTTCTGGAGGTCTTTTTCTTCTCATAGAGACCATGTCTGGTCAGTCTGTATTTGGGCTAACTCTTCTTGGCATAGTCCAGCGAATCGTAGACCATGGCAAAACCTGTTGTCTTGCCACCACCGAGTCTTAAACCGAAGAGAAACACCACATCAGGTGTGGTCTTGTACATTTTGGCAAGCTTCTCCCTGATTTCAGTCTTGGGGACGGTTGCTTTTCCATGGTGCAGGACATCGAGAACCATTTGCTTCCTCTGAAGCAAGCGGTTCGTCATGGACTTCCAAGTCCTAAATGTGACTCTGTCGTTCATCTTGCCGTTGGTTCGCTCAGGGACGAGAAAAAGACTTCTTTCTTCTTAGGTAGAAACATATCACTACTCATCCAATTAGCTTCTTCTTCAATCTGAGGGAAGTAGTTAAGGTTCTCATATTTGAGGCCTCCAAGGTCAAAGGATCCTCTCCTGTATAAAAGGGGAAAATCCTTCTCTCAACAGAGCTGGAGGACTTGGGCACAACCTGTCTCCTATTTTTTCATTCTGCACATTCATCCATCCCAAGAAAGATCGAGACCTCTTCACACGTCCACCAGGACTGCCAGACTTAAGGACTTTTTCTGGCTGTTACACTCAGTTGACTCTCCCTAATCTGTCTTTACTGCTGTTTCTTCCTAAAGGCTCTCTCGCCCTTAATCGTCTAATGACACTCCCTCCTACTCTCATCTTCTCTATTGTTCACATAACGAGCCTTTTCAGACAGGGGAGGATCCTTTGACCTTGGAGGACTCGAATATGAGGAATTTACCAACCTCCCTTAGACTGTTAGAGGTACCAACTACCTCTGACTGTTACAAAATGCTGACACTGAATACACTTTCCATAAACAAACCATAAACATCTACTAACAGGAAACATCACCGCATCAGCAGTTACATATTACATATGTTAATATTTGGTTGTACAGTAGGGTTTAATCAGTTTATATATAGCTGTTGCTATAAAAATTATAAGATGTTGAAATAAGCACACTCTCCTGAGACTCGAATGTTGTTTTGTTGTACTTTCTTCTTTCTTTTCACTGTTTCTGTTTCACAGCACGGTGGTGTAGTGGTTAGTACTGTCGCCTTGTACCTCCATGGGTCCAGGTTCCCGGCCAGGCACGATTCCCGGCCAGGTTCGATTCCCGTCTCTGTGTGCATGGAGTTTGCATGTTCTCCCTGTGCTTGGTGGGTTTCCTCCGGGTACTCCGGTTTCCTTCCTCCCACAGTCCAAAGACATGCAGTTTAGGCTGATTGGCGTTCCCAAATTGCCCGTAGTGTCTGAATGGGTGTGTAAGTGTGTGTGGGGCCTGCGATGGATTGGCAACCCGTCCAGGGTGAACCCCGCCTCGTGCCCTATAGTAAGTCTCCTGGGATAGGCTTCACACCCCTGCGACCCTGTATACAGGATAAAACATACTAATATACAGGACAAAATATACAGGACAATGAGTGAGAGTGTTTCTGATTAGTGCCAGCATGGTGGCTTAGTGGTTAACACTGTGGTCTCACAACTCCAGGGTTGAGGGTTCGAGCCCCACTTTGGGGCTGTGATTGAAATTTGCATGTTCCCCTTGTGCTTAGCATGTTTTATCCCAGAGACCAAAGACATGCAGATTAGGGAAATTGATGTTTCCAAATTGCATGTAATGTGTCAGTGTGTGTACTTGTGTGCCCTGCACTGGATTGCCACCAGAGGTGGGTAGTAATGAGTTACATTTACTTAAATAACTTAAAAAAAAAAAAAAAATTCTATGAGTAGTTTTACTGCACCATACTTTTTACTTTTATTTGAGTAGATTTTTGAAGAAGAGACGCTACTCCGCTAGATTCGGCTACACTCAACTCAACTGCCAGAGAAATGCAGCCGGTTGGTCTACCACGTTACTGTGTTCCACCAATCAGATGTAGCAACAATAATCACATGACTCCATTTAACCAATCTGCTCCAATAACAATAACCACATGTAGTCACATGACCACACACAAACTGGCTGCATAGCGGGGGGTTTGAATCTTCAGCCGTGGTAGACAGCGAATGAAAGCATAAAAATGCGAAAGAACAGCTTCGTAATGCCAAAACAGACATTAAAGCATATAAAAACACTACGTCTAACCTGAGTAAACATGTTGCAGTTAGTTTAGCTGCTTTACTTACTGTTGTGATATACCAAATACTTTTTTTTTTACTCTTACTGGAGTAATATTATTTTGAAGTACAGCTACTCTTACTTGAGTAAAATTTTTGGCTACTCTACCCACCTCTGTTTACCATCCTATCCAGGGTGTACCGCTCCTCATACGTCGAGTCCCCAGAGATAGGCTCCAGGCTTCCCGTGACCCTGTACAGGAAAAGCCGTATGGAGAGAGCGAATGAGTGAGTGAATGTTTCTGCTCATCATCACCTGTAGTTGATGAATGTGCTCAAACAGGAAGAAGTTTTGCCAAAGAGTAATACCCAGCGGTCCTGATATGAAACTTTTACAAGAATACGCACACAATGTCGTTGGGAGAAAATGAGATGTCCTCTATACGAGGACAGCGAGGTCTCATGAGGCTACTATAAACCTGTGATTTGTAGCCTCACTACTGTCAGAGCTGCCGTTATAGAAAATGGATTAACACCATCCGACCAATCACAATCGTGTATTCAACAGCGCTGTTGAATAATAATTTTAAAATGCAGTTGTTGGGAGATGTTTATACTGTAAACATTTTAAAAGCAGCATATAATAGCAAGTGAGAGGAGAAAAATCAATAGGATAAAAAAAAATCACTGACTAGGCAATGACTGCGGGTGAAAAAGTGCAGACACATACACCTCCACACACACACTCTCTATTACATTCAGTTTTGCTTTTCTCTACACGATCATTTCATATCCAGTCCTTTTTATCACTGTTTTTTTTTTTTTTGCCTTCATGTTGTATAACATCACTTTTTTAAACCACTACACCAAATGTACAGTTCAGTTCAATTCAGTTTTATTTGTATAGTGTTTTTAACAATGGACATTGTCACATGTGATGTAAGGAAAAACGATAAAGCGTGTATTTCTACCGTACATGTAAGTTCTAAAAAACGCATGTCTTCTTAAAGGTATCCAGTATATTCATTCATCTTCTATACTGCTTTATCCACGGGGTCACGGGGAGCCTCGGCACGAATCGGGGTACACCCTGGACTGGGTGCCAATCCATCGCACACACTACAGGCAATTTGGGAACCTTAATTAACCTAATCTGCATATCTTTGGACTGCTGGAGGAAACCGGAGAACCCTGAGGAAACCCACCAAGCATGAGAACATGCAAACTCCATGCACCCTGGACCCTAGAGGTGCAAGGCCATAGTGCTAACCATTTAATACTCATATGCTTACTGTATATATACTTGTGCCCAGTTTACAAAAGTATTAGCACCCTCTTTCATGAATGTGAGTAACAATAATAGAAAAGCATTCCACATTCAGTGGGTGCTAGTTTTAGTTTAAATGCCATTTCAACCTCATTTCAGCAAGAATGTTACTAAAGAGGATAAGATCTTAAAGCTTCTTTCTGTAAGGATCTCCTATTTCAGGTGTAATAAATCATTCTGAATATGACCAGAGCACTAGATGACAAAAAGAATTATGGGAATCATGAGCCAGGGTTCAACAGGAGAAAATGCATTAGTCACCCTGGGCAATGTAATTCGAACATAATTTGCAAAACAACCAGATTATACTGATATGTAAACTCATGAACCCATTTTGGCGATCCATATGGGATAGTGATGCACTGTAAAAAAAAAACACAACAACAACAAAAAAAAGCCGCCTCAGTGTAAAAAAGTTTTAGTAACAAGTTGCACAGATTTTTTAAAGTTTACTCAATGTTTAGAGAAATTTGCTGGCCAAACAAAATATTCCACATTGCTGTTTACTTGACACAACGTGTACCCAGTTCAAAAATCTTAAGTTGACTCAACTTGTAATTCAGCTCAGGTAGTATTGGTTATGGGCTCAATTAATTATATTTCTCTAGGCTTAACTTTTACTCAATAAAATAAGTTGTCTCACATTGTAGCCCATGTGGTCGGTTCAAGTAATTGTTTTTCTATAAACAGAAGCTGGCCTAACAATACCCCAACAATTATAACACACAAACATTACGTAAAAAACTTTATTCTTCCAAAACTCGTCAAAGTTAAAACAGTAATCTGCATAAAATAGGAGAATACAGGTTATATTCGGTTTAAAGTTCAATACAATACGGCGGTAACACCGGATGCTTCTCAGTATCTTACTGATTCTATTATTACAACATCATAACCATTTTTAAAACTTAGCAATGATTTGACTTTTGAAGACTTTTAAAATCACAGGATAGCATTTCAGTTGAAGGCTCAAGTTGATGTTGTTAGTTTATTCAGTCTGTGTCTTCAAAGTTTTCAAGATCACAATGTTACCTGCTGTCTTAACAAATACCACTGTAAGAACTTGGGCCAACAATACAATATTAATTCATTCAACATTAATCTAGTTGAAGTTTTTCCAGGGTGGTCTCTGTCTCCTGTGATGATGGATTTATGATGGTTCTGGTGACTCTAAGTCAATGGAGGTCTTGTGCATGAGTTCCATCCTGTTAAAAGAACTTGCTGCTAGATGACTGAATCTACCAACTCAGGCTACTTTATGTTCCTGGGTTTGTGTATGTGGAACTTCTGTTACTTTGTACAATCAAAAGTCCTGGGTTGACTCGAACACTTCTCCGACAATTATGCAGAGGGACATAATTGGCAGAACTGTTGTTATTCATGAGTCTTTCATGAATATTCCCCCATTAAGAATCACAGCGAGCCATCTCTGTTTTTTCAATTAACACCACATTGTTTATTTGTGAATGCACAATTGCTGCAGATAACAACATGAGATAAATATGTCCCGTTTCTCTACATTCACACTTAAGAACGACAGGCCTAATTAAGACGAAATGCAAATGAGTAGCATTGTAAAGCCCTAACACATGAACAGCACTGGATTCCATGCTCTGTCATTCAGATTATGTCCTGAAACTCTCCATCACTCTCCTTTCTCAGATGCCTCGAATTTTGTTTGTCAGATTTACTGAGCAGAAAGAGTCTCAACCCGCGGCTTTTAAACCCCCGCCTGGAATTAAAGACGAAATATTTTGTCAGTGCGCTGCTGTTTTCTGAGCACATCGCATTCAGTAATAAAGACTTAATAATGAATTATTTAGGTGTTTAATTATTTGGATGCTCCTCTGATCATTTTGAATTTTGCAAATTCATATCCAGTGAGACCGAAGTGCTGACTATGTGCTTAGACTTCACTCTTCAACTTCAAACATTGTGTGTATGTCGGAAAAAAAGAAGGAAATCTAGTAATTGTGAATTCGTATTCCTTTTTTTTTTGTTGATTTTTCCCGATTTTCTCCCTAATTTAGTCGTGTCCAATTCCTCCCCATCACTAGGGGGCTCCCACATTATGGCTACTACTACCACTCAGCCGGGAGGGCCGAAGATTATCACGTGCTTCCTCTGAACCACGTGACGCCAGCCGACCGCATCTTTTCGAACCGCTCGCGCACGCACCGTTGGGGGCGGAGTAACACACTCGGAGTACAGCGCTATCCGCTCCTTCCGTTTGATCGAGCTCACAGACGCCTCTGATTGTCTGTAGAGTCGTGATTAATGTGGGAGCACTAAGTACCTCTCATCACTCCCCTCTGAGAGAGCTCGGCCAATCAGCTCTCTCTAGACCTCCGGCTGTGAGAGGTAACAGCATCACCCGGGAATCGAACCTGAAATCTCCGGATGATAGGGCGAGCACTTTACCACTGCGCCATTCGGAGGCCCTTCGTTTTCCTTTTTTTTAACAGAGAAATTTGCAAATGATAACACTTTCATTCTCTCACTCTCATGCACTCTCTATAATGGTACCTCGTTAGAAGTAATGATGGATCGTTCATGAACGATTTGTTCTTTTTGAACGAGTCTTAAATGTGACTCAGAAGAACGAGTAGACTCAGAGTGATTTGTTCATTTTCTACTGGGCGCGAATGCACAAAGCATCGCAAAACCTCCGTGGGTTATGTACAGTACAGGAAACAGAAATGAGTAGTTACCTCTGAGTCTTCTGGTCTGAATCATTCATTCTTTTATCACGTGACTCCCATAGACCCTATGCAGTGCCAGGAAACAGAAATGAGCAGTTCTTCACATGAGTCTTCTAGTCCGAGTCGTTCGTTCTTTTTGTCACATGATCCCATAGATGCTAAGCAGGGCACTAGATTCAAAAGAATGAATGACTTGGACTATACGACTCATGAGAACTTTTTAAATAATTTTGTTTCCTGTGTAATGCACTGCATAGCATCTATGAGAGTCACGTTACAAAAGAACGAACAATTCAGACCAGAAGATATGAGAGGTGAGCTGCTCATTCTGTTTATCATAATTTGTCTACAGCTGCATTGTAATATTTAATATTGAAAATGTAGCATTTAATTTTATTTCATTTATTATTTTTTTCTTTCTGATCAAAAGAAAAAAATTTACTAAATGACTCAAAAAAGGATTTGCTGGATTTTGATGAACAAGATAAAAAAAACCGAGTCACTAAAATGATCCAAACTTCCCATCACTAATACGCAATTTCGGTATACGAGCGACCAAGCCAGTCGCGTGTACTTTCCGATAGCTGATCAAAACTTTGTGTCAGAGGAGAGCCAAGCAAGCAGGATATATGGTCAGTGACTCATTTGATGGATGACAATGGATTTATTTTAAGACATGAATAATTTTACATTAAATACAACTTGAACCACACAAAATCCTAATTTGCTTCTATTTTGAAGGCTATTCCACTATCACTTCTTTTAATGGTGCAACATATTCTGACAACATAATCAGCTAATACTATTATTTCCTTTACTCAATGTTAATGGCGAAGATTTCCAAAAACAACGTCTTAAGAACAAATTTACGTTATCACCTTACTAACATACTCTAATCTGACTTTCTTGAACATAAATTCAATTAATCAGATTTTCTCTAAACAAGATATTGTCACGTTCTGCTGGCTGTTGGACTGTGGGTGGGTGTTTAGGCATAGGCGCAGAGGGGGTTAAGGTGTACCAAAAGAGTCTTTAATAATACTCAATCATAAACAAACAAACAAAACATGAACAAAGGAACATGGAGCATACTAAAACAGAACTCAAAACACAAACACATAAACAAGGGATGGCACACTAATACACAATACAAACATGGGATACACACTGGACAAGACAAGACACACTTAAACAGACTACCGGGCTAAACACTAGGGACTACACATGCAAGGGCAAGACAAACACAAGACAGGCTTGGCGAGGCCTACTAGCTATGTATGCTACACATTAGCTGCTAAGCTAATAGCTAATC
>JAQQZT010000019.1:2500642-2515059 GCA_030068275.1 Clarias platycephalus | reverse complement strand
AGTATTGTTGTAGAATGTAGAAAATAAATCACTAAACAAAAACAAAGAAATTTGCAAGTGACCCCAAACTTTTGAAGGGTAGTGTATATTAAAAAGGACTTGAGATGAGAGGAATTTTACCTTATGACCTGTCTGGGTTTAGATGGGCTGAGATGGTGGAGGAGGTATCATTCCTGCCTCAGAGCTTCAGAGTCTGTGGGTGGATCCTGTTCATCGTTCCTGCGTACTGTAGCTGGAGTTTTGTGCTTAACGTTATCCACCCAACTTACAAAACATTGGGCACTGGCATCCCATTTAGGATGTGCCTCACGCCCAGAGTTCCTGGGACACACAACCCCCTGACCGAGATGAAGTGCTGCCTGAAGATGCATGAATGTCTGGGATTCTTTAATTTGTTAGACTTCAATTGAAGCTGAACATGTCTAGATAGTATAGTATAGTTGCATGTAAAATGAAACTGGTTGAAACTGGTCATTAACCTTTAAAGAGTAATTAATGACCATCTTAACCATAAAACACTATAGGAAAACACTTTACTCCAGGAATGACTGGTCCATGAGTAGTTTCTGCATGGAATAAGGACTATTACTCCCAGACAATGGCAAATCTCTTACCACCTGCCACACCCCCCTGACCTGACCACAGGACGCCTCCCCCATCTGTTCTATCATTCACACGTTGAATAATTCAGCCTCACCCATCCCGTTGCCTCACACATTTCTGGCTTAATGTTCTTTGGAATTTTATAAGCCTTGGAATATTAATCCCGAATGTTATTACTCACCGGAGGGCACCGGATGTCAACACTCTCACGTCTCATTATCTGTCACTACCACAGATCTGGATGCCAAATGAAGAAGCGTCCCCATTAAGGGGATCTTTTAACCCCAGATTTAGAGACGGTCTCGTTAAGAGGCACCAGGTGTGACGACAGGTGTGATCGAACTGTGAACTTCCAAAAGGCTTCAAAAGGTTCATTGAAAAAGCAGAAAAAGTTCAGCTTTTACAGTCTTCGCTTCCTTTTGCATTAAGATCTAAAAAAATTTTTAATCAGCCAGCATGTTCGACTTGATTAATTCAGCACCACCTCCATCGCACTTTCCATCTCATCTGTTTGCATTTTGATATTTTTTGTTGATTCCGAGCGCTGCCTGGAACATTTTTTTTTCCATAACCTGAAACGTAGAGGCCTCGTCAGGATTTTCTCAGTGGTCCATCACTCTGCCCGAGTCTCTGTGAGTGTGTCTTTGTGGTGTATTACAGTATGTGTGTGAGAGCGAGAAGAATGGAGAAGGTGAAGCAGGCAGGCCATGCACAGGAGGGGGGGGGGGGCGGCGAATAAAACTCATTTTAGCTCTTGTCAGTCCTTCATCATGTGAACAAGCCAAACCATGTTTGACAGTCGCTGTGTTTGTGTTGATTAATGTGTCTATTGCCGTCCGCTACAAATCAGCCTTCCTCCGCCTGGGTGTGTCAAGAGTTACATACAGAAATGTGACCTTTTCACGTCAGTACAGTTCTGGCAGACCTGCTCCTTAAAAAGGGTAAAAGCATTTTTTGAAATCTGCTGCACAATTAATAGCAGGATGTCACTGTGGTGTCAAGCCTCAACAGGTCTACCTAGAGAGTATCCGCAACTTGAAGGGGCTTCATGTAATTGGAATGAAACTCCTAGAAATAAAAGGTTCCTGAAGGTTACTTTCTGAGGTGCCAATGTTTATGGTTTAGATGTAGCACTTACCTTTTTTAAACCTTTTCTATGGGAATCTGGTTTTTTTTTCTTTTCTTTTTTTTTTTTTTTCAGCTAATGCACCAGGGCGAGCAAATGTGAACACAATTCCAATGGTGGAAAAGACAGTTCACTGAGGACAAGGGACTGGGCAGTGGTGGACAAAGTACACAAATCCTGTACTTGTGTAAAAGAACATATATTACTTAAGTAGAAGTAAAAGTTCGCCATTTACATATCTATTTAGGGAAAAGTACCAAAAGTCTCAGCTTCAAATTTGTATCTAATGTAATGAGCTTACTGTAATCTTCATGTCAGTAAGAAATCTCTCTCTCTCTCTCTCTCTCTCTCGCTCTGTCTCTCTCTCTCCAACCTGACTATGAATGTGCTCTCTCCTTCACTGTCTGCAACCATTCTGGACCAGTTTCTACACATGCCTGTGGTTATGTAACGCAACACCATGCAGGAATGCAGTGAAGTTAAAAAGTACCAATATTTGCTGTAGGATGTACAGGTAGTGGAGTAAAAGTCAAAAGCGATCCTTTAATAAAACTCCATCCATTCATCTAGGAAACTTTGTAGTCCAACTAGAAACCGTGGAGGCCAATGGTGATTACAATTTGTATTTATTACCATTTTTTATGACTGGTAATAAATACAAATTGGATTGGACAAACTGGAGTTGACTGGGCCTCCAGTCCAACTCCAGTCGAATTGGTAACGCCAGTTAGCATAATCTGCCTGTCTTTGGACTGTGGTACCCAGTATTAAGAGGAAACCTACAGTACCAAGCAGGAGGAGAACATGCAAACTCCATGCACACAGACCTTAAGGCAGGAATTGTACCTGGCCCCTGGAGGTGCAAGACGACAGTGCTAATCACTAAGACAACTGGCCGCAAAATAAAGTAACTTTACTTACTTTAAAAGTAAGTAAAGTTACTTTACTTACTTTACTTACTTTTTGTCCAAGGTGGACAAAAAAACTTGTCCACCTTGAGAAGACAGTTTTTTTTATTGGCTTTAAAAATGGGTGTGCATGATTGTTGGATTCCCCAATTACTGTTCATGAGTATAAACTTAAGCAGTTTTCATACGTACATGTCTGCATTTAACATAATATTGGAGGGGCGGGGTTTCTAATGTCAGTCATTCTCTATACTGCTTCTACTGCTCTAGGGGACTCATGGCACTAGATTGGGTACACCTAACCGAAATATCTAAGAAACAGATAGGTCTTTAATTGTCACTTAAAGATTGCCAGTGTCTCATCTGTATGGACATCTAGAGGAAATTCATTCCAGGTGCCAGAACAGAAAACAGTCTAGATGGATGTATTGGTGGAACCAATTGAGTAGTGCAGGAGGACCAGAGGGAATGTGATGCGGTTCAGGATGTGATCAAAGCTGAGAGGTAAGTGGATGCTGAGCCATTTTTATGGTGTGTTTGCAAGCATCGGTGTTTTGAATTTGATGCAGGCAGCAGCAGGAAGCCAAGGCAGGGAGCGGAGAAGGACACACACTGTACAAATATGCTAGGAGGAATCCCACCAAGCACAGGGAGTACATGCAAACTTCCTGTACACAGACCTAATACAGGAATCAAACCCTTGACCCTGGAGGTGCCACCATGCTAACCACTACACCACCCTGCCACCTATAGGTTCTAAACCTCCCTCTTAAGTACGTTTTAAAGTTAATTTGTTTGGTATTTTTGTAATTTGGCACAGAATGTCCTACGGGTAGCCCCTCATGTTTAAACTAAACTGACTTTTCATATCTGTTGACTTTTATGATTTCCTTTCATAAGCCCCATGTAATTATACTGGATTTCATTCATGTTGCTGCTGATTTACTGCAGGTTCTAAAAAAACAAACAAAAAAAACCCCTGTAGATTCTGTATTTTTAAATGTGTTATGTTGTGTTGTGCTTCCCAGGTGACGCTGTAACAGTAAACATGGCCCGGAAGTGCATCATCATTATCTGGGAACAAACCTCACTGATCTGTGGATGATGTTAAAAAGGGGAAGAAGTGCGCTTGTGCAGAAACCTCTCACCATATCCACGTTCCATCATCTTCAAAGACTGCAAAATTCATTAGACCTGCGAGAACCCTGTGCCGACCTCTTCAGTTTCTCACCCAAAACTGTGTTTTTTTTTTCCCCCCTTGCCAATGATACAGAATGAAAACTAATGAACTGCAATGTTGGAATGCACAGGCAGTGCAGCTCATGAATATGCATGACATAACTCAAGAATTTGATTTCCTCCCCATTTCTCAAAGGTATTGTGAGCCTCATCGTGTTCTTGTTTGGAACAACAACAAATCCATTAAAATATTCAGCACAGTTAGCAAATCAGGTATTATTTTAAAAATCTAATAACAGTACAGCTGAGATGCTTGTTCATTTTAATTGATTTTGCTCAATAATTTGGTCCAAAATCATGAAAGTTAAGACTGTGTTCACTCTAGCAGGCAACAAGACGAACCTTCATTATGTGTGTACAGTGGGCTTCCAAAGTTTTAAAGTCCGTTTTAAAACTTTTTTACAGAAATTTTAGAAAAATAAAAAAGTAAAGTTTAATAAAAGTTAATCCAAATGATTGGTTCATGATTGTAATTAGGGCAAGTAATTAAAAATTATTCAAAACCAACATCCAGAACCTAACCGATGTACACTTGTCCATGTTAATTATCATCATTATTATTATTATTTTTTATTATGCTAACATAAAAATTCTGTTAATATGTTCCCCTCTGTGTGTGTTCATGTACTGTCTCCTTAATAACATACAACCATGTGTGTAGCCTCTTGACTCCTCCCCCTCCAGCCTGCATCATGGAAGCAACATTAGAAAAAATATCCCAGTTTTAATACTTGAACATATTTACACTACACACCTTGTCTGTGAACTACGAGGACTAAAACCAAAACTGAAAATAATTGTTCATGAATCATAATCAGGGAAGAATTTCATTGTGAAGTTAATTGTGATATTGATTTGAGGTCATATCGCTTAGCACTATTCAGGAAGGAACAAAATGACCTGAGACTAGGATATATATATATAGTTATCCTAGTATTATATATCCTAAAATAATAATAATAATAATAGATTTAATTTTTAATTATATATCCTAAAATGGCCTGAAACTAGGATACAGTATATAATACTAGGATAACTATATATATATCCTAGTATTATATATCCTAGTCTCAGGTCATTTTGTTTTAGGTCAGGTTTAGATATAGGTTGTGTATACACACTTATTTTTCTTAATCTTTACGAGGAAAACAGTGTGTAAGTCCTCAGACAACAAACAGATGTTTTCAGATGTTCTCTGTGGACTTTTGAGTGTAGTCACTCAATAGGTTAGGCCCGAAATTCCTACAAACAGTTTTGTACTTCATATTACCTGAACTTCCAGCGGCCTTACAGAGTGTATATATTACGACCATGGTAGGACATTCACACGTGCATTCACACACTATGGGCAAATTGGGAATGCCCATTAGCCTAATCACCCACTAACCTATATATATACTGTATATGGAGACACAGTGGCTTAGTGGTTGGCACAGTGTCAGGGTTCGATTCCCACCTCAGGTCTGTTATTATTTATTTATTAATAATATTTATTTATTGTTTTTAGTTTATTTGATTCTGTAAATCTGCTTCGTGACATTAACCATTGTTAAATCACTATAAAAATTACATTAAATTGAATTGTGTTAAAAACAGGTTCACTGTGCCGTGAACTCTCTAGTACATGCAGTTAATGAACAGACAGTAGAGTTGCTTTTTTCTACCCATGAATTTGTTCCAAAACGGAGCTCAGTTTGCCATGAACATGAACCTAACAACCCAGTCAACAACAAGAGCCAAGGCAGCAACAACAACAACAACAAAAACCCACAAAATCTTTTACTAGATGTTTTTAATTTTGCCCATATGTAAGGAATAAATCTCTGGAGTGCTTTTATGGGAAAATGAAGCCTGATATGAAGCAGAACTGGTCACTAAGTGTTTAAAGTGAATTAAAGGAAGAATTATGCTTGATGCGTCCGTCGCACCACGACACACGTACCGGCCAGCAGAACCTGGGAGAGAGGGACAGACACACACGTTTTCTGTTTATTATGAGCAAAAAAGCATATTAAGGCCTATTGGCTAGATGCCCTGTGTCACGCACGTAATGTACTGTACAGTACATCAAAAGACATTAACATGTAAATCATATGGCGACCTGGTGACAGAAAGACAACTGGAAGCACATTAGCCTTTTCCAGTTAGACAAAAGGATTCTAGTGAGCCAAATGTATGGATATTCATCTGAGCTTGGGCTACAGGAAATGTAACCATATAAGGAATGAGGAAGTGGAATGTGTGGATTGCTTTATTAAGAATATCGAAAATTTTATACAATTGCAACAATTCCCTTGAATTTGTTCTTCCGTACAGTACTGTACGTTCACGTTAGGGGCAGTGGTTGCTCAGTGTAGGACGTTAGTTAAGTTACTGATCAGACGGTAGTTTGGTTTGAGCCCCAGCTTCATTAAGTTGCCACTGTTGGGCCCTTGACCAAGGCCCTTAACCCTGTCTACTTCAGGGGTGCTGTACAGTACAATGCTAAAGCTGGGATATTCAAAAAAATTACAAATTTCGCTGTGCCATAATGTTTATATGACTGAACATAAGTT
Organism: Clarias platycephalus; assembly: GCA_030068275.1. NCBI lineage: Eukaryota > Metazoa > Chordata > Actinopteri > Siluriformes > Clariidae > Clarias > Clarias platycephalus. The sequence goes on along the minus strand of JAQQZT010000019.1, from coordinate 2,508,628 downwards.
AACTTAGTGCTGAAATCAAAACAAGACTACATTACCCATCAGCCTCAGCATGACGCCGTGACTTTGCTCAGCACTCACCTGTTTGCTGTTTCACTTTAATTGCTAAGACTGTTGACATTTTTCAGTGTTGCTCCCCTGTATACTGTAGCATTTGTTGTTTGTCATCGTGCGTACCATCATAGCTCATGGTTATGAATGTAAGTGTTGCATTTTGTTTACTTTATTGTTGAATTGAGTGCACTTGCATCTGCAGGCAAACTGTAAATTAGGTTTTTACCAAAGGATTAATTTAAATGAGTAATTTCACGTTTTTCCCGATTGAAGAATTTCATTGCTTTTATCACCTCTGGTTTTAATTACCGCTGATTCAAACCCTTGAACAGCAATTATGCGGTTCTGACTTAATGTTCAAATAATCTTTCAGCTTTAGATGTCTTTGTCTGTCCCCATCCTGGTTCTCAAGGTTGATACAATGAACCAGCTGCTTTTTTTTAACTAACTTTTTTTTGCCTGCTTAGGGACTCTGCTTGTAATTGTCTACTTGCTAGGTGGGGGGGAAAAAAGAAAGAAATCACATTTTCAAAGCTAAACCTGATTCATTTTGGGGCCTGAGATTTTGATCTGCAAGATCTAATATAGAGGAGCATTGAGATCAGCCTGTCTTTATGAGCACAAGATACTTTCATTACCTGACATTCAGAGTTTCAGAGCAGCGAATCGTATCGGAAAAGCACTGAGATAAAGAGAAAGATTATTGAGTTTGTTGTCGAGGGCGACATCTTCCCAGCGCTCGCTATCGTTTTCACTGCGGGACGTCTGTGTCGGCTCGGGTTTCGGCAAAGCCTCGGCGTCGCCTCTGATCGTTTGATTAGTAATGCTGAAAAAGGTCGCTGAGATAATGGGAATTTTGAGGGCTCCATGAGGTTCTGTGAACCCGACCTGCATCTCCAGAGAGTTTCTCAACAAATGAATAGATTTGATGGTTCAGTGAACTGCTGAAAATCAAACACCTTACTCATATTTATCGGGTGCCTGTTGCTACAGAGCAATAGAAAAACAATCATTTAACAAAATTCATCTGCTCATGATTATCCACGAATGCATGATCTTAAAATTTGAATCTACTCGCGCATTCTCTATACCGCTTATTCTGTACAGCCTCAGCGAGTGGACTGGAGTTTGTCTCAAGGGACTCAAGCCACATCGTGGACAGGATGCCAATCCATTGCAGGGCACACAAGCACGGACACACTCACTGCTGCCAATTTGGAAATGGCAAATTCTCCAAATTCTCGAACTCTTGACCCTAAAGGTGTGAGGCCACAGTGCCAACCACTATGCCACCATACCACTGGTCAGAATAAAATTTTTAGTTATTCGTTGTCATTCCTCCAGCTGCTCCCGCTGAGGGGTTGCCACAGGGGACTATCCATCCGCACACAACCTGACACGGGTTTTAAAGTGGATGCCCTTATTGATGCAACCCTCCTGTTTTATCTGGGTTTGGAACTGGCATACAGTAGCATCCAGAGGCTGGGGTTTGGGTATTGCCTGGAAAACAAACACACAACACCTAAACACACCCCACTGAATCTGATTCGTTGAATCAGCCATATTTGAGCACAAGAATCACGAAACTGTGTAGGAAACAGACCTTCCAGGAATGAAGTAGAAGATCCATGATTTCGAAGATACTCTAGATCTACAAAAACATCCCAAAAACAAACAAACAAAACCTTAGAAGAGCTGACCCATGCAATCACGTGCACTCTTTCTGTTCAAAGCATGTCTGTTCTACAAATCTACAACCCTACATTACAAAAATAATTGGGTGATCTATCAGATCTATCGACACCACTTAATATGGAGACGAAAGTAGCATTTGGCTTTATTTTCCATTGCTCCTAACAACCATTTTTGTACTACATGACGAGGTGTTTTTGATGGATTGTTACATAATGAATTCGATGCTAATAGTATGAGGGTGAGTCGAAAGTTTCCGTGCTCTGGCTGTAGAATTTATTTCAACTTTTAGAAAAGTAAAATACACCATTTTTCGACATAATCTCCTTGCTTCTCAATACACTTTGTCCATCTGTCGACAAGCTTTCCAATTCCCTTATTTAAAAAAAAACTTTTAGGCTGAGCTGTGAGTCATGAATGCTCCGCTGTGCAGAAGTTTTAATTTCCGACAGAAGTTCATCTTCATACACAAACTATCAGAATAATTTCTTCCTGCATTCAACACTATACTTCCATCTAGTGTTGAATCAGTGCTCTAATGTTAGCATTTGATACAAATAGCTCATCATCTGCTACTAATCCAGGGCCACTTTTGGATTAGCATCTGTCCAATTAAAAACCTAAATGAACTCAACTCTTCCTCAACCTGATCAACTTTATTTCGCCAGTGTGATCCCAGGTGTTGCCATTTTCTTGGCGTTATGCCTCAGTGTGTAAATAATTTGTGTTGTTTTAATCTTTCACTTGATTATATTTGGAGCCGATCCAGGGACGGGGATTATCTGAGACATGTGGCCTTTCAGAGTAGCATGAACACTTGTATGAAAGAGAAAGATAAATACTTTAATGTAGAGGGAGATAAGTAGGTTTAGGTGGTAAATATGAACAGAAGGAGAACCGTGGTGCTGAACTGCAAGATTATAGTAAGATGGTGGTGGGGGGGAGGGGGAGGGGGGGGGGGTACATTCCCACTATCATGGCATCATGTAATCGTCATCCTTTTCTTGTTCAAAGAGAAACTCTCACATTGTGTTTTCTCAGTAGGAGAGAATACTAGCCACAATGCGTCCTTTATAATAAAATGGTCAGGTGAATTTCTCTAATAATAGCTCTGACCATATAGAGCAGCTACAAATCATATTTGCTGTATATTAATACACTTGTTCTCATACATCATCATTTCTATAGCAAGAATTTGCTCAAGGGTTTGTATGGTGGCACTTAATCTATTTCACTTTGTCCATTTTATCCTGTAGGGGTCACCATATTGCATCATTTGTATCGGATCTCTTTGGCGGAACGGTGGTATACTGTAGTGATTAGCACTGTCGCATTGCACCTCCAGGGTTTGGGTTCGATGCCCCGCCGGGTTCGATTCCCACCTCTGTCTGCATGGAGTTTGTATGTTCTCGCCGTGCTTGGTGGGTTTGCTCCAGGTACTCTGGTTTCCTCTAACAGTCCAAAGACATGCAGAATAGGCTAATTGGCGTTCCCAAATTACCAGTAGTGTGTGTATGCGTGTGTCCTGCGATGGATTGGCACCCCATTCTATCCCTTGTGCCCTACTGCATGCGGTGACATGACTGTATTGGGGCATAGGGCTAATGGCGACCCGACCCGGGTCTTACATCCCGATCAAGCCTCTGACCCTGAGCCACCACTGCCTCCTAAACATAACAATAACAACTCATTAAAACTTTTATTTGGAAAAGTAACTTTTTTGTGTGTATTCATACTTCAAGACAAAGAAACAGCGTCTGTTGAGGGAACAGACTACAAAAAACTGACCTACAAAACTCTCACACTTTTAAATGATTTAAAAAAAAAAAGAGTTTTATGTCAAAACAATGCAGCACAAATTGTGGTACACTGTTTAATGAACAATACTGTTATTCGGAAGCCTTTTTGCTTTTTGCTGAAATGTCGTTTTGAATCCCAAGTTATTCATACGTTTAGAATGATTTTTCACTTTGTTTTAAATAGTTTTTTCTTTCCGCAAAGCAAGAAAGTACACGCTCACGCATGCATCGTCTTCAACACTTTATCCTGTATTCAGGGCCACAGGGTTCCTGGAGCCTATCCCAGGACACCTGGGGCACGAGGCAGGGTACACCCTGCACACAGTGCCAATCCATCGCAGGGCACACACACTCACACATTCATTTACACACTACAGGCAATTTGGAGATGCCAATGAACCTAACCTGCATGTCTTTGGATTGTCTGAGGAAACCGAAGTACCCGGAGGAAACTCACCAAGCACAGGAAGACCATGCAAACGGCATGCACACAGACCCGAGGCGGGAATCGAACCTGGACCCTGGAGGTGTGAGGCGACAGTGCTAACCCCTTTGTCATCGTAGAAGGTACACAATGAAAGAACAAATTGGAAATTGGACTGTTTTGCTTGTTTAATTGAGTAATTATTGTTGTATTAATTGTTGTAATTTCTAAGTCAATAGAAGAAGAAAAAAATTATTAAAAGTACGAAAATGTATTTGTAATGATTTGCCTAGACAATTGCTTAAAATTTAATTGTCTTAGATTTAATTCAGGTTTTATTAAATGATTTATTCTAACATTAGCTTCTGAAATGAAAAGTTTTTTAGTGCTAGACTTTTTTTATTAAAATTTTTTTTGACCTGGCTTAATCCGGTTAATTTTCTGGAATACAGCCCCTCATGAATACTCGTTCTGATTCATTTATAATAGATTACAATTGATCCCCTACTGGTGATCTTTCTTATATCGTACTCCTTGATTTCCCTAAACACTCTTTGTCATGCTGTGAAATTACAAAGCAGCTCAGGGGTAGATTGTGAATTTGTCCTGCGTTGCACCTCCACAATCTAAATCACATTTGTTTTGCAATATTGCTGGTTAGCTATCAAACGACTCTAAGTCTCGAGTGTGTCTTTTTTAGGACATCGCTCAGTCGACATTGCGTTCACATTGCGTCGGTTTCGCATAATTGACCGACTTGAGTTTCTGGAAGGGGAGAATTTATGCCCTTGCCTCCAGTAATGTATTTGCATACGGCTATTTCTATTAATATGATTTTGGTTTATGATCCAGTGCATGAAGAAAGAATAATTTAGCCGGTTTTCTGTGCGGATCTCAGACCTGAGACTTGTGTGAGATACTCTGAATGCTAATCTATGCTAATTTAATCAACTCAAACTGCCTTACAGACAAAGATTTACATTTACTGGAGATGATTTCAGACAGAAGTATTAGTCCTGTGTCTTCCCTCGTGAGACGATAAGTGCTGTATGTTTAGTGTTAAAAGGGTTAAGGACCTGGATTAATTGCCGAATGTGATAAAAAAAATTATTTTTTCGACCACAGTGCTGTCTGTTTCTTTATTCTGATTGGTCAATGTGGCATAATTAATATCAATGCACTTATATTACTCACTTGAAATTTCCAATCATTTCCAGCATTTCTACAATAGTTACATTTAAAGATCTTGTTTGGCAAACGTACAATATAACCAACAGACTAAAAACATTTCATTGTTATGAAGACATTTTCTGTTTATTGAGTGTTTTGTGAAGAAGCCTCCAGTGTTTGTGCTTTGTAATAATCTTTAAGGTAGTAAGAGTAACTCTTCATCATCCCACTTCCCAGTCATTTCTTATTTTCCTACAACAGCGCTGCGTTTTATTCCTTTTTGAACACCAACCATGAGCATTAACTGGATATTACACAGCACTGTACTGTATAAGGGGAGGTCTGGTCCCAAGTGTTGTGCCGCCACTGTTCGGGCATTATTTTCTCCTCCCATGAGTCATGTGGAGAGTGACATTTTGAAAGTGTGGCTTCATTTAAATCAGGCCTTTGAGGGCAAGAGTGCAGACGTATGAGGCAATTTGCGCCGAAGGGAACACAAAGCTCACAGTTGCGTGAAAGACATAAAAGCTTCAGCGATAAAGGCGTTAAAGTGATGGTTGGATTTCCATATGACATCACTCTGAGAAATAAACTCTACTTCCCTTTGTCAGTGTGGGAGTAAATGTTGGACCTTTTAATGAACATCTTTTACCTGGAAAGGTGCAGCTGGGAAGTTTAAAGAACTTTTCGGCAAGGGTACACTACATCCATGAGTAGTCTATATTTCTAAACATTTGCACCAATCAGCTATAACATTAAAACTATTGACAATAAAACCACTTAGTCAACACTAGGCGCTTGGGTTGTGGCTCTGCAGGGCCTCTAGGGGTGGTGTTGCGGTGTCTGCCACCAGAACGTTGGCAGCAGATCTTTGGGTGCTCTGGGTTGCAGGGTGGGGCCTCCATGGATCGCAGTTGTTGTGCATACTATGAGTGCTTGATTGGATTGGGATCTGGGGAGTTGGAAGTTTTGTGTGCGGTGGTGCACTGGGTGTTCTGGTGTCTTGCAACTTTTTTTTGTGTGATTTGTGTTACATTGGGGGGGGGGTGTAACACAAATCATAAACACTTTTCTGTGGTATCGGACCAGCTGGGCTGACCTTTGAACCAGTAGGCATGGGTGAGCTTTGGGTTCCCATGATCCTGTCACCAGTATGCTGGTGTATAGTTACTCACTCACTCATCGTCTATACCACTTTATCCTGTGTCGTGGGGGCCTGGAGCCTATTCTAGGAGACTTTGGGCATGAGGTGGGGTACATCCTGCACAGGGTGCCAATCAATCGCAGGGCGCACACACACACTATGGGCAATTTGGGAACGCTAATTAGCCTAATCAGCAGGTCTTTGGACTAAAGCTATGGGAGGAAACCGGAGTACTGGGAAGAAAACCCACCAAGCACGGGGAGAACATGCAAGCTCCATGCATACAGAGACGGGAATCAAGTCTGGCCGGGATTCGAACCCGGACCCTGGAGGTGCAACAGTGCTAACCACTACACCACCGTGCCACTGTATAGTTGATCAATGTTGTTCAATTCAACTGTCGGTGGTGTTAATGTGACTTTTTATATGAACGCTGTGTTTACGTTTGCAGAACCACTTCCATACCAATCAAGGTGCAGTTAAAGGAGAAGATTAAATTATTCTAAAACTTATGAAATTAAAAAAGTGTGAATTTGATTCAATAAATAAAATGCCATTTGTTCACTTACATTTGATCGCAAAATGTCCATCATATTCTAAATGTGATTTTAATTATTAATTCAAATATGCGTTTTGTTCTGACTGAGTTTATATTCATTGAATAGCAAGCAAGAATTTTTGTTCCTCCTAATCTATTCTTATATAGTGGTATAAATATTTGGGAGTCTTTTCTTTGTAGCTAATGACACTAATTAGTGGCTTTTGTGTCGGTCCTCAGGCTATGCACTAACAGCGTAATTAAGCTATGTACAGCACTGTATGCACTCTGTAAGACGTGAATGAAACGTGTAAACCCGATTCCTTTGGGCGAAGTATAACTGACAATTATACAAGTATGTACAGATGGTAGTCATTATTATTGTTGAATAATATACATTCTTGGAATGATTTATTGATAGAAGATGATAATTAGTATGTGAGATATGCCGTACAGCGTTCTGACTGTTTGAGAGTGCGCACATTCCTTCATTTGGCATTTTTCTCTCATTATGATCTTGGTGCCCAATGTGGAACCAGCAAATACTTCTACTATTAATTAGATAAGATTTCAACACTTTATCATTGTCATGAAGCAGAGCAAGTTGCACCTGCAGGTTAAAATGCTTTATTTTAGATCTGGCAGACAGATCCAAAAAGCAAGGAAAGGTTGAAAACCTGGAGACGGTCAGGTGTTAAACAGGTTGCAGTGGACAGGACTTGAATAGTTAACCAGGAAAACGAGGCAAAGATCAAAATCAATAACGCAAAGACAATGCTAAGGCTTGGTATACTTGGATACTTTGCAGGGTCAGACTGATTCAGACACAGTGTGAACATTCTATTTGTTTACTATCTATTTACTGTCGGTCGAAAATGTAGTGTCTGTAACCATGTTGAGTTCATGCGGCAATATCTAAACAATTTAGCATTTTAGAATAATCATTTTTTTTTTTAGGTTTGTCTTTTCATGTGAAATCTAAATTGGCCAAGTTTCATCTGAATGACAAGATTATTGAAAAATTTGAATTTGAAAAAAGTTACGGACACTACATATTCAGGGTCGCGGGGGGCCTGGAGCCTATCCCAGGTGACTTCGGGCACGAGGCAGGGTACACCCTGGACAGGGTGCCAATCCATCGCAGGGCACACACACATACACACACTCA
>JAQQZT010000019.1:2489343-2500542 GCA_030068275.1 Clarias platycephalus | reverse complement strand
CCAAGCACGGGGAGAACATGCAAACTCCATGCACACAGAGACGGGAATCGAGCCTGGCCGGGGGAATCGAACCCGGATCCTGGAGGTGCAAGGCGACAGTGTTAACCACTACACCACCGTGCCGCCCCCTATCTGAAAATGTACTTATTATTTTTATTTTTTATTTTTTACGCTTTTTAGCACACAAATCATGTTTTGGCCATGTATATGTGTTATACAGTATGTGTGGGGATCCGTGGCTTCCTTGTATGCCGCAACTTTCGTTCCCTCGGAAGATATAATTGGACTCCGATTCCAGCATCGACATAGCATGATGTAATGATTGTATCTACACTTTCTCAGTGTTTGGTCAAGTTCTGAAGTGACACTAGACACTGATATAAGGCACTACACCCACATTCACACCCACATTCATACCGAGAGTTGCCAGTCCAACCACTACATGTTTTTGTGAGCACTTGGCTCTGAGTGTTGCCTCTGCTGTGTAGCGTGAGCAGCGGTTAGCAACATGTCTAGCACTTGTAATAGAGTTTTACTGGAGCTAACCAGTTTTTCCAATGGTGTGAATGGTTCGAAGGATGACTAGAACAACACATGGAGCACACAGTGGCTGATCCTGGAGACCATGGAGATTTTTTTTTATTTTTTATTTTTTTAGCGATTTCCTTTCTGCTTTTACTCACCAGCCGCTTTATTATGTACACCTATTCAACTTCCTACTGCAAATATCCAATTAGCCAATCACAGGGCAGCAACTCAATGCATTTCGGCTTGTAGACATGGTCAAGATGATCTGCTGAAGTTTAAACTGAGGATCAGAATGGGGGAGAAAGGTAATTTAAGTGACTTAGAGCGTGGCATGGTTGTTGGAGTCAGACGTATTTGTTGGTCTGTTGGAGTATTTCTAAAACTGCTGGTCTACTGGGATTTTCACTTACAACCATCTCTAGGGTTTACAAAGAATGGTCTGAAAAAGGGAAAATATCCAGTGAGTGGCAGAGGAGAATAGGCAGACAGGTTCGAGCTAATAGAAAGGCAACAATAACTCTATAATGCTAACAAACATCTCTAAACATGAATCACAACATGTTTAACCTTGAAGTAGCAGAAGACCACACCGGGTGCCACTCCTGTCAACTGAGAACAGGAAACTGAGGCTACACTTCACATGGGATCACCAAAACTGGACAGGAGAAGATTGGAGAAATGTTCTAGTCTAATGAGTCTCGATTTCCACTGCGACATTCGGATGGTAGCATCATAATTTGGCATAAACAACATGAAAGCATGATCCATCAACGGTTCAGGCTGATAGTAGTATAATGGTGTTAGGGAATTTTTTTTCTTCTTCTCTATCCTCCCTTTAGTACCCTCAAATATGGTTTAAAAGTCACAGCCTACCTGAGTGTTGTTGCTGACCATCTCCATCCCTTTATGACCACACCATGTCTCAAATGTAAAATCATCTTGACCTGATTTCTTAAACATGACAATGAGTTCAATGTATTGCACAGTTACCAAATCTCAATCCAATATACAGTAGCACCTTTGGGATCTGGTGGAACGGGAGATTTGCATCATGGATGTGCAGCTACTGGGTGATGCTCTTATCTCAATATGGACCAAAGTCTTTAAGGAACGTTTCCAGTACCTTGTTGAATCCATTTAAGGCAGTTCTGAAGGCAAAAGTGGGTTCAACCCAGTACGAGCAAGGTCTATGTGATGATGTGGCTGGTGAATGTATATTTTATTGTTTATCTCTAAATATGACATGTCCTGAAGGATGATTGCTGTGTTTCATTTTGCTGATCTGAAAATGCCCTTAAACTTTTTGTTCATTTGACGCCGATGATGTTAGTCTCGTAAAGCAGCACTTTTTAAAAGGCTGACTCAGAAACACCGAAAGCAGCAATTAATAGCAATTATTACTTTCCCTTCAGCACTTTTAATGTTCCCGTCTTTTATGCTTTTTTATTAATTTGCAAAAAATTCACATACTTTCTCGACAGTGTACATTAATTATTAACAGCACAATTAACTTTGTGTTTAGCTAAAAGTGGCATTTTACCATTTTTTAAGGGAAAACCTAATTAAGTTGGTTAATGTGAAAATAATTGCATGTATGCCATAATAAAAGAGACAGTAAAATTTTTATTTTATTATTTTTTGTGATGAAGGATTTTTCCCAGAAGATCTCAAATTTTCTTAAGCGTTTACAGGAAAAGCGCTAGTTAATAGATAACATGGTATGAAAAAGAAATGTTTGGTGTAAAATTACATCTAAATATGCATTTCTGTAACCTCCAGCGCTAAACCGTTCACTATGACGGTAGACGCTAATATGTTTGTTAATTAAATCCTTTGATACATTTGGCAGATTTGCACACTGAAGCATAACTCAGCAGGTGTGTGATTTATGACTCTTGATCTCGCTTGTCAGTGAACAATTTCCTCCACAGATGGCTTCATTGATTTCCTTCCTGCCATTTCTGTGATGGGAGAACTCACTTCCTGCTTCCTCTCTCGCCAAACAAATCAATTTGATATATATATATATATATATATTTTTTTTTTGGTCTGCGTGACCTTTATGTTGCTCCGCCAAAACTTCGTATTGCTAGAAAGGGCAAAAACAACAGCTTGTGAATTTTACTCAGTGCTGCAGAGATAAGTGAAAAGTGAAGCAGTTACTCGACTGACAAGGTTCGGCTTTGAAGTGATGAAAAGAAAGTCGTTAAGTCGGACAGTTTTTCCCCGGAGTGGTGAAACCCTGCAATGTTTCAGATCTGATGGCTAGATAAGCCTAGAAAATTAAATTATAAAACCAGATTAAGTCTTAAATAAATGTGATATAAAATGTGATTGAAAGAAATGATGTCAGTTAAGATGTTTGAGTGTAAAATGAGCAAATCTTCCACATTAATATGTTAACCTCTGATTATGGGGCATTGGTGCCAGTCCCAAGCCCAGATAAAATAGTCATGACGGGCATCACGCATAAAAGTTGTGTGCGGATTTTCGACAGGAAAATATCTCATTATTGCATTACTGATATTATGTCATTAATAAATGTACTACCTATTATTTAAGGATATTTTCTCAATATTGAAATTACTATTCATAATTTAAATATGTTATCTCATTAATAAATGCACCACTAATTATTTAAGGAAATGATCTTATTATGAATATGAAGTCATCAATTCAAAATATCTAATTATTAATCCTGTAGTAACTCATTATTACAGGACATTATCTCATTATTAAACTTATTACTCACTAATTAAGGAAATTATCTCATTATAAAACTTTATACTCATTATTTAAGAGCATTGTCTCATCATTAATCTTCCAAAACCATTAACTCAAAATATCTTTTTATTATCATATCATGTACAGTAATGGTTATATGCAATACAAATGTGTTTCAGAAATGTATACATGAGTGGATTCCTATCATTCAATTCCCTTTTTGAATTCTAATTTAAATGCTGATTTTACATTTTGCAAAAATGCAAAAAAAAACCAAAAAAAAAAAACATGCGCTTTATTATAGCATTTATTATTGGTTGTCGGAGCAATGTCCTGCAAATGTTGTCTCTCATCGGTTGAATGCTGCCGTCTCTCTCAGCTGGGATTATACCATCATCATTCAGTGTTTCATCAGGGTGAGCTGCTGACGTGAAGCAAACAGAATTCTTTCATTGTATGTACGAAGGGCCATTTCCATTATCTTCAGCTCGCTCAACAGGAACGCAAATACTTTTTTTTTGGTGCTACAGTTAGTTCTGGTCTACTAATTCGACTGGATGAGCGTGCTTATGTTTACTATTCACTGTGTTTATCGCGGCTCGTCTTCTGCTTCGTATTTTAACCTTGTGACATCATCAGCAAACATTACATTTTTCATTTTGTTTGTGGAATGAAGTTGAAAAGGAAGACGGGAAGCCAATTTCTCCAAAAGCATGATTAACGGGAATGTACAAACCAGTGTGAGCTGGCAGGCACGCTATCCAGCAGCCTCTAACGTGATTGTAGCTTCTTCCAAATATGGTTTAGCTAGCCGAGCTAAAAATAAACAAAACAGATGGTTGTTATTATTAATTAGGTACATCATGATTAAATAATTTCTTGTTTGCGTTAAAGCAATACCACACTTGCAACCATGCGGTTATACTGAATAATTTAGATAATTAATAAGTGATAAGTAATTATTATAGTTATAAGTGCTACCACCACCATGTAACAAGTTATACTGTATTGACACAACCGTGATTAGCTTATTTAACAGTAATGTTAGCAAAGTAACCGCTTTTTAATTTAATTCCTTTTCTTTCAGGTCATAACAACCTGAATATACTCGTATAAACAAGCTAATCGTAATCTAACAAAGAAATTAAACACATGCATGAATTAATAAATAATGACTGAATAATTGGATTAAATCGAATGAATGGCAAATCATAATTAAAAAATTGTTTTTTTTTTTTACATATTTATTTATAAAAAAAAAAAAAAAAAAGATTTCTAGTGCTGTTCCAGTTTTAGCGAGAGTTTAAAATAGGTCATTTTGACCCCAATTGAACAAAAGACCTAAACGAGACACCTGACACGGTTGTAATTTTCTTTGGTTTCTGGGTCACTTTAAAGCCTGTGGGACTTCTGATTTCAGATCACCTGCCTCGCTCTGAAGTCGTTCGCTCTGAATAAAGGTCAAATGTGCCTTCTGTTCTCAGTCTTTACAGAACAAGGACAAATCGTATGACGAAAGAGCTAGATATTTATCCTGAGTCCTTCCTAATGGAACCTTTACTATTCATATACTGTACATACATTAAATAACTGTTCTGTACTGCATCTTTAGAGGAAAAAAAAATGAACACACCTAGCATTTTAGGCTATCCTTCCTACTTAATTTGTCTACAACAATGCTGTTTAGAACAGCCTTGCTAATTCATACCTCCAGAAAGCTGTTTAAAATCTCCACATTACAGAAGCCTAGTATTGAGAAGTTTGTTTCACAAGTTTTCTGCAGTTTTGTCTTGCTTCCCTGAGAACCTGCGTCTGATTGGTATGTCTGCCACGTAGCTTTGTAATGAATTTCAACAAGCTTTTTATTTTCTCAGCTCTCCTGGTCAGAGTTGCAATATTAGAGAGGGAGTATAAAATTACCGCCGGTCGCAGGCGCTGTAAAAGCTCACCCACAGTCTATTAATACGGCTCGTCACCGAGCACATTACGCAGCTTTGTATGAACTGATAATGAGGCTCGGGCCCAGCTGGCCTGTATTGTGTTTCTGCCCCAGCCTGTGCTCTGAAAATCTTTCTGATATAAGACTATATATCTTATTAAGCTTCTTTTTTTTTTCTCATTAAACATTTACAGAGCCTGGTTATAGACTTTTTGGAGAATTTAAGTGACTCACCTTGCTCCTTCTGGTAGAACTGAGTTGATGGTGGATGAAGAACCTGTCCAATTTGGTAACTTACAAAAGGAATCACTTTTAAATGTTAATAAAACTTGATTAACTGTTATGGACGTTGTGATTAATTCCATATATTCTCATTATGTATTAAATGTTTTAAAATATATTATCATTGTCATGTAATAGAAAACATACAGTAGACTGTAGATTTATTTCTGGTTGTTATGTTATACTGACAATGGAGACTCCTTACTTCATGATTGTTCAGGCAATGATTAGTCACAGAAAACTCCACCATGTCTACAATTACACAAGGATTTAAATTTGTATGATGGGTGATGAATATGTGAAATTAATCAATTTCTTTTGACCAATCAGAATTCAGCATGATTAGTCATCTTTAGTTATTTATTAGCTTTAGCTGGTCGATAAGCAAACATGCACTAATTTTCTCATTATTTTAATTATTTTATTCAATTTTTTTTTACCTGATACTATATTATTCTGAGAAAAACTGGGACATTTCTATTTTTCCCTCATGTTTACCTCACTGGCTATTTAGCCTGCTTCCTGTTCTAATGTAAAAAAATCCACTGCCTGCCCAAAAGTCGCCACTTCAGAAAGGTCAAATTATGGGGGTTACGTCAAGCAAAGAAAACAACTAAGGAGATGTGACATTATTGGACTTGGGTTAAGAACCTTTACCCTTTAACACATTATGAAAACATGAAAGGATAGTGCTGAAACAGCAACTTTGTGGAATAAATCTGGTCAGCAAAAAAAAAAAAAAAAAAGCTTAAACTTGATGCATGGTGAAGTTTCATGGTAAAAAAAATAAAATAAAAATTAAATAAAAACCAGAGAGAAGAGATATGGAAGAGTATTTCAATGCAACAGAATACCTGTTAAATGTGTGTCCTTGAAAATCACTTGTTAGTGAAAAAAAAGGCTTGACTTTGCTAGGGTGCATAAAGATTAGATTTTAGAGCAATGGAAAAAGGTCATGTGTGATGACTGCAGACTGACCCCATTCATTATATTCACCCAATATAAATTATATAGGCAAAACATAAAACATCACTAGCACACTAATTAGATATACCCAAATCAAACATATGTTTATCAGTAACATGTCTATTATTTCTAATAATTTACTTGTTGTATATTATTGGTAAGTTTTGGGCTATGTTGTGGTTTACTTTGATTTTATGTTCAATAAGGTTCTGTAGTGTATCATGTCATGTGGGGGGCAGTGGTGTCTCAGACATTTAAAGCTCAGGGATCCAAGTGCTGGGTCACCACTGTTGGGTCCCTGGGCAAGACCCTTAAAATTATGCCTCATACCACCCAGCCTCATAATGAGAGGGTTGCAAACGGAAGGGCATCCGGAGTTCGAACCTGTGCCAAAACTTGCAGGTCAGATGATCCTTGTGGCGACCCCTTGGATAAAAGGGACGTAGTGTACTGTAAGTGCACCATGTCGCATACAGGAAGTGGTTTCATGGCACTGATAGGATAGACTGAATTCCTACTTCTGAAATAACTTTTCTTTTGCCTATTTTGTTCAGTCCTGTTATGCTTTATGGTGGTTCTGTGCATTTTGTGCTTGTTATTGTAATTTTACTATCAACTCTATCAAGAACCATGAGCTCTTTTTACATCAGATAAAACGGGAAATCTATTGTTAGAAACATTTCACACGAGACCAAGAGCTCATCTTACTGTATCTCAGCTGTTTAATCATTTATTTTTGAAAAAATAGAACAGCGGTTTTATTATAATCAATTTTTTTTGCCGTTTACAAAAACCTCCTCGAGGCTTGTGATGCACACACATGGGGCTGATTTTTGCCTTTCATTCTTTTACTTAGAAGATTCAATATGTGCATGTATGACTACATTGGAAAACAAATTGTGGTTCATGGGCGTATCCCGATACTCTAATCAATGCTCCTTGATCCTTCATCTTTCAACCCATGACATAGAATCGATTTAAGCTTGTCACCTTTAAGGGTATATCAACACACAGAGGCCACACCTACTTCACTTGCATTGACGGACACCGAGGCCAAACCTCCTTCACTGGAAATGTCAAACCCCGTGCCCATGTTACAGATCTCCTTTCCTTAGACTGTCAGACACAAAGGTCATGTTCTATTCCACTGTGTCAGGTGAGCACTGGGACTGAGACACTCGTACTACTGTACTCCATGCCTTTTTGACTCGGCACCATACTACGGAAACCATACCTCCCTTACTGGGGTCTATCAGGCACAAAGGCCACACATCCTACCCGTGGATTGCCTGAAACACAATCACACAAATTCGCCTTGGCTAAAATTCAAAGATCAACCAACGCCTTTTACTTTTGTATCTGATGCCACTGCACCTGCACTCGATTTTTAAGCAATACAATTCAGAAACAATCCAAGAAATTGTAGGAATTTAGAATGGTGTGTGTGGAAGATTGAAAGGTCTCTCACCCAGACAACGTGCAGAATAACAGCATGACTCATTTCGCTTCTCATCTCCGCCGTCTGCAAGGACATTCTGAGGGTTGATGAGTGTGCTCACCTTCATTCCCCAATATTGCTTATATAAGCCTGTTTTTGACAGCGTGTTTCAAGAGCTCTGTTTGGATCATTGTTCTTCACCGCACAAAATAACCAATATGCAGCACTGAGTCTGAAGTATTTGTCGAGGTGCGAGACGCATGCCGTTTCGCCCGCCTGAATGCAGAAAGTGTTGGCACCATCTGTCATCTATCTTAAATCTGATAGGATAGAACAAAGAAAAAAAATATATATATACTAAGCCATTGCTCTAATGCGATATGTATAACACACTCCGTGTTGCTCAGGGATTTTGAGTGTGGAATTTAACGGGGCACATTTGTAGGAAAAAAAAAAACTGAAATATTTCAGGAAAGCTTTTTTGGGAAAAAAAGTGTGGGTCTAAGTTCTAGACTAGATATTGAGGATTTAGATTTGTTATCCTATTTCATGGCAATCTGGCAGAACTGGGGCTTGAACTACTAACCTTTCGATCTCAGAGCCTTAATGCACCGAGCCACCACTGCCTCTTAACACTCGGGCACACTTCACTTACAGAAGATTAAATATGAAATGTACTATATCAATATTATATACACACTATATGGACAAAAGTATTTGGTCAAACCTGTTAATTATTGGATTCAGGTGTTTCAGGCCCCTTATTACCAGTGAAGGGCAACCTTAATGCTTCAACATACCAAGACATCTTGGACAATGCTATGCTTCTGTGCACCTTTATGGCAACACTTTGTGGAAGGCCCTTTTCTATTCCAACATGACTGAGCCCCAGTGCACAAAGCAAGGACTGTAAAGACATGGTTTGATGAGTTCGGTGTGGAAGAACTTGACCGGCCCTAACACAGAGCCCTGACCTCAACCCCATCGAGCACCTTTGGGATGAACTGAGACTGGAACTGACCCAGGCCTTCTCGTCCAACATCAGTGCTTGACCTCATAAACGCGCTACAGAATGAATGGGCACGAATTCAGACAGAAACACTTCAAAATCTGCAAGAAGAATGGTAGCTGTTATAGCTGCAAAAGGGGGACCGACTTCATATTGAAGTGTATGTATTTGGATATAATGTCATTGCAGGTTTGGCCAAATACTTTTTGTTCATATAATGTGTGTATATATTTTTGTATGTGTATGGGTATATACATATTACACACCAATTGGAACATTTATAATATTTAAAAACAAATATTTATTATTCTGATGGTTTCAAATGACATTCAGGCTTAAATTTTTGACTTTGGTTTTGCTTTGTTCTTGTATCAGCAAGCTGTTTGTCATTGCTATAAATTTGCTGTTGAAAAGTCCATATTTTATCCATATAATATCTTTTAAAATATGTTTTTTGTTGTTGTTGTTCAGTTTAGGCAAACAGCTGATCTGCAGGAAAAGATTCAGCATCACAAATGTCTTTAATTGCCTTCTTTATCTTAATTAATGTGCCATTATTTTCATATCAAGGGGTTTCTTTTGATTCATTATGAAGAAAATTTGTAGCAAAAGTGTTGATTGTGCTGCATAAGCGATTTATTAATAATTAACATACCTTATCAGAAGTATATACAAGCAGTGCATAATAAAATGTACAGTAGAACTGTAAACTATGTAGCGCTATAACGGGGGATTTACTATCGTTAAACCTTTTTATGAGAACCAGCATTATTGTTATTTGGAATTATTTCTTTTCGTCTCTATAGGCTTGTAAAAGAGTTTATAAATCTTTTATTTTTTCAAAACCCAGCATGATAACTCACCTTTAGTATTATATCGTGTATTATTTTAGAGCCGCGCTAAATTGTCGCTCCTGCATCAGCCTCTCTTGAGGTTGCAGCTCTTCATGTTAATGAGAAACAAAGTGTAAACACTGTTTAAAAGTTCCAAATGTCTGACACTGATGACTCCTTCAATAAATACTTCCTTACTGAAAACATTAGGTCATTAGGTCATTCTACAGTCTAAATGGTTGGTATAGAAACCAAACAGGATTTAAAATTGCAAATAATTAAGATATTTAATTATATATTTAACTGAAATTTAATTATATATTTAACATTATTTTTATATAACCATGTCAAAGCGCGTAATCATGGAAAAGGTGTTACTGTGTTTGAGAACAGTCAAACAAAGCAAAGGAAACAACTAGGGAGATCGCTGAAATGATTGAAATTGGGTTAAAAACTGTCCAACCTTCACGTTCTCAGAAAAGATGTGGCCAGATAAGTAAACATCATTACTTTAAACACTTGGGAAAGTTGCATCATCATAAATCAACAAATAAAATTAAAGTTTAATAATATACAGTACAGGCCAAAAGTTTGGACACTCCTTTACTCATTCAATGTGTTTTCTTTATTTTCATGACCATTTACATTGGTAGTGTAAGAGCCATATCGTATCTTATGAATTTGTTGTTGTTTATTTTGTTTTATTTATTTTAATTTGCATTACTAGTAAGCAATAAGCATTTAGCTGATCATTTAAGCTTTCACTGTTATAGTTTAGTTAAGCATTCACGTTTGACAATCGTATGTTGGTCTGTGACGTCACTCCACTGTTCTACGAATTAGTATGACTATTGCATGATAAAATAGTTCAGTTTGGATACGGAAGCTTGGGAGAACACAAGTTTTTGACCGTAAGCTAACCGTGATCAGCTAGATATAACAAATATGTTGTTACAAGCGTAAGCAAATCTTGAACCGTTTTGATACAGCAACAGGTGTTGTAACCACAGTGGATTTACTCAAGACGACGAAAATAAAAGACAAAGACAAACAACTCAATGGACTTCGGGTCGTAAGTAATGAATCTGAAACAAAGCTACGCGTCAAAACTAGTGCAATAATACGACCGCATCCACAGGTAGATTCTCACTGAAGGCATCAAAACTATGAAGGAACACATGTGGAGTTATGTACTTAACAAAAAAAGGTGAAATAACTGAAAACATGTTTTATATTTTAGTTTCTTCAAAATAGCCACCCTTTGCTCTGATTACTGCTTTGCACACTCTTGGCATTCTCTCGATAAGCTTCAAGAGGTCGTCACCTGAAATGGTTTTCCAACAGTCTTGAAGGAGTCCCCAGAGGTGTTTAGAACTTGTTGGCCCCTTTGCCTTCACACTGCGGTCCAGCTCACCCCAAACCATCTCGATTGGGTTCAGGTCCGGTGACTGTGGAGACCTTTTTTTGTTAAGTACATAAC
>JAQQZT010000019.1:2437940-2460025 GCA_030068275.1 Clarias platycephalus | reverse complement strand
GTACAGCGCGCGTGTAAAGCAAAAGCAAGTCTCATTAGAGAGGTTAAAAATCCATTTTCTCTCTCTGCTCAAGGCTCCGTCTGCTCTTTGTGGCTGTGTGCGCGCGCGTCATTGGAGACCGTGCCACACACACAGAGACTCCTCCTACTTTCGCCTTCACAGACATACACAGACACACACACACACCATCTCTGTGCTCTAGACAGAAACACTGCTCTGTCGCGATTCTTTTCAAATGTAAAGTGCAGGTTAATTTGTTTCATTTTTACTTTACAGCAGTGATTCCGTTAGTGTGTCGCTCAATCGAGTGTCATTAGGGAGACTTCTTGTTCATTTTCCCGGTAAAACAGCATTTCCGTTGTGTGTGTGAAAAGAGTGAAGGAAGGGTAGTTGTGTAAGACGAGAAGGGGGAGAGGGGAGTTTACTTTAGACACACACACACACACACACACACACACACACACAAACGGAAACATGCATCTGTCAGGATTTATTTTAACTTTTTTTTTTTTTATGTAAAGTGCAGGTAAATTTGTTTTATTTTTACTTAATATTTTGTGTTAATTCTTTTTATGTATTTATTTTTTGGGGCTGTGGAACGAATAATTTGAATTTCCATTATTTCTTATGGGAAAATTCAATTTGGTTTACGAGTGTTTTGGAATACGAGCCCGCTTCCAGAACAAATTATGCTCGTAATCCAAGGGCTCAACAGGAATAACTTGATGGTTGTGGGATTTGAACCTGGGACCTTCAAACCACAGGCCACTGAGCTACCCCTGACCCATTAAATAATGTCAATAATGTACATTATTAATTACAGCAGTCTCCTCATTTCCCCCTCATCTGTTCCAACCACTCAGCATATCTATACTATTCAGCATCAGCAGTATAACTAATGACTGGCCTGATCATCTGTCATCATCTGCACCTAATTCTCACTGGTTCATGCCATAAGTTAGATGCCTTTTTTTTTTTAAAGCTTGAATGATTCATAGGTCAGTGTGTTGCTTAACAAACAAATATTCCTCTGCAACTACAGAGGAACTAATACAGGGACTGGACTGAAAATGAGAGACAGAAAAAGTCCTTCAGGAAGTCTAGAGAATGCATTAAAAATACAAGAAAGTCTGTCTCCTTGGAAGCAAAATATGAGGGGAAATGAGGGGTGGTTCAAAACTTTTGCACAGTACTGTACATTTAGAGAGGAACTTTTTCATTATTTATTTTACAGTAGAATGACCGCTGGCAATGTGAGATGCATCATTTATATCTCTTTTCACTATACGGTTTATATTGTCGGTTGTTATTGCCCTCCATGCACAAAACCATATTTTCTTGGTGGACTACTCTCCATGCTAACAAGTGTCCCATGAGGCATCTTTCTTACAACTGAAATATTGTTTTCCTTATTTAAAAAAAAAGAAAAAAAAAAGGTGAAACACAAAACTGAGCATCAGTCTTGTATGCCTTCCCCATCTAACATTAGTGGACACATTTGTTAACATTACGACAGTTAAAAAAAACAAACCAAGACCATTTATCATAATTTTTTGTCCTATTCCTGGTCATACAAAATAATAAGAGAGCTACACTTTATGGCCAAACCTGCAATGACATTGTATCCAAATACATATATTTCAATATAGAGTTGGTCCCCCTTTTGCAGCTATAACAGTTTCCACTCTTCTTGGAAGGCCATCCACAACATGGAGTGTTTTCGTGAGAATTCATGCTCATTCATTCTGTAGAGCATTTATGAGCTCAGAAACTGATGTTGGACGAGAAGAACTGGCTCACAATCTCCGTTCCAGTTCATCCCTAAGGGTCAGGGCTCTGTGTTAGGGCCGGTCAAGTTCTTCTACACCAAAATCATCAAATCATGTCTTTGTAGTCCTTGCTTTGTGCACTGGGGCTCAGTCATGTTGGAATAGAAAAGGGCCTTCAACAAACTGTTGCCACAAATGTGCGTAGAAGCATACAGTAGCATTGTCCAAGATAATGTCTTTTGTATGTTGAAGCATCAAGATTCTCCTACAGGTAGGCAAGGAAAAGAGACACATGTTGCCCAAGCTAGCTTTAGCTAGGTAGCTCGCTAACTGGCTAGAGGCAGCTGAACATGCTTGAATAAAATGAGAAGCATTAACCAGCTAGCCAGTGAACTAACTACCTACAGGTGAATATGCTTGTCCAAAATTTTAAACCTTCACATCTCCTTCTGGTTTTTATAAATGCTATCCTGCTTAGGCACCGGTCTTCAGACGTTGAGGCACGTAAAATTGACTTAGAATTGACTTACTGACATGATTTCTTTTTAGAGAATGTAGGTGGGGTGGGTGTAAATAGCCGAAGAGCTTCCACTCTCATCAGGGTGCAAATAGATACTCCATTATTGTTTTTTTTTTTTTTTTTAGCAATAACAATTTGTCAGCTAACCTCTTGATCATGATATCCAATTTCTTTTCCTTTTTTTTTCTTTTTTGCATATCATTCATCCCAGGAGTTGTGGATTAATTTTCTCTAACAGCAGCTCTGAGAGAAGTAGGTTTTATATTATCCATCAAGAATAATTTTCTCTATCAAAATGAATTTTTAAAATGAGTTAATTAGAATAAAAGTAATAATGATACATAATGATTAAAATCACACAGCAGAGAAGATACCTAGCAAGAA
This sequence comes from Clarias platycephalus, assembly GCA_030068275.1. Lineage (NCBI taxonomy): Eukaryota > Metazoa > Chordata > Actinopteri > Siluriformes > Clariidae > Clarias > Clarias platycephalus. Next base: position 2,457,352 of record JAQQZT010000019.1, on the reverse strand, counting down.
CCCTAACATCATTGGAGGAGTGATATATTTTGGTTGCAATAATGTTCGATGACATCTGCCCTCGTAAAAACTTTGTTTTTGAAAGTTAGAATGACTTTGATGAAATGATGATGTGATAACATTGAATAAATAAACCCAAACACAATGTTACAACATTACTCACTTACCCATCATCTATACCGCTTTATACTGTATACATGGTTGTAGGGGGCCTGAAGTCTGTCCTAGGAGACTTGGGGCACAAGGCGGGGTACACCTTGGACAGGATGCCAATCCATTGCAGGGCACACACACGCTCATTCACACACTACGCACAATATGGAAATGCCAGTTAGCCTAATCTGCATGTCTTTGGACTGTGGGAGGAAACCGGAATACCTGGAGTAAACTCACCTAACATGGGGAGGACATGCAAACTCCATGCACACAGACCTGAGGTGGGAATCGAACCCGGACTCTGAAGGTGCAAGTCGACAGTGCCACCGTGCAGCATCTCATTTGTGTTGGTCATGTCATTAAAGTGTTTCTAACTTTCACAAACAACGGAATACCAACATTGTTCCAATGTCGCCCAATGTTGCCAAATTGTCCTTACCACAAATATCCCTGTTGGTTAATGATAGAATGAGGAAATATAAGTTTGACGCCTCCCTCCCTCCCTCCCTCACTCAACCACAACCATACACTCATTTCTAACCAGCCTCTCACCTCAATTCCGTATAACAGACTATAAACCCTCACTTCAATTTCCATTCTTAATTAATTTTTTTTATTTCATTATCAGCTCGGACGTGTAATATGACCCTTCTGTCTTGGGCTTTCCACTATCTTTGTCTTTTATTTTACTATACACACACACACACACACACACACACACACACACACACACACACACTCAGCCAGTCCTTATTGTCTTGCTTCCATTGTGAGGACCTTCCATTAAAAAAAAAAAAAAGTTCATTAAATTACTTCCGTAACTCCAGTAATAAAATGATTGCTTTTTGGGTCTTGGCTGAAGACCAGTCGAATCTCTCAACAAGGTTAAAAGTGCTGGATACTCATATTCTTGTGAAGACATTTGCATGAATCCATTCCCAAACATTTGCATAAACCCATACTCATCCATTCGCACATACACAAACAGGAGCATTAGTGCAAATTATGAGCATTGTGCTGTCTAATTTACTTTTGTTTATAATCACAGGCTTGTTTCTTGGTCCTTGTATAATCCAGCACTTAAACATATTTTCGTTATACAGCTCGTATAATGCATCCAAATGCATCCCTTTAGAAAAAAAATAATAAAATCACTTAGAGCCGTGGTGTGCATCATGAATTAATTTGAAGAGGATTTTAAAAAATCATGATAGTGTTGAATATAAAGTAAGGCTGTAGCTGTCATTATAACAGACAGTTTAATCAGCTTGTGAGATTGTGCTTGTTATCTGAAGCAGTATACTGTATAATCCAAACGTGTAGCTGCTTGAGGAGGCGAAAAGGAGAAATAAGTGCTGCAGAAGATTCGACTGGTTGATTAGAGGAACAAAGTTGGAGGGAAGGAAAGAAGAAAAGTAGCCGACTAAACACCATATCACTGTCACTTCCAAAGTTATGGCGAACATGCTATGGAAGCGCACACTGTAGCATGTCATCGTTTCTATAGTTATTATTATTATTTACAAAAATGCTCCATGTACAGAGCCATGAAAAAGTTTTTTGTCACACTTTAATGACTGAGAACATCAAACTAATTTGTAATATTATGCACATGTAACCAGAGTAAATACAAAATGCAGTTTTTAAATTATGATTTCATTTATTAAAGGAAAAAAAATCTGTCCAAACCTACTTGGCCCTATGCGAATGAACTGTGATTAACCACATTCTTTGGAAAGCTGAGTTAAATTTCACTTGCCAAACCCAGATCTCATTACTGCCAGACCTGTTGAATCAAGAAATCGCTTAAATAGCCATTGTCTGACAAAGTGAAGCACATTAAAACATCTCACGTTATGCCATGCTCTAAGGAAACAAATGAAAAAACAAAGTAATTGACCTGTATCAGCTTGGAAAGGGTTACACAGCCGTTTCTAAGGCTTTGGGACTCCAGTGAACCACGGTGAGAGCCATTATCCACAAGTGGAGAAAAATTGGAACAGCCATAAACCTTCCCAGAAGTGGCTGGGACGACTCATCCAGGGGCTCATAAAAGAACCAAGAACAACATCTAAAGACCTGCAGCCCTCATTTGCCTTAGTTAACGTCGGCGTTCTTGATTCAACAATAAGAAAGAGACTTGGGGCAAAAATAGCATCCATGGGAGAGTTCCAAGATGAAAGCGAATACTGACCAACAAAACCACAAAGGCTCGTCTCACATTTGCCAGAAATATCTTGATTATCCTGAAATACTTTTTGGGAGGTTTCATAAAAAGAACATCATACCAACAGTCAAACATGGTGCTGGTACTGTAGGTGATGGTCTGGGACTGATTTGCAGCTTCAGGACAAGGACGACTTGTCATAACTGATGGAACCATGAATTCTGTGCTCTATGAGAAAAGTCTGAAGGAGAATGTCCAGCCATCACTTTGTGACCTCAAACTAAAGAGCATTTGGGTTATGCAGCAGGACAATGATCTGAAACACATCAGCAAATCCACTATTTGTTTCATGGTCTAAATTATTTAAGTGTGTTAAATATGCAGAAAACAAATCAAATACTTTTCACAGCACTGTGATTTAAGACTTATGATAAAAAAATGTTTTTTTGCCATTAATAGAAGGAATCTTCAGTGTCACCGCTTTGTATCAGTCAATACGTTTTGCATCATGGGAAAGTCTTCAGGAATGTTTACATTTTCTCTGTAACTTAACACGGTGCATTACTTTTTGTGTCATTAACCTTAAGAGTGGCTGATGATGTGGCTGCCGAAATGCAAGTAAGAACTTGTTTTACTAATACTACAGAACATTAAATGTAACCATAAATGGACAAAAAAAAAAATATAATAATAATAATTTGACCAGAATAGCAACGGTTGCACAGCTCCGGATGTACACAGGACCATATCTTTTGGCACGCTGACTTATGAAGGTCGGTGCTCCATTGACTGTGCGTGCAGCCTTGTACTGCCATCTGTTAGCGTGTTTCAAAACTAGTCTCAAAACTTTTTGATACCACCGCGTATCAGCCAAAAGTTAAGCTGTAACTTTAAAGTTCTCAAATGTCACAGCTTCAAAACTGTTAAAACGGATCTCAAAGCCCTACTGTATCTCATCCTTCACCCTCACCATGCTCCATGTGGAGAAACCTCTCAGATAATGCTTTTTTCTTTCTTTCTCACAGTCCCCCTGTTTCACTCCTCCGCCAAAGATGCAGTTTCAGAGTGTGTGTAAATGAGCTACTGCTGAGTCACGCCATTGCCAGAGAGCTGAGCAACAAGCCGAGGAAGGGGATCTTATTATATTTATGTATACAGTGTACATATACAGAAGCTGTATATTGTTCTTATTATTATGCAACATTTTACCTTTCTCACCTGAGAAATGTGTAGTTCTTAGATACCCACCTGACTGCACTGTTGTGAACAGTGTATTATAGGTATTATTATTATAATAATTTTTTATTATTAATTTATTATTTTTTTTATAAATTTACCCTCTTTTTTCATAGTGCATTTTTTTATTTAAATTTGAACCTAGCTTTCAATATTCATCTACACTCTGTTTGCTTGTATCTTTGTATATTCATAATATAGTACGTTAACAATTAAGTACGTCTGTCTGTGGTAGGGGGACAATCTAACCCAGGGCAAGACAAAAATAGAAAAAGAACAAAAAGCAGAGAATGCTTTCTCTCTCTCTCTCTCTCTCTTTTTGTTTGTTTGTACATGCACACTGGAGACCCAACTCTGTGTGTCAAAAATTTACCAAAAAGTGTATTGTACATTAATATCTTATATGAGGTTACTCACACTCACTGACGCACTCATCGTCTATACCGTTTTATCCTGTATACTGGGTTGCGGGGGGGTCTTGAGCCTATCCCAGGAGACTTACAGTAGAGTACAAGGCGGGGTACATCGTGGATGGGGTGAAAGTCCTTTACAGGGCACACACACACATACACTCACACGACGGGCAATTTGAGGAATGCCAATTAGCCTAATCTGCATGTCTTTGGACTGTGGGAGGAAACCGGAGTACCTGGAGGAAACCCACCAAGCACGGGGAGAACATGCAAACTCCATGCACACAGACCTGAGGCATGAATCGAACCCGGACCCTGGAGGTGCAAGGTGACGGTGCTAACCACTACGCCACTGTGTCACCTTATGTGAGGTCACAGGGATAAAATATGATTGGTTAGTTTAAATCCAGGCTAATACAAAAAATATAATTCAAGAAGAAAAGAAAAATTACTCAATGGAGACCCATCTCCTTAAAAAAAGGAATGTTGCACAATAAGTGCCCGTTAACTAATGAAACATTTCTCATTAACATAGCAAGCTGTGGTTTTTGTCTTATTAAATTCAAGGTAGAACAAGAGAGACTGATGAGATTGAGGTATTATCTTTGTGTAGAAACACTTTTAAATAATAATAATAATAATAATAATATAAAAAACTTCCTCCAATATACATAATATAAAATCAATTAATAGTCTATATGATTATCACAAGAGCACAATATAAGGGTACGATAAAGGTTCATATTCAACACACAAACTCGTAGTGCAATATAGCAATAAAAAGTTATGTGCAGATATTTTTTTTTTCTCCATTTAGTCCACTGGCAATAGTACTTTGCATGATAAACGTTGCACACTGAATAGTACTTGGGTATTAAGGAAAAAAAAGACTTTTTAGCCTTTTTTTGTAGGAGGGTTTCACTAGTCTGTCATAATGCATGTCATCGTTGGGGATCATATCAGTGCAATGACCCTCAGGTGAATATAAAGATGTAAATTTCCATATGAAATGGAAATCTCTGCCGAAGCACAGTCATGCGTATTGATGAAAGCTGACAAATCTGTCACCTTTCAGTGCGCTGGGATGAAACTCAAGGCCGTGGAAAATAGCGACAGATAACTGCAGGACTGGATTGAAAATGTTAATGTTGCGCACAAAAAGCAAGATTCAAAGCGGAGACTAATTAACAAGATGTCCTTTGCATATTGCTCACTGCCTCCTACTCACTGGTCTTGATCATTATTTATAGTGACAGGCAATATAGTTGATATAATTGGTTATTCTATGTTGTTGTTGCCAATTCCCAGGTCATTATCCTGGATGCTTAGCTATTACAAAAACAGCTAGACGCTGTGTGTGTTATATTGCATAGTGTAGGAGGGTTGAACATGCTTAGAGGAGAGCACTAACTACCTTGTTGTGTTTGTAAGATTTAAGAATTAATGTAAATTGTGATCGACAAGCATCCTGATGTTCTAGCAGTACAGTGGAACGAGGTCGTTCTAATTGGTTAGCGTTTCTATAGTAACAGCTCGCGTTACAAGTTAATAACTAGTCATTAAAAACAAAATTGTAATGCAAATGCTGCGGATCTTGGAAAGTTATGTTCTAAGTCATGAGGGTATAGAAATGCTATAATTATCCGGGTGTTGATTAGTTTCCTAGATCATCACACCCTATGTACAATTACACTGCCTGGGCCAAAGATTTCATTACAGCACACAATGTGGTGTCCAGTTTGTGTGTAAAAATGATTCCTCATGGTCCCAGGACCACTCTTTTACAATTTGTGTCCTGGAATATACCTGTTCCATCAGGGAAGAAAAACTCCATAGATGTGATAATCTGCTCGTTTAGGTCTTGAGTCTAGACCTGAGCAACTGAAGCAACGGCAGATCATAACACTACCTCCAGAGGCTTGTACAGTGGACACTATGCATGATGGTGCATCGCTTCATGTACAGTACTTGCCTTCTTATCCTGACACGCCCATCACTCTGGAATAGGATCAGTCTGGACTCATCAGACCACATGACCTTTATCTATCGCTTCAAAGTCCAGTCTTTGTGTTTAAGTGCTTTTCTTATAGACACACACAGCTGTTTATTCCTAATTCTGAGAGTTCTCATCACATTGTGTGTGTATGGAAATGCTCTTACTTTCTCTATTAAACATAGATTTTGGTTTATAGTGTTTTTTTTTTTTTTTTACTATGCAACTTCAATTGTTTAGTGATTTTTTCGATCGTGTTTCTTCCACAAAGTTGACGGTTTAGCAAAGTCTTCCAGGTTGTGATATTTAATGTGTTGAAGGATTTTTAATCCAATTACAGTCATTTTAAATCTCTTTAGTTGTTTTCTTTGCTTGATGCAGCCTAATAACTTGTCCTTTCTGAGTTGGTGACTGTTTGGCCACACTGTATATTTCGATTGCACAGCAGTGGTGGCTCATATGGTTTATGCTGGTGGTTACTGGGTTACTGATCAGAGGGTCAGGGGGTTCGAGTACCCGCACTGCCAAGGTGCCACTGTTGAGCCCTTAAGCATGGCTCTTGACCCAATCTGCTCCAGGGGCACTATAACCTGGCTGACCCGGCACTCTGAACTGTGATATGTGAAAAAATAATTTCATTGTGCTGTAAGGTACATATGACAAATAATTTATTATTATTCAATTCCTTATTCAAAAAGAACAAGACTATCTACAGGCTAAAGAATTTACAGTTTCCCTGCATCGTCCAGTTTCTGAAACAGTGACTCTGTCTATAAAGCCAAAAAACCCAAACACATCACACTGGCTTTTTAAACACACTCTACAGGGCAAATAAGCGACAGCTTGTCATGGACATCTGCTGGAAATCTTTGTATTGATTACCCCCCGCCCCCCCCCCTGGAAATTCAGGTACATTGGAACCAATTCTGTCTGTTCTATTCGTTATGTTCTTGCATCATTCCTTCTCTGGGACATTAATTCCTGATGGACCTGGTGGAGCTTGTTTCATTCGCACCTTAATGAGTAAATTAGCTATGCTGCTCGCTCGTTAAGCACCGATTAACTCATAATGGTTCGAATCATATTATTTGTGCTTCTATTTATTATAATTACTTTTGGCAATTGGGATTGAATGTGCTCATAAATTGCAATTATAGTAAGTTCGAAATAGTGCTGTGGACATTAAGTGTTTAGAATCAGGTGGAATTTCAAGCTGGAGTTGGGAAACTTGTCATGCAGTTATGTCTAGTGAAGAATTTTAGTGCTTTTCCAATGAACTGATTACTACAGGAGCTTGTTCGACCCCTTAAGGTGTAACGCATGGTTAAAGACGGGGTGCAACTGCATAAACTAAAAAGGACATTAATTTTATTGGGTCAATTCCAAAAATCACAGTCTATATCACAGGTCAAAGAACAGGCTAACAGATTTACAGCAAGATAATCCATAATCAGATACTAAAGGAAAAAAAATTACAAAACTAGGGCAGAATTTGCAAGTAAAGTAAGCAAGGGGACCAAATTTGCAAACTGGCTTGAGAACACAAGGCAATCTTCACACAGGGAAAAAAAAAATCATATTTTTTCCACTGTACACTGGGCTAATCAAAAATCAGGAGGAAATTGAAAACTGGAAGCACCAAGTTGGAAATTGGGGTGCAAGAACGTATAAGGCTAACCTAATAACATGAGCTAGTGTTCATAAAAACTTTCCTAAATTCAAGACATAAAGAATCAGCATCGCTTACCGAAACAACTTATACGCTCTAACTCACAGCTCCATGAACTTGTAAATTATTACTTACTTAAGTGTTACGTATTAATAACGCTGTCTAACAACAAAGACACAAAGAGAATTGGCATCCACATCTACAAGGTTCAATGAAAGGATTTTTAAGAATCACAGAGAAGTCAGAGAGGCTGTGATCGATTTAGAGACTAACCGTGAACGAAATGGGGGAACTAAAAGGTGTTCGAGTCAAACCAGGACTTGTGATGAAATTTTTGGTGAATGAAGGCATAAAAGAGATTGACATTTACTGAAGACTTCAAGCATGCAAGAGACTCTTAGCCGCAGTAAAACATTAGAATGGTGCAAACGTTTTAAAGAAGGTCAGGAACAACGTCCTTGAACACTGATTCTGGTTGAGGTGGCTTGGAGCGCACTTTTATTCCCATGAACGAGTGGAATGTCTGATCCTTGAAAATCGATGTCGCCAACTTGCAGAAGTTGGCCACCATCCCACATCTCTGTCTGTGGGAACTGTTGGTCATTCACCAACACCACTTGCACGTTACAGAACCTTGGCTAGGAGATATTGCCGCATCTCCTGTACAGTCCTGACCTCCAAGCTCCAAGCTGATTCCTACATGTCTGGGCCGTTAAAGGAGTTCAAAAGTGTAGCAGGTAGTCCGTTCATGACCGTGGTCATACTAGGAAAACTTTTTACCTTGATGCTATCCAAGAATTCCACTAGTGCTTGGGCAGTAGTAGCCCAGTAGTTAAGGTTGTTGGATTACTAATCGAAAGGTCTTGGGTTCAAAAACTCAGGACCACCAAGTTGCCACTGGTGGCCCCTTGAGCAAGGCCCTTAACCCTAAACTGCTCAGATGTATAATGAAAGGAATTGTAAGTCACACTGGGTAAGGGCGTCGGACCAAATGCCATAATGTAAATGTATAGACCAGGGGTCAGCAACCCGTGGCTCCGGGAATCGCATGCGGCTCGTTCACGCCTCTGCTGTGGTTCCCTGTGGCTTTGGAAAATAAATAATGAGTATTTAATTTAAATGTATTTTATTTTAGTTTTTTTTATGTAATTTTAAATTTGAAGATTATGGTGATCCTCTCGCTCACTCACTCATCTTCTACACCGCTTTATCCTGTATTCAGGGTCATGTGGGGCCTGGTCATGTTTATCCCCGAGGTGGGGTACACCCACCCTGCCAATCGAGCCTAGCTATGGTGATCCTGTAACATTAAAATAAAACATGTTTAATTTTTTGTCGTTTAAAGTATGCATCACAACCGCCGATGTGCGACACCCGCCGGCACGCGATTTATTGAGCTTTTTGACCCCCTGGTTTTATTCAGGTTGACGGCTGACTGCACGCTCCAGCACACACGATAAAACGATGATGGCACACAGAAGCAGCGGCATTTTTGGTTTGCTGCAGGTGGATAACTCAAGTTCGCCTTTTTATTTCATAAATACAAGGAGTTCAAAATGTAACAGTTCATTAATTTCATAAATGGAATATATTATAGTTTTGTTTTATATACAATAACATAAAGGTAAAATACGAGATATTCAGTGTTATCTTCACGTCAAAAAGGTTTTGTGGCTCCAGGTGTTATGTTTAATGTGAACACTCTTTGTACATTAATAACCACTCATTAACCATTCCCTGCTGTACGTACAGGTATAAATAATTATGGTCCGACTTTTTTTCTTCATCTTTCACTTCTTTAATCAATAAGGAGCGTTGCATGGATTCAGGATAGACTGCAGATTAGCATCTACTTTTTTTTTGGAAAGCAATCAAATTGTAATAGATAAAAGTGCTGCTTTTCTAAATAAATGCTTAACTTTATTTATTGAAAAATACATTCGATGTGCTACTGTAGGTTTTGTTCTATATCCTTTCTGTGTTTTTGTGCTTTTTTTGTCTTCCGTGTTTTGGCTATTTCTCTCTTAGTCGTGGTTTTAATGCTTTAAAAAAATCCTTTATATTGTGCCAACAAAGTCCATATTGTCAGTCAAAGAGGTAAAAAATAAATAAATAAAGGGTTTCTATTTCGCATCATCTTTAAATGGTTAAAGAGCAAAAGGGAGCTGTGAAGAAATCTGTTGAAACGCTGCTACACATTTCTGGCTTGGATCATCGTCTCATACATTCAATTTGCAGAGCTTGCACCTGAAAGAAAAAAACAAAAAAAAAAAACAACCACCCCTGGGTAAGGTTGAGGGTATCTCATTGCAAGCACATCGGCCCTGTGAGAGCGCAGAGGAGCGACATGAACGGCAGACAGAAACAAGTTCGCTGTTTGAGAGCTTAGCGAAGACCTAGAATAATAAATCTTGTTGAAAGAAATATCTGATGGAGCACACGGTCAACATTCAGACGTTCAGAAGCTGCAGTTCAGGGGCTTGTGATCGTCGTCCCGTGACAAATCTGACAGGGAAATTGCCTTTCTTCAAGCAGCCGTGGTTTCAAAATCAATTTCTTTCAAAGAAAGGCTGCATGTATTTGATTCCGTTTGATCTGTGCTGCCTTGCATGTTGTAAAAGATGTTAAATGTGTCAAGTAAGAAATCAAACACTCAGAGACATGCTGTTATAGTGAAATAATCAACAGTTTGCTGGAATCAAGAAGCAGGGTTTCTGTTACTACAATGGACATCATTATTGAAAAAAAAAAAGACTTTGAGTGTTTTTCTGGCATTTTTGTCTTTATGGTTGAAAGTGTCAGGCGTGGAGGAGGTGATGCAGAATGCAAGTGCAGACGGTGGTTTAATAAAATGGAGGGAAAACATTACTGCAAAATTTTAACAGGAACAAAACTTGGACTAAAACTGAACTATGACTAACCACTAGAAACTTTAGTTACTTTAACTACTAAACTAGGCCACAACCATGGCAAAGACAACAGAGTAGCATAAATAGGGCCATACACAAGCCAAGACCTACTGTAACTGAAATTACTCACTCACTCATTCATCATCTGTACGGCTTTATCCTGTATACATGGTCATGGGCGACCTGGAGCCTATCCTAGAAGACTTTGGGCATGATCTATCTAAGGGCACATAAACACTACTGGCAATCTGGGAATGCAAATTAGCAAAGAACTGCATATCTTTGGACTGTTGGAGAAAACCCACCAAGCATGGGGAAGAACTTGCAAGATCCATGGATACAGGCCCGAGGCGGGAATTGAACCTGGACCTTGGAGGTGCAAGGCATCAGTGTTAAGCCACCGTGCCGCCCCTAACCCAAACATTGACTTTAAATAGACAAGAGGTCCATCCATCCATCCATCCATCCATCCATCCATCTAGGGACATCTGTAGTCCAACTAGGGTCCATGGAGGCCAATGGTGACCTTTGTATTTATACCCATTGTGTACACCCATGGTAGGACCTCGAACACCAGTTAATCTAATCTGCATGTCTTTGGACTGTGGACGGAAACCGAAGACCCAGTAGATAACCCACCAAACACGGGGAGAACATGCACAGAGATCTGACGCGGGAATCAAACCCACTAACCCCACTGATCTGAAACATTGATTTTAAATAGACAAACTAAAGAAACGTAAAGAGGTCCAGATGAATGCAGTTGTGAAAATGCGGCTGTGGTGAAGCGCAGGATGAGAACTGAAGTCCACAACAAGGTTTAAAGTCCTTCTGAAACACAAAAGTAAAAACATAACTCAAAGACAAAGATCCTGACATTACAGTTTTCATCTACAATATTTGTATTTAATATTTGATTAACATTTAATGTTGAAGACTATCTACGAACCAAATTAGTTCCTGTTATCAGGGACCTCCCGATAAGAAATGATTATGATACCCAAGTTCTGATTTGATTTGTATTGCGATTCTGTAATTAGCACAATTAAAAAATAATAATAATCATAATAATAATAATAAATCCTGATTTTGTTACAATTCTAAATAAATTAATTTGCTCCAACCACAGATTGCTGTGCTGTGTGTATACTTTACAGTACCACCTGCAGGATAGTCGGGGAATGGCGACATTTTGCCACCTCAAATGCAAACAGTTTTTTCATCCACACAAAAGAATTGCGATGCATAACTGAATAAATTTTTATCCCATTTCTATGATGGAATACCAGGGTAGATAATGGCGGCACGGTGGTGTAGTGGTTCGCACTGTCGCCTTGCACCTCCAGGGTCCGGGTTCGATTCCCGGCCAGGCTCGATTCCCGTCTCTGTGTGCATGGAATTTGCATGTTCTCCCCGTGCTTGGCGGGTTTCCTCCGGGTACTCCGGTTTCCTTCCACAGTCCAAAGATATGCAGGTTAGGCTAATTGGCGTTCCCAACTTGTGTGTGTGTCCCCTGCGATGGATTGGCACACTGTCCAGGGTGTACCCTGCCTTGTGCCCTCCTGGGACAGGCTCCAGGTCCCCGTGACCCTGAATACAGGCTAAAGCGCTATAGAAGATGAGAGAGTGAGTGAGTGTTTTAGATAACTTTCCTAACAACTGTACCAAAAATGCAACAAAAAAAAGAACATCATATAACAATTCTTTCCCCGTCAATCAACATCGATGGTCTGTAATGTTAATGGTTGATGGTCAAAACATTTGTAATTAGATTAATTAATTGATCTGTGTAAATGTAAAGTAAACATGCTAATAGACGAAGAATGCGAGTGCATTCTCTAAAGAATCAAACCGTTTCACGATCAGGATATAGTCGTTTTTCTTTAATCGCAGCCGCTTTTTAATGTATTTTAATTGTATTGTAATTGGTGAGTGTCATAAGTAATAATCTTGAACGACATGAGGGATTGAACTGCGTAATACCGGCTTTATTTGATATGACGTGCAATAATCATCATTTTTGATAGCTGTTTGTGAATCTTTTTATCCTAAATTACTGCCTTTCTGCTGATTGTTGTAAATTTAGCATCTGCTGTACGTATGAGACAGAGGTCATGGGACTAAAACATGTCAATTTGCTTGAATTGCATTATCCACAGTGTCATCCAAATGGTCCCTTTACATGTAATGTGATTTTTCTATAAAATTGAATTTATCTGTTTTTGCAAAGAAACTCTGGTCAAAACAACTCGGGGATCTGAACGCCGGTCAGAGTGAAATGCAGCACTAAACCACTAAGTTAGTTTAACTGGAAATGAAAGTGACCCATCCATTTCTTCATCCTTGGCTTCCCGAGCGAGCTGTGGAACTCAATTAGCTCACGAACCTGTCCCTGGAAATGCCTTCGTCTCAAGCGCTAATTGGGAAGGGACGCCTCTTACCAGGAGAGAAACTCTGAAATTTTAATACCGGCTGACATGAATTCATGTAACAACATTCTTATTGGACGGTACTTATATTTTTAATCCATTCTTTTTGTAGAATATTTCCATTTCTACATGAAACCAATCCTCCACTCCGCACGGTTTTCACTCATCGTTCTGCTCCAGGCCCCATTAATGCAGTCTTTACTCCCATAAAACATTCACAAACAGCAGCCTCAATCATCCAAAATGATTCCGCTACTCTCGGGGTAGTATCGATATCTAAAGGGCGGTCATTTACCCCCCGACACGAGAACGTTATCCGATGATGGTCCATTTTAAGACGGCCGTTTCTTGTCTTCATTGCTCCCAATATCCTTCAGATATCCTTGTTCATTGACTTTTCAGAAAAAATATTAATGAAGCATGCTGTGTAGAATCCATAATTAGATCTGTGCCTCCTTTACTGCAGTCACTGGGGAGGAGTTCAGCCAGCGTTCCCTCGTAGCAGCAGTTTTAAAAAAAAAATACATCGACAGGGACACTCAGTCGCCCGGGGGTCAAAATGCAGCTGGACAGATGTGAATACACATCCTTCACATGTGGCATTTACATTAGTTTTAGTCACACATGTGATGGATTTATGACTTGTGTGAGGGACTTGTGTGACCCCCATGATACCCCCACAAACTAAAAACAAAACAAAAACAATGATGACTATAAAAATATGTGTAGGGAAAAAAAATATATATATATTTTTTCTATATACAGTATAGGAAAAGTGCTGATAGATTTCACACACACATGGGATGGAAAGGATCTGACCAGCTGCATTTTACACATAAAATAGTGTCATAAATTAAAAATATTTTTTATTTGTTTGTCCTTAGCTGGTTAGATTTACTGTATTACCCCATGTAGACATTAACCATCTTTTTTTCATCTCTTTTTAAATTATGACTATATTTTTAAAAAATTTTTCATAGTTTTGATTGTAGAAAATAAGCCACTAAACAAAAACACTGAATTAGAAGGTGTGTCCCTTTCGGTCATGGAGCTGTGAAGGTAATAACCGTTTAGTTATGGGTTATGAAGGCAGAGGACGCTGCTGTAGCATTAGCAGCTTCTTTTTCTGTTCAACTTCCGGGTCGAAGCCCAGGATGGGAACCTGGTGCGTAGACTGGTTTCTGTGTCTGATTGAGGTATACGTCCAGGAGTAACTCGACTCCCATCTGTATTGTCTGGGTGCTAGTCTGGGGTTAAACTGATCTCAGGGCAACCGCACACACTCGCACAAATTGAGCAATTTGGGAAAAGCATCTACATGTCTTTGGGCTGTTGCACGAAACCGGAATACGCTGAGGAAACCCACCAAGCACGGGGAGAACATGCAAACTCCATGCACACTGACCCGAGGGGAATCGAACCTGCAACCTGGAGGTAACAAGGCAACAGTGCTAACCAGTACACCACCGTGCCGCCCCACTATTAAACATAGCTCTGTTTTTTACTGTTGTTTTTTTTTACGATGCAACTTCACCAAGTGTTTAAGTGATCTTCATTCATGATTTTGTTCTGTCTGCATTTCTTTCACAAAGATGCCAGTTCAGCGCTTTCCTTACGAGTTTTGATCATGTGTTTAAGGGTTCGTTACCCAGTTCCAATCATTTCAGTTGCAGCTCAATAATTTGATCCTTCTAAATTGGCGATTTTCTTTTTCGCACAGCCAGTGTAGACTTTCACATTTGCATTTTGTTAATTGCCTTTCAATGTAATTCTTTGCTTCCTTCACAACCTCAACATCGTTGCACTTTCATACCAGGCCTCAGACACGTAAGCGCAATCTTGTCAAGACATTTTTATTTTTTATGATGACAACTGATGTCATTTGAGATGTCACTCAAAATGTCTACCTAATCATTAATCAGTTGTTACACAAAGATTCCTAGTGATTCCGAAAGATACAAGCATTCAGTCTGAATATTCACGAGAGGGAAAGGTTTTGTGCTTAAGTGTCATTCTAGCGATTATTTCTGAGCCGCCGGTCTGCTATAATCGCACCGCCGTGTCTGTAGGTGCAGACGGACAGCTGATATACGACTATACACTGTTAAGGCCTGCCATAATTCAGTTCCTCTCACAAACAAGTCGAGCTGGACCGTGTGGCCTTGAGTGATTAATGACCACGCTGGCTTTTAGGAGATGTCAGAGAGCCGTGTCTCATTTATTTATGCCTTACGTCAAATTCGTAAAACACAGTTCAAGTGCAAAGTTCTTTCAGATGTCTGTCACGAAGGTGCAAGTTTATGAGAAATGTTGCACAGTGCATGTCATTTTCAACTTTAATTAAATATAAAGTGGGTTCTTAGGCTTGTCTCTGTAGGTACAATATTCTGTACAAGACCAAAAGGTGGTGGTTGTTGTTGTTGTTGTTATTGTTGTTGTTACTATTGTTGTTGTTACTGTTGTTGCTGATGCTTCTTATATAATATTCCTATATCGATTCGTATTTATTGTATATTTAAAATAATTGTGAAACACTATGAGATGTATTTTACATATGAAAGGTGCTATTTACTGTAGAGAATACTACAAATATTATTATTACATTTTGTGTTACTATTTGACTATGTTGCAATTTGTAATTTGTATAATTTATATTTGATATATAAATATGTGTATGTCTATACAGGTGCATCTCAATAAATTAGAATATCATCAAAAAGTTGATTTATTTCAGTAATTCAATTAAATAAGTAGATTCATTACACACTGACTGATATATTTCAAATACACACACATAGAGTCAGACAAAAATGTATACACACTTCATATTTTTGTATTAAATTTATTGCTATCCATTATACATTGGAACCTCGGACTACGAGCATAATTCGTTCCGGAAGTGGGCTCGTATTGCAAAACACTCGTAAACCAAATTTTATTTTCCCATAAGAAATAATGGAAATCCAAATTATTCATTCCACAGCCCAAAAAAATAAATACATAAAAATCATTAACACAAAATATAAAGTAAAAATAGAACAAATTAACCTGCACTTTACCTTAAAAAAAAAAAAGTAAAAATAAATCCTGACAGATACAGTAAGTGCGTTAGTGTTTCCATTTAGGCACCGTGTGTGTGTGTGTGTGTTTCTCTCTCTTGCGCTGCCGAGTGTGTGTTATGTGTGTGCGCGTGTAATTTGACACCGTGCCAGTTGTGTGTGAGTGAAGCAGCCCTCTCTGGTGTCAAATTACGCACGCGCACACACATAACACACACACTCAAACACTGACACACACTAAAGACGAGAGAGAGAGAGTGTGTGTGTGTGTATGTGTGTGTGAACCGGGGCGGTGTCAAATTACACGCGCACACACACATAACACACACTCCGCAGCGCAAGAGAAAGAAAAACACACACACACACGAATGTTGATTATACCAGTAAGAGACGAGCACTAAGACCCAGCAGGGGAGACGATTACCCGCAGCGCCAAGAGAGAGAAAAACCCTTGGCTCAGTTGTGATCACGTGACGCTCGGCGTCAAATCAAGAAGCGCATGCGTGATACATGATACTCGGTGCTCGTAAACCAAGACAATGCTCGTTTTTCAAGTCAAAATTTCTTCAAAATATTTGCTCGTCTTGCGGAACACTCGCAAACCGCGTTACTCGTAATCCGAGGTTTTACTGTATATTGATATGTGATAATATTGTGATATTATGATATGATAATATTTTCAACATTATATTAATATACACCATACCATATATATGTGTGTGTGTGTGTGTGTGTGTGTGTGTGTGTGTTTGTGTGAATAAATTGCCTATACATATTTTTTACATATTTAATTTTTTTTAAGTTTGTACTTAACTTTGTAGATGACATTTATAAACTTCCCCTTTGGTGTTTTTTGTATTTTATTAGTTTATACCTATGCTTTAATAGATACTCTCATTTGGACAGTGCAGACCTTAGAGCTTATACTGCATAATCACAGTCTGCTCTGTCTTGTTCATTAAGGCTCTACATCTACATCTGAATTCCTTTTGAGACAAATAAAATTACAGCTTGTCATGTTAATGAGGAATCTGCACCATCTGCTCCACCTGCACTGCCTGAGACAAAAGGTCCCCAGCCCTCTGTCTGACACGTCAGTCTGCAGAACAAAAGGGAGAAAAATGTCAGAGGAATGCAACAGCGGGGCCTAAACAAAACCACGTTTACCTGGCAGAAATCCCATTCACAGGTCTCTGTCCTCCAGACTGGATCCGACACTTGCTTCCTAGTGTGGTCGATCAGCAGGCTGGTGAGGTCTGAAAAATTAGGTACGAACCTCTAATAATAGACAGCCAACCCCAGGAACTGCTGGGACGCACCTGGAAGCCAAGATACCGTACCCCCTCCCACTTGACTGTACACCTCTTTGGTGTATAGTCAAGTGTGTTTGTTGATAGTCTTATGATATCTGGGATCTCAGACAGGCCTCACATGTTGTAAATGCCGTTCGTTGCTATAAATGATTTGGTTATCAATTTACAGTCCGCCAAAAAAACAGACCGACCTGTCAGACCTGGGCACCAAGACTACCAGGCTGCTCCAGTGCTGTTAGGAATCTTTATTTCTTTGAGCATAGCCATAAATTCCAGGAAGAAACCTTTTAAAGACCATCTTGTGGCGGGAGATACAGCTAGATATGCTCGGGAACAACAGCTTCTCGAGTCTACTCTTGGCGTTCTCCTGTGTTTGGTGCACTTGGTGTTGGCTTTTTGTCGGTTCACCCCTAACGCTCAGCCATGCCCAGCTACCACAGCTTCTGTGAACGCATGTAAGAGGGTGAGCATATGACCATATGTGGTTTTACATGGCTTGGAGGAAGCATGTATTTGCCTTCACCTTACCCTGTTGGTAATTACTGAAAATTAGGAAGGAAATGAGGGGAAAAACACAAATGACAATGTGTTCAAATTGAATTACAGCTGAATAACCAGTGAGAATCGAGAATTCACTGTGATGTAAATCAAACTAAGTGCTTTAGGTAAAATTGAAAAGCATAAACCCAAAAACAAACAAAACCAAAAAAAAACAATAATAAAAAGCCACAAGTATCATTCCTAGGGTGAAAAGAACTTCATCAGTCATATGAGCAGACTTACTGACTGCAGTGTATTTTCGATTTCACACTCTAAAGAACTTTCATTTACAGCCATCAAGTGATCCTTGTTTTTATTTTTTTTGTGAACTAAGGCAAAAGAAAGTTTAAAAACCTCCCAGACATTCAAGTTTCCCCTTTAATTTTCCACAAAGCACATGGAGGCGGTGCTTCAAGCTTGGTGCATTCTTCAGATGAAAAGTTGTGTAGTGAGCTCTCTCTCTCTCTCTCTCTCTCTTTCTCTCTCTCTCTCTCCGTCATGCTTCTCCTTCTGCGATTTCGGGGTGGTCTTGATGCGGCTCGGTGCGGTCCTTACTTCGCTCAGAAGCATGTGTTTTCCCAGTGTTTTTAATCAAGTTCAGCTTTCTGACCCTGAAGCAGTACAATAGCTGATATGCATTTTTATTGCGAGGTTTGTTCTGGGATTTAAATGTTATGCAAGTTGCTGTTAAAGCCCCCCATCGATTTTTATGTTGTGTTCTCTCTGCAGTTTGAGATGAACAGCTACGCGCCGATGGGATTATAACTGAGCTTTTCAAAGACAAGACTGATGTTTGTTTGGCTTCTCTGTGTAATTCCCAGAATCGATTAAACTCCGACGCTATAGTTTTCTTAATATACTGATATCACTGAAATGTTTCTTTTGAACAACACATTCAAGTTCATCCAAAGCAGTTTACAGTCCATGCAAATTTCCCGAAAGTTCAATGATTTGTGTTGGTTTATAACTCCCTGCTCTGTCGTCTAATCATCGTGGTTCACCTTTAATCAGGATCCAGCATCAAAGCAGGGAGAAGATGTACAGTATGATACTGTTAAAGCACCTGTCGATTTTATGTGTGTTTTTATGTTATGTTCTACAGTATGATACCTTGTGGGGACAGTTGTAGCTTAGTGGTTAAGATAGCAGACTACTGATGGGTTCAAATCCCATCGCCACCAAGATGGCACTGTTGGGCCCTTGACTGCTCAATCCTCAACAGCCCAACTTTAACCCTCAACTGCTCAGATGTATAACGAGATGAAATACAAGTCAATCTGGATAAGGGCGTCTGCCAAACGCTGTAAATGTATTAAAAAAAAAAACAAAAAAAACAGGAGGGCCCTTGTGGTCCAAGGCCAACACTCATACTGCTTTTTTTTTTTTTTTAAAGGTTTGTTGTTTTTTTCTCGTTTCACCTACATCATGTCACTGGTCTGTTACCTATTGTGTGCACTAGTGATGCGCGGGTCGGGTATTTTTCCAACCCGCGGGTCCCGCTTTTATGAAATTATTTGGCCCGCCCCAG
>JAQQZT010000019.1:2426929-2437840 GCA_030068275.1 Clarias platycephalus | reverse complement strand
TCCATCTTCACTTTTATTTCTTTGTTTTTGTTGTGACTGGCAGCGGAATTGCACGCAACATACATGGATTTTTTATTAAATTTTGTTTTTAATGACCCGCCCCAACCCGCCCCGCAAATAAAGTGACAATTTCTTTACCCGCCCCGCCCCGACCCGCGGGCTACCCGCGGACCGAGACGACCCGCGCATCACTAGTGTGCACCTATTCTGTACAATCCTCTCATTAGTGTGCTCTTTTTATACCCTGTTGCCTCTTCATTCCAGGGAAGTCATGTCATATGCACTCATGACTTCAAATCATTATTCCATACTGTCTTTTTTTTCTAATTGCATTTCCAGATCTTGACCCCTGCTAGTTTTTGTTCTGTTTGTAATGATATCCTAATTTATTGTTGTCAGCACGTGTATTGATCCCAGACTTCGAGATCGTCTCTGGGTTTGACCTTAGTTTAAAAAAAAAAATGCAATGTGACAAAATAGATCTAGGTGACAATATAGACCCAGGTTCAAACCCCACTACCACCGTTGTGGCCCTTGAGCAAGGCTCGTAATTCTCAGCTGCTCAGATATATAATGAGATTAAATTAAGTAAATCTGTATGAGGGCGTCTGCTAAATGTAAATGATGAGGGTGGACCTGATAGTATGTGTTCCAAATTGTCTCAAATATATAGATATTATAAATGACTTCTCAGAGATCACCTGCAGTACCCTTACATTCCACTAGTGGGCCATGTCCCACACTTTGCGATGGATAGGTTGTACATTTGTTTTCGATTCAAAAATGTTATTCCTGCTTTTCGGGTTGTGCACACAATCACCAGTGCAATTTGGGACACAAATTAATTTCATAAATTTTATTAATATATATATATATAAATTTGTAGTTATTGTAATAAAAAAAATACTTTTTCTTCTGATTAAGGATTTACATTTTAAAAGTAACCAGAACTAATAAAACAAAGCCATGGGATTTAAACAATGTGTAGATTAGAATTGTGATTAAAGGTATGAGAGGGCTGAATAAGATTTTCACATTACAAATTGACCTGCAGGATTGTTAATTTGGTAATGGCTGGACTATATACCGTATCCTGTATGGGATCATGAGGGGCCTGGATCCTATCCCAGGTGAATTAGGGCACAAGATGAGGGACACCCTGGATGCTGTGGAAAACCATTACAGATGCTATTTTTGAACATCCATCAGTGTTCTGGACACACCGATTATCCTCATGTTTTTACTGTGGAAATAAAATTGACCACAGTGGAAACATGCAAACACCATGCAGACAGACCAGAGGTAAGACTCGAAAGCGCAACAGTGGAGGTGCGGAAGTGACAGTGCTAACAACTAAGACACCATAAGTCTATTCCATTTTGTAGATTTTGTTAATACGATTCGTCCAAATTTATCAAGATTGCAACTTAATGTCTTATGAAATGTTTTTATTTTATTTTTAATAACAAGAGATAAAAATACAAATATGAAGACACAATATTAAGCAGAAGGAAATAAATGTTCACCCAAATGTCTGTTTTATTTTTGTGTAAAAAAAAAAAATTTATGAACCTTGTCAAATCACAAATGATCTCCACTTGTTCAAGCTGTATACAAGCACATTTATGTAACCCTACTGTACATACGGTTTCGTCTAGTCTGCTCTAAAAACCCATCACACAGCCAGTAGGCAACTCTTCCCCTGAGTTCAGCATTCTGTGTACTTAATTGCTCATAACCCAAGTGATTTTTGCAGTTATTAATTGCTAGAAGAAGTGAATGACTGCTTTTAAACCTTTTCCCCATGGTCGAAAAAAGTCATGCGAGGATAATTATCTGCAACTTCCCAGTTCTTTTTTTTTTTTTTTTAGTTTTTGCAGGTTTTTTTTAAATTTATTTTTTATGTTAAGACATTACAGTGCACCTAAATGAAGGAACCTGTTTGGCACTCGTCCATGCCGCGCCCTGCTTTTAGAGACGTCCATAATGCAGAAGGGCATCTGATCTCAGGAGGCTGTTCGATCTTCTCGAGTCTTTTGCGTCAACCTTAAATGCCTGTTTAAAATGATGAACGCCACCTGCAAAAGGTCGTCCTGAAACCTCTGTGAAAGAGATTGAATATATAAATGTACTGTAACAATTTACTTAAAGGCACTTTTTTTATAAGTCTACATTCTGCCTTTCCTGACAATCGACCAAAACGTCTATATTAGGTTTTATTCAATTTAACAGTCCACAGTGGTCGATTTTAATGTATAATTGATATGTCATGAGTCAAGTGACATAAAGATTGTGTAATAACATATTCCAAGGCTGACTTGCACTAGATCGTTATAACACATGACTTTGTATTGTCGAAGGCACATAATACCAGCACTCACATTAATTTAGGGTTAATGAAAATATTCATCACTCTGACTTCAGAGAGTCACAACATTTGTTGGAGGATTTTATAGACCTCTTAATAATATGCTCTTTACACAAAGGAGGAAAAGATTCCTTCTTAGTGGAGTGGAAAAGCATATCTTGCAAAAATTATTAAAGAAAAAATGAAAGTAAGGACAGAATTAAAATGTGCAGCGTTTACTTATTGATATAACGTTTCATAATAAATAAAGATATACTTGTATTTATATATAAAGGTGAGTCGAAAATGATCTGGTATGATGGAACAGTTATATTTAAACTCCTGTTGGCCACACTGTCTTATCAGCACTTTCCATTGAAGGCTACTGTCTCCCCCGTCACAGCTGTGCAGGTCTGAATGTATTACATAAGTTCATTTGTAAAAGCGCTGTTCAGTATGCAAACTAAATTTGAAGCAATACTCTAAGGAAGGTGAAATCATTACTGGTGACAAGACATGGATTCATCACTATAAGCCGTAACCAAAACATCCTCAATCACCGACCAAGCTAAAAATTTGTTGCTTAAAGTTTTTCTTGGATGCTCAAGGCCCACTATTGGATCATTATCAGGTAAAAATATTTCCTGGTATTATATTATTGGAGATTATGTCAAAAAAATAAAAAATAAAAACGTGTATATATACGTTCTACAGCCAGAGTGTGGATATTTTTTGACTCACCATTGAGCATTTCTATTTAATGGGTTAAATCTGCACTTACTTGCTTTGTGTTAATTTATTGGGATACACTGATCAGCCATAACATTTAAAGCGATTAATATTTAAACACCCTAGCTTTTGGGTTCCCCTTGTATTGCCAGGGTGGATTCTGGCCCCTTTGGGCTCCACAAGACCCCTGGGGGTGTGCTGTGGTGTCTGGCACCAGGATGTTGCCAGCGGATCCTCTGGGTACTGTGGGTTGCACAGTGTGCATTGCAGCTGGTTGTCTGGTGCATCCCCAGTGTGCATGATGAGTTTGGATTCTGCGTCAGCAGCCTTGGGCTCTTTGCCTTTTGGACCCCATGCACAGTAGGCTGTGATGCACTGGATGTTCTGGTGCCTTTCTGTCATGGCCAGCCTTAGTGGAGACTTTGTTGACTTATTGTTGACATTTGTTGACATTGGCTTTTCCGTGGGATCAGACCGGACAGGTTGGCCTTTGGTCCCCGTGGGCATGGGTGAGCCTTGGGGCCCATGATCCCGTCACCAGTTTACTGGTGTATAGTTGGTGATCAGTGTTGTTCACTTCACCTGGCCGTGGTGTTGATGTTATGGCTGATCGGTGCATTTGATTTAAGTGCCATTCAAATACACTGATCCATGACTTATTCTGTCAGTATATTATCAGTTACATTGTGTCAGCAACAAACACTTGCTTCCAAACCAACTTCTCTGTCTTAAAGTCGCTAGATAAAAAAGAAAGTCATGTTACAGTACTAAAAAAGATGTTGGAAAATTAAAAGATATTTTTAAAATAAATTATTATTGGTATTTTTTTGTAATTACACTTAAATTGTTTACACTATAGTATGTGAATATGGTGTTATAGATTTTTTTTTAAAACTTTCCTTGGAATCAAAAATAAATTTTGAGTCAGGACCGAAGATAAAGGTAAAAAAATGCTAAATAAATAAAAGTGAACTTTCATTTGCTGCCTGTCTTTCTTCTCTCTCTGCCTCCTCCCTTTCATTGCCGTCTCATCTGTCAATCCTTTCTTATTCTCTCCGATGCTTTTCATCAGTACATATTTTTCTTTCTTTTCCAAAATGTCTTCTTTTCTGTGCCTGATACGTCGGCTATTATCAAGCATACCTCTGCAGTTTCTCAAGGACTTTCCTTCTCTAAAACTAATTTTATTTAGCCGTGCATGCCAAATAAACACTATCATCTGAACTTTTTTTTTTTAACAAGTTTTAGGCACTAGCAGAAAAGAAGCAGCTATAGGTGCTGCCGAATTAATCCCTTTGGCTTAAATGACCTACTGCTAAAAATGGCCTATAATTGCATACTTTGTTATGAGCAGATATGCACTGCCAGTCAAAGGTTTGGATACACTTTCTAATTCCATGGTCTTTACTTATTTTTATTTCTTTCTACCCTGTAAAACAATGCTGAAGGCGTCCAAACTATGCAATAACCTCCTTTAAACAGTTGATATTGAGCTGTGTCTGCTGCTTATTCTCTGCAAAGTCTTCATAACTTCATAATGCTGGTCGTTAATTGGTGATTTCTAAGACTGGTAACTCTAAATTAACTTCTTCTCTGCCGCAGAGGTAAGTTTTGGTCTTTCCTGGGAAGGTCTTCATGAGAGCCAGTTTCATCATGGAGCTTGATGGGTTTTGTTCTTGAAAGAACTGTTCCAGAACAGCTGACCTTTGTGTCTTAAAATAACAACCGCTGTTGTCACTTAATTTCCTAATGCAATAGTTTTGAGATCAAGCAAGCCGATAAAAAAAATCACAAAACAAAAAACATCGAATTAGAAGGTGTGTCCAAACGTCAAATGGACTTCCAGCAATGTGTATTTTGTGCGTCTCCACTCTAGAGTCCTCCAGACTCTGGGACCTTTATTTCCAAAGGAAATGCAAGATTTCTAATGAAAAGAGGACTTTTGAGCAGTGGTCCAGTTCTTTTTCTCCTTAGCCAAGGTAAATGCTTCTGATGTTGTCCCTGGTTCAGAACTGCTTGACATTAGAAATACAACAGCCCATTTCCAGATAATGTCTAGTGGTGGCTCCAGCCTCACTCCACTCCTTCCAAAGCTCACCCAAGGTCCTGACTCAGCTTTGCTTCACTATCTTCTTAAGTATACAGCCATCTCTGTTTTCCTGACACAGTCATCTTTCCATTAGTATGCTTGAATTCAGCATCTTCTGATGAAGGTGTTATATTAGACCTGTATGACTAGTCATTTAGCCAAAGTATTCTAATATTTTATTGTGCCGGATTTTTATAAGCTGTATTTGTAAACTGCCATTGAAAACATAACAGGCTTGAAATATTTCACATGACCTGTAATGAATGTATAATATATGAAAGTTTCTCTTTTAAAATTAAATTACAGAAAAGAAAAAAAATAACCTTTTTATATATAAACCAGGAAGTGACCAATAAAATGCTGAATTGCTGGAGCCTGTGGTGGAGCATTGCCAGAGCGGTGATGTGTGAGAAGGTGACTGTGGGTTCTTGGCAACCTGGGTGTCAATTTACAGCCTCATACATGCTTCATTCCGCTCGGCTACACTCTCAGTCCTGTCTCTCAGTCTCTGTCACTCTGTCTGTCTCTTTATCTCTCTTCCTCATATCGATTGCTAGCTTCTAGCATTGAATGCTCTGAGAAACCCATCCAACTAAATCAGGTCGTGGACAGACAAATGCTCATCCGTATTCACCGCCCATGCTTTTATTTATTTATTTATTTATTTATTTATTTATTTATTTCCCCCCATGTAATTAATGTTAACTTCAGTGACAATCATTCAGAGCTCAATGAAGTGATCAAGTGCTCTGGATGTTAAGCTGCTAATGTTTATCGCCCAACAAGATAGGTTATTCCGATGTGCAATAGTTCCTGTTTTGTTGGTCCAGATTATTACAAATTTTTTAAAAATCTAGCTACATTCCTCTCAGTTAAGTAATGATACAAATAATCAAAATACGCTAAGCGAGACAGCTAAAGAAGCCTGTACTACTAGCTAAGGAAAACTAGCATATAGAAAGTTGTCAGTTATAGAAGACAGACAGTTAGCTGACCAAATCTAAACTAAAATTGTCTATTTAAATTGTTGTTTGGAATTTTAAGAAATGCTCTTTTACTTAATTACAGATATACAGTATGTAGTATTAACTCACTTAATAAGCTAGTAAGGGAAGTCTGTGGTACCTACATGTACTATGCTAGCTACTGAAGGCTGTAATGCTAAGTAAGTCTGGTAGCTAATTAACACTTCTAATTAAAACTTTAGATAATCAATTTAACTTGAATTTTCCTTCAAAATTTTAAGTTATTTAACCTAACCAGTTAAATAATAAAGACTGTAGTATTAAGCCAGTTAGCTATTTGGAACTGCAGTACTGAATACAATAACAAATGAAAGTACTAAGCCAGTTAGGTCAAAATTTTATTTTCCTTTTGATCGATTTTTAATGAATGCTGTTTAATTTATTGATCAGCAAAATAAAGGAAGGCTGGAGTAGAAAATAAACCAGCCAGCTAACTACTAAAATCAGTAATACTAAGTAAGCCAAATAGCCAATTAAATCTGTAGTACTAAGTGAGGTAGCTAATCAAATCCCAATACATTTTTTTTACATTACGAAATTATTTTGTACGTAACAAGCTGAAGAGTGGAAGCTGTAGTATTAAGATGTAGTAATATCTAAAGAAACTAGCAAATGTTGACTGCAGCCAGTTAGCTAAATATTTCAAATAGAACTGACATTTTGAATGTATTTTATTTAAAATGTAATCATCAAAGACCATAATTGGTTTTAATGAATGATGTTTTACACAGTCAGATAAATCACCTGGCCAGCTAGCTAAATCCTCTGCTAGTAGATGCGCGAGATACTATACGCTAACAAAAGCTGTAAAACAATTGACACTGTATCTATAGCGATATGCTCCTGTGCTTTGAATTTTGTTTTACTTTAGCTTCAATAGCTACTGAAGGGTCTGAATCCAGGGAGCAAACCAATGGAATGTTAGCTGCTTTCCAACTAAGGATTAGCCACAGTACTTTAAAACTTCACATATTCACAGTCTTTCCTTTGTCTGTAGATCTCATGAACAAAACTAGCCTGAGGTTATGCCTTCCGGCAACTTGAGGTGAAAAACATGTGTAATACATGACATACTGTAAGATATTCTCCAGAGACGCCACATGCTCAATTCAAACCCACCATCGGCGTCTAGACATGCTCCGTTGTCTGTCTTTGCTTTGCAGTGCAAATGACGCATTGTTGTTGTTTTTTTTGGTGGTTTTAAGTGGCTTCAAATTCTAAGAAGCCTATTTTATTTCTGAATGTCATTTTTCACAGGAAAGACTTGGAGAGATTTTTTCCCCCCTGAGGATGTCTTACATGATGAAGTGTGTTTTCTTTCTTTCTCCAAGAAGTTCACCAAAAACACAAAGTCACAGTAGGGTCTAAAATTCGAGGCCACCTCCAGGACTCCATGTTTTATTCATTAGGACAAGGTGTTCCTTGAGGATGGAGAGATTCATTTTATTTTACTTGCCACCTTGAACAGAGGAAGAAGGAAAAGAGGCTGGTTAGCAGTAGTGTTTAAAAATGCTATGTGCAGTGTTTTGGTGATGGACTAGATTTCTCATCAGCCCTTGCCCATCACATTGCTCCTGGTTGCAAGTTCGTACGTTTGTCATGTGGTCCTTGTTGTCTAGGTGTTGCTTGCATTCCAGCATCATTATTATTATTACTATTTCTTTTTGTTCTGTTGCACTTATAAATAATTTAGTCTGTTGCTTAGTGGTTTGCCTTGCACCTCCAATGTCCAAGTTGTATTCCTGCCTTGGTTCTGTGTGCATGGAGTTTGCATGTTTGCCTCCTGCTTGGTGGCTTTCCAAAGGCATGCAGATTAGGCTAATTGTTGTTCTCAAATTGCCCCCAGTGTGTGCTCCTCAACCCCTCAACCAACAGCACATAAAGGATCTTCTTCCAACATCTGGGTGCCAGACACCAACGTGCACCAACGAGGACATGTCTAGTCATGCCCTGAGGGGCCAGAGCCACCCCGGTGGCATAAGAACATACACATTACTGGGAATAATGCTTTGTGTTGTAATGTTATGTCTGATATGTGTGTGTAATTTTGTTTTCTCACCTGGAGAGTAAAAATGCTTTGTTTTGCTGGTTTCTGTCACATTACGCCGCGGTTACCCTGAAGCACAATGTGCTTACTCAATGTCCACGCAAAAACCAGTCCAGCACTGCATTAACTATCGATTGCTCTCTTTACGGGTCCTTTCACACTCACCATAAGAATGTATTGGATTTCTTTTCCTCTCCAGGAGGCAAATTCCTTGATGGGGCTGTGTGAAGTGCTTGGCTTAGATATAGTCATGCTGATTTGGTAAGCTGTGATTATCTAACAGAGTGCCCCAGAAGTGCTGAGATATTGGGTGTGAATTTTAAAAGATGGTGATTAGTTCATGTCCTTATGGTTCTTTCTTGCATCTTGGACTCCCTGTTGAGACGTTCAGAATCATTAAGGTTACTATTATTAAACAAGAACACATTGCTCGAGTCTCTTGAGATCTACCGGGCATGAAATCATGAGCGTCATGCACAGATATGATGCGGCTGACAATTACAGTGGACACTTTCTTAAATGTCTTGCCCTCATTTCCTCCCTCAGTCCCTCCTGCTTTCCCAGCTGCAGCTTGTACGGAGGTAAAAATACATCCTTTGCCTTGATATAAAAAACAAACAAACAAACAAACGAACTAAAAAAAAAAAAAAAAACCTGCCACTTCAGCGATGGCGTCATTTGTGCATTTCTGGTCCGCCGCATTCCTATCACGATGGCAGAATAATGACTTTTTTCCCCCCTTTCTTTTCAGTTTCACACTCACCCTGATAATTTGTTAGCATATTAATGTTATTGATTGCTGTAGCTGTGCCATTTGCTGTTTCTCATCATCCCTGTGTTTCTCCCACACGTTTGCTGCCTCCGAATGCTGGCAGTGAAATAGTCATAAAGTTCACAGCGGGAAGCCCAAACACAGCCAACGGCTTAAATGTTCTCTGCTAATGTAAAATCCTGGACTGTTTTTTTTTTGTTTTTTTTCTTTTTAGCACAGTGGCTTGCATAAACATATTGCACACCTTGTTACTTTGTGGTAGTTACTAAAAGGGTCAGTATTTGCAGCATTGACTCTTCTTTTTCCAGACCTCTGCAATTCGCCCTGAGTCTGGAGAGCCGTCATCGAAGCAATAGGTGGCTACAATGATGAATTGAAAATATAAAAGATATGCCGAACACATATTTAACACATTTGTGTTGACTGCATAATTCTATGATTTTTTTCCCGTCATAGTTGCAATGTCTTTTGTAATAATATACAATGTTGAAAAGAATAAAAAAAAATAAAGCAAGAACATTGAATACGAAGAGTCTAAACCAAACTTTATATATACCGTATATATAAACGAATGCACCTATGAATTAGAAAAAACAACAGCGCTGTCAAGTGCATTTGCGAAACCCATCAAGCCTCATGAAACTGGCTCTCATGAAGACCTTCCCAGGAAAGCGAGACAAAAACTGACCCCTGCTGCAGAGAAGTTCATTTAGAGTCACCAGCCTCAGAAATCACCAATGAACAACCAGCACCTCAGATTAGAGCCGTTATGAAGGATTAAAAGAGCAGATACGTCTCAATATCAACTGATCAAAGGAGATTAGTGTATTTTGGACGCCTTCAGCATTAATTGGTGGAATCACCAGCCAAAGCCCTTTAAACTAAATTCTCTGTATTAAAGGTCCCAACTTTTACTGCGTTTTTCTTTAACACGTTCACATGGGGCGCATGGCTCCCCCAATATGTGTGTGGGTTAAAACTACAGTTGAAAAAAAACATTTTCAATTTATTGAAATAGCATTTTTATTTATACCTCAAACTCTGACGTCCAAATAAGTGGTTTAGAGCTACTGCTGAGCCATGTCTGAGCATCAGAGAACACTGGAGCTCAGCAACAAACTGGGAGAGGGGCTCTTCTTGTATGAGATCACATTAGGGGGAAAAACTAATTGGCTTATTTTTTTTTTTTTTTGTACATGCCCACTGTAGACGCATTTAAGTTCCTTTTAGTCTTTCATTTAAAATAAATGAATAAGTGTGATGCAGTTTCCACTTTTTGCATTTGAACAGTTTAATAGCCATTTTTTTTTCTTAAAATACGAAATAAAAATGTTTCTTTTCATCCGCATTCATCTAAACGTTTCTTCATCTAGGTCCCCTGGAAGTTCGACACAGTGTTACGTCCTTACTGAACCGTGTTTGGAAATCCAGATCAGAATCGGATCAGATGTTGGACCCGAGGCAGTGCTGTTCGAGTGATATGTAAGAAATAGCCAGAGGACACTTTGCAAAGTTATGAGAATTGATTTTAAACACTTCTTCCCCTTTGTTTTTGGATAAGACTGGTGTGCCTCCAAGTACCGTCCTCCATTTTAATAGAAATACTCTCAACCTCCTGGGATCCACTTCTCACCGTCAGAGCAGCAAACTTGTTTCTTGGCCTGTATATTAGGTAAATGTGTAAATGCTTAATTGAAACATTTTTTTCCTCCTCACTGTGCGTGGGCATTGTGGTTCATTCCTCTGTTCCTCCATCTGTAGTCTTCTGCTGCTTTCTCTGAAGGGCAGGAACACACTGAATCACCAAGTCCAATATTTACTTCGTTATAGATTGTGTGTGTGTGTGTGTGTGTGTGTGTGTGTGTGTGTGTGTGTGTGTGTGTGTGTGTGTGTGTGTGTGTG
>JAQQZT010000019.1:2413246-2425547 GCA_030068275.1 Clarias platycephalus | reverse complement strand
TGTACAAGTGATTCTTTTCTTGAGTAGTGGATAATGACTAGTTACTAGTTTAGTTTGCATCTATTGTTCTATTTCATTTAATTAAACTTCACATTTTTTACATCCTTACTAATTTCCCATTATTATAAATAATAATTATTATTATCATTATAATGTTATTGTCACACATTGTTTAAAAAAAATAAAATAATAATAATTATTTAAATATTAAATAAATATTTCTTCCATTTTATGCAGAGTGTGTGTTTCCTTCATTTGCGCAGGTGCTACGAGAGTACAGATGGGAAAAAAATGTTTGCATGTTGACAAAAGGAAATGCATTTTGATCAAGTTCATGTTGAAGTCTTGATTCTGATTGGTCAGGAGGACAAACACTATATGATCAATTTGATAACGAGTCCTACCCTACATCAGTGTTTGAGTTTACTGAAAGCAAACTTTTGTATAGATTTCGAAAGGTTTCCGCATCATAGCAGTAACACTCATCATTGTCATGATGTCATGTAAGCAACCTTCTCATACATACACACGACACACAGGAAAATGTTAAAGCATGCGTACAGTACAGCTTGCATAGGCAGTAGTATCTCAGGGACACTGCATGAATTGATTAAAAAAATTAGCGTGTTTTTGGTGACTTGGTGAAACGACAAGGTGCTGATTAAACACCTGTGGAAGGAGTCGTCAGTGTCAGTGCTTTGTATTCTGGTCATCGCTTTTAATTCTAATTGTATAAAACGAATGAGAAAATGTATTAATTGTTTTCAAGGTAATGTGATATGAAAGAAGTAAAATACCGATTTAGTTATTGAAACATACTAGTTGCCCGAGTGCTTACACACCTGAAATGTCAGGTCGTTCTGGAAGATGAAAGAAGTAAAGTACTTCAGCTCGTGTGATCTTTTCTGTAAGACTTTATTTTCTGCCAAAAAGGACCGTGAAATACCTGAGCAGCTTCCCTGTGATTGAGCTCCCTGATATTTTGTGCTCCTTAAAAGAAACAAAAGAAATAAAGTGTATTCTCATTCTCATCTTATTCCTATTATATTGCTTTGTATAAGACTTACTTACCACTTTGGGTTTTGCAGAAAATGTAAAATGTGTTGAGCTATACTGTATTACATTATATTACATTATATCAAGGAGAGTGGTGGCTCAGACAGCTACGCCTCTAGGTTGTTGATTTGGGGATCTGAGGATCACGGTTTGAGCCCCACTGTCTGCGGGTTGCAACACTCCATACTACCCATGCAGTGCTGGTCCCAAAACCCAGTTTAAAAAAAATGGCATCAGGAATGGAACCTGGCATAAAACCTGGCCCAAGTCGTGTGTGGATTGGAGGGTCTGCTGTGGCGACCCCTTGATGGGAGCAGCCCATTATATTCTATATTATATTATAGTACATTACAAGGCGGGACAGTGGCATAGTGGTTAGCATTGTCACCGTGCACCTTCATTGTCTGGGTTCGATTCCCACCTCGGGGTCTGTGTGCGTGGAGTTTGTATGTTCTCCTCATGCTTGGTGGGTTTCCTCCTGGTTCTCCAGTTTCCTCCAACAGTCCAAAGACATGCAGATTAGGCTAATTGGCGTTCCCAAATTGCGCGTAGTGTGTGAATGAGTGTGTGAATATGTGTGTGTGTGCTCTGAAATGGATTGTTACCCATGTCCTAAGTCTTGTGGGATAGACTCCATGCCAACATGGGAAAAAAATGTGCATTTTGTATTTTTGCCATTTTTGCACAACTCGGGCCACGGCGCTGCACCAGACTCAGCTGAACTGATGGAAAGAGACAGAGAGGTTAAATGTAAAGCGCCGCTCACTAAGAACAGTGATAGGTTCACTTAACACGAGATCAATCAGTGCGAACACGCTCTCTCTCTCCATCTCTCTCTCAAAACATAGACTCCTTGGCTGTGGGTGTCTGTTTTATCAACGTTAGAAAGCGAAGGTACAAAGTCTTCGCCGCTTGCGTTGATCACCCTGCATATTAACGAGGCTCACTTTCACGTTCTTTTTTTAATTAAAAAACAATCCGTTCAGTTCACTATTCACTAAAAACAAGCGTCTTCAACGAACTTCAACATTATTGGTGATATTTATGAAAACTTTTGTTTGTTCCAGCTGAACTGAAACGTCTTCCATATCTTCACCTTAGCAGAAAAACAATTTGCAACAAACTCCACAATTCATTGTGTGTACCACGTGCGGTGTGTGTATGTTTGTGTTACTTTCTCTCTGACACTTGCCAACCCGAGAGAGTTTATTCCAACTTGCTCTTAGAGATAAGACTTTTTTTTCCCCCCTTCTGTTTTTCCACCACACATCCTTTGGGTTCTATCAAAAGATTTGTTTTATCATCCAAAAAAAAAAAAAAAAAGACATTATTTGAGGCGTTGCAGTGCACAATGCATCAACAGCTTCATAAGCAGCTGGGGAGAAAATGTGAGCGTGAGGAGAAGATAGGATGCTATAATCCTAATGTCATCTCCTCCACGGCCTGCGGAATTGAAACAGAGGAGACCTCGGAACTGGAAGGCAGATTTTAATTATTTGCCACAGCGACCGCGGGAAGATGTGGCGCTCGGATACAGACACGGAATAAAACCGAATAAATTTTGCGGTGACTTTAGCAGACGGAGTATTAACTATTGTTGACAGGTCGACTTTCAATCTGCTTGGGCAGCGAATGCAAGATTAAAGGCTTATAGTGTGTGGAGAGAGATGTGGCTCATAAACTGGGAAGATGAAATGTTCAGGAAATATGACTTTTTTTTTCTGGTTCTGATTGAGTAAATTATGTCTCAAAATACTGGCCTCATTTAACAAGCTGAAAACGAACTGATTTATGTGTAAATTGTTTATAGCGAAGGGAATCGCCAGGAAGGCACCCGATACAATATTATCATGATACAGTACCTCGGTGCTGATTGGATTTGTATTGAGATTCTGTAAGTAGAACCGTTTTATAAAAAATATCCCGATTCGGTGTTATGTTTTTTTTTTGTTACTATTCTAAAGAAACCAAATTGGCTCTCAATTTCTGCAAATACTGCAGGATCTTGGGTTATTTTTAATGTTTTGTTATGTTTTAATTTCCTTTAAATATACACTCAATAGTTGTACAATAGTTATATTTTGAGAAATACTGTCAGCAGATCGCAAAAAATGAAACAAAGCTGTTCATCTCACCCTGCACCTGTAAGGCCTTGTTCACACGGGCGTTAAGTTTTTGGATAAACGAGCGCGATCTGATCGTCCTAGACGTTTATGTTGCGTTTTGTAGCGGCGCTCGATTGACTTCTACACTGGCGTTCGTTTGTCTCTGTCTAACGCCAGCCTGCAGCCCAAATTGTACCTGTGGGGGGCAGTGTGTCGGGAACTGGATATGAAAGCCCTTGTCGTTTTATTTGAGGTGCCTCATTTCTGAAATATGGACCATTTTGCTATATTAGACATTAATTAGACAAAAATTCTCGTAATACGGCGACGTAGGGAGAGAAAAAAAAATCGCCGCCGCTACTGGGTTCCCCCTCTGGCTGCACAACGTCGGATTAAAGGAAGAATTTTTTTGTGGTTTATGAAGAAATGCGAAAATTTCCGCGCAGGTTTTTCAATTGCTGTCGGATGTCAGTTTCCACTTTTGATCCTCCGACATTTTATTTTAGCTTTTTTCCCCGCATTTCCATATGTATAGCATGTAGGATCATGGGATTTATCCGGTCCTCCGAAGCGTAAAAATGAACGCGAAGAAAACACACTAGAAGCGTTTTCCTTGCGTTCGTTGGGATTTGAACGCCAAGGAAAAGCTGCATGCAACGTTTTTTTGACGGCGTATACAATACTGCCAGATTGGCTTAAATTATTAAATTATATTACTGTATATATACACACACAGCTTTGAAAAATGTTTGTAAATGCTGTTATTTTGGGAGCAGTGTTGGGTATAAATGTGCCGTTTTCAGGAAAACTGAACAACTGTTGTTCAGCCTCTTCTTCACAATTTCTCCAGGAATTATCTCTATTTACTTTTACTGTTGTATGTCATTAAATATTTTATTGGTATATTAGTGAATTAAAAAAAAAGATTTTCAGCCTTGATCATGACAGCAAGACATGCCAAGCTGGAGGTTTGGTGAGTGTTTTCACAATTACGAAACTATAGCAGTGTTGCCTCGCACCTCCAGGTTCCAGGTTCGATTCCCACCTCGGGGTCTGTGTGCATGGAGCTTTCATGCTTTCTCCCTGTGCTTGGTGGGTTTCCTTCAGGTAGTTTAGCTGTGTTTAGGCTCCAGGGCCCGCGATCCTGTATACAGGATAAGACGATATGAGTGAGTGATTTTGTAAATGATTGATAAATGGGGCCTGTTGTCTCTTTTCTTTCTACTAGTGTGTGTGTTTTTTTTTAATTGATGTGTTTCAAATAAAAATATGTTGAAAACAAAATTTTTGTAGCTGCATATTTGAATTGTCTGACCTGCTGTTTGAGAACATTAATTAAGACTTTCTGATCAATTAGTCAACAAGTTCCACAGATCAAGATCACAGTGCGTTTGTTTTAATTTTTATTTTAATTTCAACAACAGCTGATTAGTCAACATATATAGATGACCTTTAGTCATTGTAGTCATGATTTTTCTCTATGTTTGGGTGCTTTTTGCCATTCCATGGTTGTGGTTTTCACTAAAACACTGCTCCTGCTCAATACAGTCTCTGAAAGAACAGATTCTATTTTCTGCTTTTGTGTTTTGTAAGGGACGTGTATATAACCTGCATGTCAGGACCCATCACCCATCAAGTCTGTATGTTTTATTAAGGTTTTTCCTCATTTTATTATTTCAACTACATCATCTATTTATTTTTAAAAACTGCACCAAAATGAGGTTAAATATGCAAAATAATTTTTCAATAAAATATAGTAATATCGTATAAAATATAGTATATCCAACAACAGTAAGAAGGACTTTGAGAAAAATAATAAAAATGCATCCAAAACATTAAATACAATAATCAAAACAGTGTAAAATTATAAATAATAATAAAAAGCAATAAAAACTTTGTTTCATCATCATCATAATAATAATAATAATAATAATAATAATAATAATAATAATAATAATAATGACAATATAGAGATTTTTGGATGAAAGCATTTGGAGATTATTAAAAACATTTCTAAGAAAATAATCAAAATATAATAACATGGAGTTAAATAACGTTATGTACAGTATGTAATTATAGTGATTTTAAAGTCCTTTATTGTGGAATAATGCATTAGAGGTGTATGGTCACACCTGAAGCTGTTATATGAGATGTTTGCACTTTGCAGAAGTTTATCAGGGTTGTACTTACAGCCACGAGGGCGAAAAGCAAATTGATCCTCCAGTGTAATTGGAAAAGTCAATGTTTTGTATTGACAAATCAATTTAGCTGTTCTAAAGCACCACAAATGGACACACCAATGAGCAAGCAGACGCCCAGGCGCACACGCGCACACACACACACAAACACACACATGGCTATTCACAGAAATGAAAAGCGCATACCTCAAAAGATATTGCTTTTTTAGTGTAGTGATTTTATAATCAGCTGTAAGTCAGATAAGTTGCTGCGTTCACTGTTTGAGAATTCATTAATGCTATTTTTTTTTTCTCAGCCACTTCTTAGACACTGAGCACTTTTAAATTGCATATAATTAGGTGCTAATTTCTATGCCTCTAGCATTGTGATATTAAGAGGCAGATGTAAGTGTCACACATGTTGTCGTTTAGCTGATGCTGCTGGCAGAGGCATGGACCTTAAATATTTCCCTGTAAATCTTCTCTATTCCTAGGTTATTCACCTTGCTTTAGGGATGTGGATTATTATTATTATTATTATTATTATTATTATTATTATTATTATTATTATTATATTTACACAATAGCTACTTAACGTCTGAAGAACATAGCAAGACAGGAAGAGAAGAAAAACATTAAAGTTTTAGACTGTTTATGGAAAGGAAAATTTAAGACAATCACAATTTCTGGATTTACAGATTCTATGCTTAAGTACTTAAGTGTATCTCTGTATCAGATTTAAGTTTGAATGAAATATATGCACTTATTGGTAACATTGTTGCTTGATAATTAATTAAAAATAAATTAATAAATTAATAAATAATAAACAAACAAAAAAAAGCACACACAAAATTGCCAATCTTTAGCTTTGATAATTATCTACTATTTTTTTTTTAATATATATAATTCTTGCTCCCAGAACCCCCTCCCTCAATTTATAGTAGAAAATTCTGACCAATCACAACTTTAGAGCATACGAGACTACTTTGGTATGATAGAAATGTTAAATTTATTTAATTTAATGTCCTAAGGAACAACAACAGCTAACAACATGAAAACTACAAATTTACAGCAACATTTTGGAAACATTTTTAAATATTATGTTGAGTCATGTTTAAAAAAAATTGAGCTCTCTCAGATCAATTGTTCTAGGTCTTGTTTTTAAATTGAACGTTTACTGTAGAATTCATATCAACCCTGAAAATCTCTCAATGTACAGTAAATGTGGATTTGCCAACCAATTAAATAATTTAGAATTACATTCTGATATGACAGACAGACAGAAAAAAAAGTTCAAATGAATAAAATCATGAATTGTGTCTTTGAGCTTGTAGGAAGTGCAAATTTAAAGGGGCTGAAATCGTGCAAATTGGCATTCCAAGCTCAGCCATAAGCAATCTGCAATTCTGATATTACCAAAATGTAATGAAAACGTTGTGAAACTTTGCCTAAAGCAGAGAATATATCTTGGTTATGATACTAACCAAGGACAGCTTCATTCAGTTATGTGCAATATTAATAACAGTAGGATAAAAGGAACAATAATAGGATGTGGATCAAGCACTTGGGACCAGCACTGCCTCCAGTGGCTGGGGTTTGTGCATTGGCTGGGAATCGAACCCAGGTTTCCACATGGCACGCGATAAACCGACTACTGAGCCAGTAATACCCTTGTTAAACCTAATGCGATGCTTATCATAAATAGGACTATTCATGCAGTTGTCATCAGATGTTTATTTTAATGTTTGAAATCGTTTTTTTTTTTTTTATATTAGCCTTTTTATTATCAATTTAAAATTCTCTCTTGACTTTATGTTGCATTTTATTATATTTGAAGTGGTTTCCTACTTCATGTATTATCTGTAATTTTTATATTTTTTATCCATTTAATTTAAAGGTCTAAATGTCAATAAGAGCACTATTCAGATGCTTATACTCAAGAAAACTCTGGAAATCTTGAATATGCGATCCGCACACAGATGATTTGTATAATCTGCTTTTTGATTTCTTTTTTTCAGTCATTGCATTTAAATGCGCACTTCTTTACTGTGCTATATTAAAACATGACACATATGATAATTATTCTGTCAAACAATATAGCAGGATCCTCCTAAACTGAGCTTTGACTAAATCCACTTTATTTTTTTTAATCCCAGGCTGCGTCCTACTGTGATGATTGGCAGTCTTCATGACAGACCCAAAGCTGATGCCACTCCTGCATTGTTGAAATGGATAAGAAAATGTCTATTCCCTTGGAAGACGTCCTGACATGCCATGGACAAACTCCTCTGGGTGTGTGATTTGACTTTTCCAGTCCAACTTGGCTTTGTGCTCTTCCCCCCTCAAATACATCGACATCGCGGCCAGCTAAACAGGAGAGACACATTATTAAAGCTTATTTCATTAGTTTTAAGATTCCTGGCATAACACAGGCTTCACAATTTACATGTCAACAAATTAACTTGGCATCTCATGAAAAGCATACTATACCGAGGGAATTAGATTTCACTCTCATTTTCAGCCAAGATGCCTTTCCAGGGACATACCACAATATCATTTTTTAATGAGTACCTTTAGAGAGACGATCAAACCACAAACCAAGATCGTTACTAAATTAAAAACCTTGATGCTAGAAAGAAGGCCAATGTTGCATCCACAGTATAATGAGAAAATAGCACAAATAAAAGCTTACGTTACTGTAAAAATATTTTTTACTTCAAATTTCATCCTAACATTAGCAATAAATCTGATTGTACACCCCCATCCCCCCATACAATTTTTTTTTTTTTTTACAAATTGTACTGAAAGCAACCAAAAATTTAACATAACCAAAACCCTTAATCCTTGTGCCATTGGTCTAGATGCTACTGAAAAACACAGAAAATAACATTCCTGTGGCATAAAACAGTGGCATAATTTTAACCTCAATTAACCATAATTTTAATGTGAATAATTTTAACCATAAATGTAATCTGAATGAGTCAATCAATTTTAAACATCTGCGTAACCCGACTCTGAATACGAGAAACTTTCCTCTCATAAATTACCTATTTATGT
Source organism: Clarias platycephalus (assembly GCA_030068275.1). Lineage (NCBI taxonomy): Eukaryota > Metazoa > Chordata > Actinopteri > Siluriformes > Clariidae > Clarias > Clarias platycephalus. The sequence goes on along the minus strand of JAQQZT010000019.1, from coordinate 2,417,152 downwards.
CAAAATCAACCACAATTAAAAACTTGTTCTTTTTGCACATTCTATGACCTACTGTATATTTAAAAAAAAAAAAAAAAAATCAGACCAAAACCTACACTTCTAAAAAAAAAAAATTATTATATAATGAAATAATGTATTATAATTAATAGTTGAATCTAGCCAAACCTCTATAATTTCTGTAAATAATTTACAACAAACCAGATATAAGATTATGCTTAATTATAGACAAATATTACTTCAATTGCAAACAGGTATTAATATATTTTAATATATAAAGTATTTATATATTTTACAAGTGTGGTTGATTTTGACATAGTACAGTAGGCCATACTTTGCATATGTGATTGCATTTCACAGCACTACGGAGTATCATGAAGCTGTTGCACTAGTATCAAGTACAAAGTGTGGTTATAAGGAAGTGCTTAGGATGAATGTGTTTTTCAAAACCTAATTATATGTCTCATTTCTCAGCTTCAACTACGTGCTGAGTCATGAAACAAAAAAAAAATTGTTGAGGGATTGCATTCTAATTTGAATTTCTTGCTCGTTTCTTGACAACTACAAGAGTACAGGAGGCTGTATGGGAATTATCCGGGAGCATGATTAATAAATTATTCACCTCATCTCTTTTTGAGTGATGTAGTTTCGTTACATTGCATCATTCCTTTGCTAAGACAAGTTTGAAACACAGCCATGAGGATATTAAGGATTTTTTTTTTTTTTTTTGCACTGATGATTGCTGGGGAGCTGCAGAGAACAAAAAGTCAAGCAGTGTGCAGTGTTCACTGAGATCATTAGCCAACACATGTGACTCAGTGCATTGGGTATGTTGTGTTTTCCCAACCCAGTTGTATTTTTTTGTTTCTTGCCTTGCAGGTGGTAGTGGTTGGAGGTTGCAGGGAGCTGAGCCAAAGCCAAGCTGATGGAGCACATGCTGTGTGTTTAAACCTTTTTGTTGCCATCACAGACTAACGGCTAATGTGTGGATGTGAGCAGACTTCACTTCCAATTCCTACTGAAGACAAAGCCGAAAACAATGACTGGTTGATATTTGCATTAACCGTTGCTGTTTAAATTGTTCTCAATTGACTTTAAAGCCAATAAAATAATAATATTGATACATAATCTAGGTTTTATGTTTTCCCTGTGTGCCGCCAGAGTGGTTCTGAATCACTGGGGTGTGGCTCTACGGCATGGGGGGTTTTCTGTGGTGTCTGGCACTGGGATGTTAGAGTCAAATACTTTGGGTGCTGTAGGTTGTGGGGTGGGGCCTCCAGACATGGAACAGACTCGTTCGTAAGGAACATCCCATGACTGCTTAATCAGATTGGCATCTTGGGATTTTGGAGGCTGGGTCAGTGGCCTTGGGCTCTTTTCCAGTTGTGCCCTGTGCACTGGGTGTTCTGTTGGCTTTTTAATTGTAACCAGATAATGGCTTTTCTGTGGGATTGGGCCAGCCTGGCTGCCCTTTGGTTCCTGCGGGCATAGGTAGGCCTTGGGTGCCCATGAGCCTGTCAATTTACTGGTATATAATTGATGGACAATGTTATTCAATGCACCTGGTGGCATTAATCATATGCCTGATTAACATACAGTAAAGAAGAACCAGTGGTTTTATCATGTTGTTGAAACCATACTTATTGTATAAACCAAAGCTATGTTATGGATTGTTCCATATATGCCACTCTCACCCTGTTGTGTTTGAATCCTTAACAATATGTCCAACCTCAATGGAATTCTAACCAATTTCACCCACTCCCAAAGAAATTCTTGTCTGTTTCTAAAAAATTCTGTCCAGTCTAAACCAGTTACGAAGAAACTTTGCCTAAATACTGAGCACTAATTCTGAATAATCCCACCTAGTGCTGAAGGGCTTTCCCATCATTCCTGAAATACCTCAAACCTATCCTGCCGGCTTCCTTATTCTTACCAACATCTCCCATTGGTCCCAATTCTAATCTATCCAACATCAAGAAGTTTTAGCCAATTCCAAGTAGAAGAAGAATATTCAATTATTGTCACATGTACTTTTTACAGCACAGCGAAATTTCTTCTTCGCATATCCCAATTAGGAAACTGGGGTCAGAGCGCAGGGCCAGCCAGCTTACAGCGCCCCTGGAGCAGATAGGGTTAAGGGCCTTGCTCAAGGGCTCAACTTGGCGATGCTGGGGTTCGAACCCCCGACCTTCCGATCAGTAACACGGTAACCCACAGCCTTAACCGATTGCGCCACCACTGCCCCAAAACACCCTGTACACCTGAAGAACTTTTCACCAGTCCTGAAAGACCTCTTAAACTTCCACCCTGTTCAGAAGAAATTCCTAACCAATCTCATCCACTCCTGAAGAGGGACCTAATCAAATCTGCTTGCACTTGCTGGATTTATCCAAGCTCTCTTGCTCTTCTAGGCATTCTGACCAATCCTGCAAACTCCTGGAGACATGGACATCTTGTCAATCTTGAAGGAATTAAAACCAATCTAGGAAGGTATCCCGACCACTCTTGTCTACTGCTATTAAAAGAGATGATCAGTCTCATCCAACCTTGCAGGAATCGTAACCCATCCTCCATGGTCCTGTTATCTGTCCACTTTTGTCTGATAGATTTATGTTAATATTACCTGTTAATTTATTATATTGTAAACAAAACTATTTAATAATCTCTGTTGCTTGGACAAATAGACCCTCCCAAGGAAGGTTGTGTGGAAATCTAAAGCCATATAAATCCCTTGCAAATTTGGTGATTGTAGTACCATGACAAAGTTGGCATTTATTGCCATCTGTCAGTGGCATGAGCATCCAACCAGATGCTCTACATACAAATACACATTGAAATGGTGGTGAATGCAGGTGCAGAAGCAGTTTGGAGCTCAGATTGGTGGAACCATTGCACGATATGGAAGATTTAGAAAGCTGTACTGCACTGAGAGCTGGTTCTTTTCCAAACTGAGAGCAAACAAAGATTGCTTTCTGTTTGCTGTTGACATACTAATAGAGCAAAACAGATGATAAGACAGTGTCTCGGGGCACCAGTGTGTTTAAAAGTCGAGTAAACAAATAGCACAGAAAAACCCCAAAGAGCAAAAATGAATTGGCCTGAAATGAATCAAACCTGGCCCTGGCTTAAATAAACCCGAAAAGAGAAAAACTGAACACAGCCTAATTGGCTTGATCCTTAGCATGAAGAATGGCTCGGATGCAAATGACACGTCATTTCTAATCAACGGGAAATTGGCTTCTTTTTTATTTTTCGTTTTTCTGTTCTTGGTACATTTCCCAAGAGCTGATTAAAGATAATTTGCTTATAGATTGGTAACAGTTGCACACTCTGATCAGACCCTGTGATCTCCTCTTCGGCCTCCATGTCGAAAAAGCAGTGCACCATCCATTTCATTTAAGGAAGCAGCATAAACAATTTAGCCGACAGAACCTTTTTCTATTTTTTCCTTTTCTCTCTCTCTCTCTCTCTCTCTCTCTCTCTCTCTCTCTCTCTCTCTCTCTCTCACTGACCTTAAAGCCCAATTTCAACATTGCAGAAAGGAAACCGCAGGCTTTCAAGACAGATGTGAGCCCAGGGACTGTGCTGTTCTGCTTCTGTCGTGCTCCTTAGAAAGTCCAGAGCATAAGTAGGCAAAGCTGGTCACGGATTTGTTTAATTAATTGTTCATGCTGGTTATAAGAGCAGCAATGTGGAGATTCTGCACTGTCTGTTCATCTACTCATTGCTTGACAGGTAGTACAATTGTGGCATTAGATCTTTAACCTGGCAGCAGTGTGAAAATCAATTTGAAAAATGTTACTTGGGGCCAAGGAACCACACACACACACAGACACACACAAACACACACACACACACACACACACACACACACACACACACACACACACACACACACACACACACACA
>JAQQZT010000019.1:2315469-2333514 GCA_030068275.1 Clarias platycephalus | reverse complement strand
CCAAGTTTACTATTTATTGAAATATAAATTTCTAAACCAATAAGATCAAATAACACCAAGTTGAAAACAGATAAAATGCACGTACTTATGGCACCTGGTAACTACAGTATAAACTTAATGAATGTCTTGAAAAAGAAGGATGGCAAAAGAATTATACTTGGTAGTCCTCATATGAGGATCGTACAAGTGGAATATAACTGGAAGAAAATGGCTTTTATGACTTATTATCTCATAATTATGATTTATTAGCTCAGAATTATGACTTACAATCTCATAATTGCGTAACTCATAAACGCATATGATTGTAACTTATTTTGTAATCATGATTTACTCTTTCTTAATTATGACTTATCTCACAAGGGCTTGTCTATCTCATATTTATGACTTCTCAGAGTGACTTATCTCATACAGTATTTATGACTTATACTGACTTATCTCATAATTTTGACCTACTGACATACAGTAATCATGACTTACATACGACTACTGTATAGCCACTTATCTCACAATTATGACTTACCAACTTACTAACCATGACTTCTATCTTATACTTATGACTTCTCAAAGCGACTTATAATTATGTCTCTCATTCTAAATGTCATCTAAATGTCATTTCAGTTCCTTATCTCATAATTACACCTTATGATCTCATAATTGAGACTTATCCTTATGAAGCCTTATCTCATAATTATGACTTACTGCATAATTCCATTCATCCATCTTCTTTTAATTTTGTGAAGCTGCTTTGAGACAATGACCATTGTTAAAAACACTATATAAATAAAATTGAATTGAAACATCGAATTGAATCTACTGTAGGAACCTCTGTAGTCCAGCTAGAGACCATGGAGGCCAATGGTGATTACCAGTGTATTCATTCCCATTTTACGACTGCAGTAGGACCTCTGGTCAACATTCACACGCGGGCAATTTGAGAACGCCAACTAGCTGAATCTGCATGTCTTTGGACTGTTGGAGGAAACCAGGGAACCTGGAGGAAACCCACTAAGCTTGGGGAAAACATGAAAACGCTACCAATCCCTAGAGGTGAAAGGCAACAGTGCAAACCACTAAACCACTGTGCACCCTAACTCATGATTATTACTTACTAACTCATAATAAATAACATTCAGTACGTCATATTTAGTTAGTACGTCATAAGTATACGTTCTGTTTTTTTCTGTGCTTTTTTTTGCATGTGTTTCCCTACAGTACTTCCACACTACTGTATTTACTACATTACTACATAATAAATACTGCAAGGGTCATGCCCTCAAAGAACAAGTGCAAAAAAAAATCATCTTCTTTTGGACAAAGAGCTGGGAAGAGCTGGACTGTTTGACAGGAAATCATTGGTTTATTCGTTTTTAACATTCCACATACACATCGCATTAACTGTAACCACAAATGAACAAAGCGTATGTGAACATCATTACAAAAAATAAAGAAATAAATCAAATCATTTCAAAAGGAAAAAAGGAATTCGAGAGATCATTCGAGTTTTAACTACAGTTCCAAGTTCAGATGTATCTGTTTCATTTGAGGTATGAGTGTGTGCTTGTGTCTTCCTTCTCTCTGCGCTCCCTCACTCTATTAAAACAGCCATGTGTTACATGCACATGCTCAAACAGGCAGATGTCTGTCGGTAATGCCACATTGATCTTCCCAATCCACTCAACCAAAGCAGATATAAAAAACAATTCTGTTGTGCCTCCAGATTTTCTCGGTGTATAAATCTACATCCCAGCAGTAGGTGCAATCTGCAATCCTACTAGGTCTAGAATTTTAGTGCGAAACTTTTCTACCAGTCTGCACAGAAGGCAAAGGAAGAGCATTATTCTGTATACAGGGTCGCATGAGAACTGGAGCCTATCACAGGCTCCAACCTCTACAAGTATCACTTAATGCTGTTATTTATTTATTTTGTTTATTTTATTATTTAGCTCTCTAAATTTTGTACTATTGCAGCAAATTTTTTTTACAGCATGGAACCCCCAAGACAACCATGACTAAATATAAATGAATAATAATAATAATAATAATAATAATAATAATAATAATAATAATAATTATTATTATTATTATTATTATTATTATTATTATTATTAATATTATTATCATCATACATACAGTACATGTATACATCCATGTACTGTACATACTAGTGATTTGCACAATTATTCATCCCCTTAATGGTTAAAATGAAATTCGCTTAATCTTAATTACACTGTGTGTCATGAATTTAACAAAATAGTTCATATATTTCATGGGGTGTGTGGTAAACTAATATAATTGGTGATGATCAAATAATAATAATAATAATAATAATAATAATAATAATAATAATAATATAAAATTGTAGTAACATCAGTACTGTACTTAAGTACATATTTCATGTATCTGTACTTGACTTGAGAAGTTTAGTTTTATTAGATGATACTTTTTACTTTTACTCCACTCAGAACTACAGCAACTATCTGTACTTGTACTTAATTACGTTGTTTCTGCATGCCATTGCATTACAGTACATAACCACAGTGATATGTCGCTTTTGAAGTGGGGAACTGCTGACTGTTGATTATTATGCATAATTGCATGACTTTCCTTTCCTTTGAAACACGCGTAATAACTTAACAGGCCTTGAACAGGTTTGTAAAGTTCCCACCCAATGCCCAAACCCCAGCCACTGGATGCAGTGCCAATCCCATACCGGATAAATCGAGATGGTTGCATCAGGAAGAGAATCCTCGACGGAAGCAGCCGGAAGTCCAACAACAACTGATATTTGTTGGAAACCCAAGGAGGTGAATAGTTATACAAGCCACTATATAACAATAATACAATTATACGGTATGCAAGTATTTAAAATATTTAGGGTTACAACCTAGATTTCACCAATGTGAAGCATAGTGGTGGGAGGATCATGTTCGGATTTAAACTTATACTTGTACTGCAATATACTTAAACTAATACTACAACATGGAGTCATGTATGGCCATATCATGGCAATTTTTTCCTTTTTAAAAAAGGTAGTCAATTGAAGTTATGGACTTTATGTTAAAAGGCCTTACAGTGTTTGTAACCCTCAAAGGCATTGACACACACCAAGAATGAGCTCCATCTCGGTATTCCCTATATTCCACTGCAGTGAGATGGAGAAAGCTCTTTAGATGCTTCATGCTACTTTTGTAACATGCCATGGCGATCTCTCGCATATCTGGCAGGAACAATAGACAGTCATTTCCACCTGGAGCCTGAGAGAACTGAACACGTGCTCCATCGCAGGGCTATGATTAGTGTTACTGCACGGATCCAGGATGGATGATGAATGATAGCAAGGATTTTGTACGGGCTGCTTTTTTTAAAATATATATAGACAAAAGCCCATTCAATTCTCTTTCGAGTGATGGAATTTACTCTGAAGCAAAAAAGAAAAATTGCTTTCGAAGAGTCGCCACGGTGAGCCTGCTTCATTGACGGACACAGAGGACCTTCTTAACACAGAACCAGAGAATATATTGCCCCAAAAAAAATTTTTTAACGAGACACTATTTGTAATAGGTATATCATTACAAATATATCAAGAAGTGCGCTTAAATGATTAATTGGGATAGAAAATTTCATGTCTCGAATTATTTTTTTTCCATTTTATCTCAATTTTCAATGGTAATTTTCAGCACACGTGCTTTATATATATATATATATCCTTTCCACATCCTTGTCTCATATAATGAGAACTCATTGAGCTATTTCCTCCCATTAGAAGGAACAAGCCGAACAGTGAGGTATGTTTTACCGCCTGACATTTGTACGCATTTGAATGATTCATTATTATTATTTTTTAAAATAATAAGGTACTGTAGGAAAGGAGCATTTCCTCAGCAGCGCACAGCCGGAGCAGGAGGAAGATGCTCCAGTATATCTATGATTATTTAATGACCCGCACACATTACAGTGGCTTTGTTAATATTAATGCTATAGGGCTGAACGTCTCTTGAGGACTACGAGCGACTTCACAGCTGCACAGTTCTCTGTGTAGAGGCACTACAGTCTGGATTAACATTTCAGGCAGTGGGATGAGGCGTAGTGTTCATATGGCTTCATAAATAATGCCTTGCTTACATGAACATTTATAATGCCCTATTACAACAGATTCCAGGGTATATACTGGTGTTATGTCACTAAAGAGAGTCAGATCCAACATGATATACTGTAGAGTGTAATATCTTTACGTTAAAGCACATTGTCAAATAGTTGCCTTGCGATACTAGACCCGTCTGATATAAAGTTTTGAGCTGGTTTGCAAAATTAATTTAGAGTCCATGCTAAACTGATGGTGAACTATAACTGAATATACCACTTGGTACCTACCTGACTAGCCTAGCAACCTGATAAATCAAACTGTTATTAGCTAAAAACCACTGTAAAATCCAGTTTTAATTAGGAATTAGCACTAAATGTACAGTACATGAGTGCTATTTGGCTAAACAAACACTTCCAAATCATAAAACTTTAGCAGATCTGTATAGCTTGGGATCTTGTCAGTAGTTAAATGATGCTAAGATTCCATCTATGGGCCGCGACGGATACACCCTATCCTGGAGATATATCCATTGTTTCCATAGCAGGTACTAACTGTGTCGTAGAAATGATGCTGGTCTTGGGTTGCCATCTTGATGCCCAGTTGTATCTCAGCACTTGGGGGAGAAGAAACTTTCTCAGAGGTCCAACAGTGGTAGCCCAGCAACCTCAGGGCTTGAACTGGTTGTATCTGAGTACTTGGAGGTGAAGGACTTTGCTCAAGGGTCCAACAGTGTCAGCCAGGAAGTATCAAGGCTTGAACCAGGGACCTCCGGGTCTGAAATATACACTAAATTCATGTTCACATTATGTATTTTTGTGTATTGACAAGAGAAAAAACTTTTGCATTAAATACTGTACATGTGTAGCTGTACGTCCTTAACCAAAATGCTTGACGTAAATGTTAGTTATATTGCAGCACTAAGTGATGGTGTGTAATACACAGGTGGGGACCAACATGATGGGAATGATATTTGCAAAATATGGGGATGACTGGTTGGTATGGAGATGTTTTGTGTCTTGGGGATGAGACAAGAGGAACCTGACAGACCTTCGCCATTGTTGGAGGCGATGCTATTGATACAGACTCTTTGGTGGAGGCCGTTGATGTTTTTGTTTTTCCGTTAACTACACAAAGCAGGGTCTTCTTACCTGCGAGTTTCTCCAGCAGACTGTAGATCAGATCGATGGACACGAGTACTCATCTGTTAAATTTTTGAGGACAACAGTTTTTTCACCCCACATTTAATTAATAATATGTTTAAAAGTTTTATCGTTTTTGTTTTTAATATCATTTTGAACAAAATGGAAAAGTAAGAGTTAAATAACAAATTGTTAAAATATTAAGATGGGAAATGGTTGATGTGGGCATTATAAGATTTGTATTGAAAATTTCTATATAAAAAAGTGTTGAAACATTGTATTAAATGCAAAAAAAAAATGCAATTACAGGGGCCTCTTGTTCTTATTGTTTCACAGAGTATGTTACATTTATTTCATATTTAACAAATGGTCACCATGGGATTATATGGTTTTGCCAAAATTAAGTTATTCATATTTCTTATTCTGTGACAATCTATTTACATTATGTGAAGTTTTGTACATTTTGCGTCTTTTTTGGAAAAAAAAGAAAAAATCTAATGGAATGTGTCAACCCAGCCCGAGTGTTAATTTTACCCACTGGTTGGCTCAGATGAACAACCCAGAATTCTGGGTTGAATGGTTAAACCCAACGTATGTTCTGTCCGATAGTTACCCAGCGGCTGGGTTATGGTTGGGTTGTTTTTTTAACCCAGCAGTTTTTACAGTGTAATTTTACCCCAACTCCAAAACTACTGTTCCCATTTCTAATTTAATTACATTTAATACAAACAAATAAAGTGGGCTAATAAGAGTTGAAGAATAAAGAGTTCTGTTCCTCCTCTAGGTGGCAGCATAGAGCATTATACTCATAGCTACTAACCTAAGAAAGTGCTGATGTTGATTGTTAATGTTAATCTCGACATTTTCAAGTTTTATTTCTTATAAATAATTTAGCAAACTGTAGCCAAAACCCCCCTCCCCCCCCAAACACACACAGAAAAAAAACCCACACAATATTATCAGATAGTTTGTTATTCATTACGCTCATCAATTTTTAATGATGCGTCTCATATAAAATGTGGTCTCAATCTCAAGAAAAGTTTTATATTCATAAAGTTTTTATAATTACTGATGCCACTGTCATCAGTAATTATAAACTGAGAGAAATATACAGTATATTAGATCTCTATATCACAAATGCATGCATTATAGCAGGTATTTAAGGTATTCATACTGTAGAACATCATGCATATATTATATGAAGCATTTTTACATACACTATATGGACAAAAGTATTTGTCCAAACCTGTTAATTATTCAATTCGGGTGTTTATCCCCAGTGAAGTGCAATCTTAATGCTTCAGCATATCAAGACATCTTTGACGATGGTATGCTTCTATGCAACTTTATCGCAACAGTTTGGGGAAGTTTTTCTGTTCCACCATGACTGTGCCTCAGGGAAGAACTTGACTGGCCCTAACACCGAGCCCTGACCTAAACCCCATTGAACACCTTTGCGACGAACTGGAACGGAGATTGCGAGCCAGGCCTTCTCGTCCAACATCAGTGCCTGACCTCATAAAGGCTCTATAGAATGAATGGGCACGAATTCCCACAGAAACACTTCAAAATCGTGTGGACGGCCTTCCAAGAAGAGTGGAAGCTGCAAAAGGGGGAACCAACTCCATATTGAAGTAAATGTATTTGGATACAATGTCACTGCAGGTTTGGCCCAATACTGTTGTCCATATAATGTATTATACAGTACTGTATGTTGTTTATAACATTACAAAGCATCAAGAATGCAGAATTATTCAACACATATCTATTTCATATAATAATTGTACTCCATTATATGGCTGTGTTCAGCATGTTTGCAGCATAAATGTGTTCTGACACTTCTGTCTCGACCTGCTAAATGCTTCACGAAGGTTAATTCTACTGTGAAAAAAATCAGTCATGTGATGCAGGGAAGCTGTAAAAGAGTGTTTTAACACACTAGCTGCTGTACTGTCTTTTAGTTAGCGGCATGCAGTGAGGGGATGAGTTCATCTCAACCGCAGGCTGAGCTAAACGCCTAAATACCCAGGAGCTCAGAGTCCCACGTTCGCGTCTGTCTCCATGACTAATGGAGAGAATTTCAAAAAGCCGATGGAATAAATTTCTCCCAAACTCTATTATCTTCATCATGAAAATAAGGTCACTTTATCATCCAATCTCTTTTTATGAAATTATCATCTCATAAGAAAGGCGCTCTTTTGTGTGCGTGCGTGTGTGTGTGTGTGTGTGTGGGTATGTGGGTATGGTGGGGGAGATTATTCAGCGTAACGCAGTTCACGGCAGAGCTCTCTGCTCAGACCGGGTGATGATTAAAAACTGTGAACTGCCAGAATCAGTGAGCTAATTAAATATAGATTAAAATGTTGAGGTGCTTCTTTGAAAGATTTGGAACTTAAAGCTATGATGCTATGATGATGACGATGATGATATCTATCTATCTATCTATCTATCTATCGATACACAATATTCTATATCTAGATCTATACAGTAGATATTGATATCAAGCAGATTTCATTTAGTTTGCATACATTATATTGCCTGGACAAAACATCATTCAACCACCTTTAACTTTGATGACAGCACACAATGTGGTGTCCAGTTCATGTCTGGAAATGATTCCTCATGCTCCCCGAACCACTCTTTCAAAAATCTGAGTCCTGGATTATGCCTGATCCATCAGAGAAGAAAAAACTCCATAGATGTGATAACCTGGTCATTCAGTACATCCAGGTCGTCAGCTGACTTCATTTTACTGCCACGTAACGTTGCTGAGTCTCGACCTGACCAATTGAAGCAACCCCCGATCATAACACCGTCTCCAGAGGCTTGTACAGTGGACACTATGCATTATGGGTGCATTGCTTCAAGTTCCTTCTTACCCTGACACGCCCATCGCTCTGGAATAGGGTTGACTTAGGCTCATCTGATCACATGACCCTTTTCCCATTGCTCCAAAGTCCACTCTTTCTACCGTCCCTTTTTCATGATGCACCTTCACAAAGTGGTGCCATGGAGGCGTATTGGTTGGTGGTTAGCACTGTCGCCTTGCACCCCGAGGTCCTGGGTTTGATTCCTGCATCGGGTCTGTGTGCATGGGGTTTGGATGTTCTTCCCGTGCTTGGTGGGTTTCCTCCAGGTACTCCAGTTGCCTCCCAAAGTCCAAAGACATGCAGATTAGGCTAAATGATGATCCCAAATTGCCTGTAGTGTGCGAATGTGTGTCGATGTTGACCGGAGGTCCTACCACGGTTGTATACAGTACAGTAAATGGGAATATACAGTACAAAACGTCATCATTGGCCTCCATGGTCCCAAGTCGGACTACAAGAGTTTCTTAGGTAAATGGGTGCAACTTCACAAAGAGTTTGTGTGTTTTTGTTTTGTTTTTCATTCCCTGACCACATTTATTCTGTGAAGTTGTCAGTTCAGCACCATACATCCAAGATTTAATAATGCATTATAGTTCTTAACCCACTACAAATCATTTTAAATCCTTACTTGTTTTCCGAGCTTGATGCAGGCCAGTAATTTGAACCTTTAAAAAGTTTTTTTTTTTTTATTTTTTTTTTTTTGCCAGGCAGCGAATAATACACTATTAAGGAATATAACATTCCATGTCTTTCTGCTAGAGGAATATAATTCTATAACAGAAATTACACTGAATACACCAGTATTCTTTTTGTAATGTGACCATTTTAAAAATATTTTTTAAAGCAAGACATACTGTAATACCTTTTATCTGTTTGTAGTTATATTTTATGTTGAACATATTTGAGACAAACGAGCTTCTGTTCTTGCTCATTTTATAGTAACAGTAACTCTTCCACTATTCTTGCTTTGATCTCACAAAAAAACAAAACAATGTTACTGAGATGAAAGGAATATAATAAAGCATCAAAGGCGTGAACTGTAAAACATGTTGGTAAATATCTGTAATATTATTTACTAAGACTATAATAGAAAAAGAAATATAAGATTGTCCGGCATTAAGGCATGTTTTGATATTTACTACTTTTAAAGTTTGAAATAATCTTAATTGGGATTATGTTAAGCTTTTTTTTCCTTTAAAGAGAGAGAGAGCAAATTCTCTTGGATTCATCAAGTGAGGATTTATCTTAAAATCCCAAAATTTGATTCAATTTAAAATTTCATTTCTTCTGTATTTTAATGCCTAAACACATTTCATAAACGCTGCATTATAAATAAATTAAAATTCCATTAAATATCCAAAGCACCTTCTTGGCTTCTACAAACTAAATGTCCCAGAGCTCCACTCCTCCTGTCCCCATTCAAAGTGCTCAGGTTAAATGAAAAACTAATTCAATTCTAATAAATCTCTATGTTTACTTTACTTAGACTCATATGCAGGATGAATGCTAAATGTCTTTCCAAAAAAAAAAAAGGCACTCACTACCTAAGGAAGACTCTACGTCTACTACAAACAGACTCGGTGATTTCCCCAGGTGATGGCTGCTCCCGGTTTCATTCTCTCGTCTCACTTTATTTCGCCTTTCATCCCCTTAGAATGTAAAGCTCTGAATAAACCGCCGATTCGTTACTGCTGTAAAGGGATCGTGACGACTCACAGCAGGAGCTCCAGCTATTAAAGCCTTGCTGGAAATGTGGATAGAGATGATCAGGACCATGACAGAGAGCGGTTCCCCACTGCATTCATATTTTTTTTTCCCCCTCCCATTTTCCAGTGGTATCTTAATGTAGAGCGCCTCAAGCACTCAGAACTGGATAATAATGGGGTGCAAATTTCGAAGCGATTTCTTACCAGAGACATAATCATCGCAGCTCCGAATGAAGTCCAGAGACGGAAACGTGAGCACGTCTTTAGTTCATATACAGAACTTGGTATGCAGTAAGAATTCAATCAGAAATTCTCAGCAGGGCGCCAATAATAATGGAACAATAGGAAGTCCAGAGGCTTTCACTTGAGAACGATTCTATAGATTCTATAGTGCTACGATTTACAGAATTAATCACATGTGAAAGGCATCGACCTAGACTTATCCAGCGTACGCTCTAGCAGCTTATTTGAAGCGGATTCAGATGTACCTTTGTAAATTTCAGCTGCCTTTGAAGCATGAGATGTGTGTTTTTTTTTTTTTTTGTCTTAAAAAGACTAAAACTTCAAAATGCAGGCAATTTACTTGTGTTTCATTTCTGATCAGAAAAACATCACGCTTTCCCATTATCCTCCTTTCCGTCTTCTAATCTCGGCAATTTGCTGTATTTTGCAGTAGAACATGTAACGATTCACAAGAAAGCGCCCAAATACAAGGACACCAGGGAAGCTTTTAAGATGTATTGTTATTATAAAAGATTGAGAACGAGAGTGCAGGAATGTTCAAGAGAGTGAGGGAACGAGCAATCTGGGATTTCTTGGTAGAAGAGTGGTGTGAGGCTGAGGACTCGGGCGATGAACACTGGTGGGGACGGAAGAATCCTCCGTAGGGGCTGTGAGGGAACCGGGGGAGTTCTCAGTGATCAGATATAAGAGCTGGAGACAACTAGGGATGAAGGCAGAAGGCGGCATCATGTGAGTCGACTGTGAAGGCACTTTGAAACGGAGTAAGAGATGTGTCTGAGGAGGAAACAGATGTAGGGCAGAGACGCAGTCAAACTTTACTTGACAAGTAGTTATCCAAAATGTAAAAACAAAAAGAATCAATAATAATAATAATAATAATAATAATGACTAGACAGGTAAATTTTCTGAAAAAACATTTACATGTACATTTACAGGTATATTTTCTGAAGAAAATGTGAGTGGTTCTTGCCGTGGCAAAACTTGGGCGGCCTCTACGGGATCAGTTGCTACGGTACTCTAAAGTGGTTGCTAGGGCATGGCTTGACGGCTTCACAATGATCTGATTGGTTGCCTGAGTAAAATGAGCCCACCCACCCATGTCTCTATGACAATGGGTTCCACAGTTAGGTTCAATTTTAAAGTTCCCTTATAAGTTACCATAGCACTTCCTGTTTCAATGAGGAGTACCTTCACCATAATATATCAATGGGGCAAATTTGGGCACCTCATGAGCCCCAGGGGTACAACTTATACCCTCTTGTGGGGTATGTTCTGACACAGTTTGCTGGAAAGCCTCTTCAAATATATTTCTACAAAATTCTTGCTCCGCGCTAGAATCCGTCAAATTCGGCTTCGATGTAAAGTCTATGGGAATTTTTTTGGCTGTTCTGCGAGAACAGCATTGTCAGTACAATAAGTGCATTTGCAAAACCCATCAAGCGCCATGAAGACCTTCCCAGGAAAGCAAGACCAAAAGCTACCTCCGCTGCAGAGGAGAAGTTCATTCAGAGTCACCAGCCTCAGAAATCACCAATTAACAAACAGCACCTCAGATTAGAGCCGTTATGAAGGATTTACAGAGCAGAAGTAGCAGATATACATCTCAATATCAACTGTTCAAAGGAGATTATTGTGTATTTTGGATGAATTCAGTATTGTTTTACAGTGTAGTAATAAAGAAAAATCAAGAAAGACTATGGAATTACAGTATATGTTGTTGCCAAACTTTTGACTGGTAATGTGTATATTTAGTTTGGTGTAAATATCTAATCAGCCACTTATATGGCAGCAACGTAATGCATTTAGTCCTGTAGACACGGTAAAGATGATCTGCTGAAGTTCATACCGAGGCTCATATTGCTGAAGAAGTGACTTCAAGATGCTGTCTTGTGCATAATTATACCGGGAAATGCAATGCAGATTGCCTCTAAAGGTGGATCCGATGGATTCGCTTCTGGCCAAGTTCAAATTTGAAAAGGGCGTAATATTTCCTCTAACAACACATGCTTTTTTAAATATATTTTTTGCTTATTGAATCCTTTAACCAACATTTGGATACCATAATCTTTGACTTGATCTCTGGCGTGTCTATAACACAGTGTTCAGGACCAGCTTCAAGCCATAATAGAGTTTCCTGATTTATTTCTCTTTCAATTCCGAGGAGATTAAACGGTGCTGAGAGATAAACAGGACCAATGAATATACCACATCTGTATCGAATTCCATGACAACCTTGAAGAGTTCAGTTTAGTTTGGCCTGCTCCACTGGAGCCATGGCAACTCGAAGTGCTCTGAGTCGAGGTAATTAGAAAACACTTTCAAGACTTATAATTGGGGTGACGAGTTTCGTATTTTCTGTATAAAATATCAGTTTCATCTAATTAAAGCTAACAATCAGATAACACCGTGGTTTAATATTATGAGTCATTTCATCTTTTTCATATGTTCACATTTCCTTTACGGGTACGCCGTATGTATCAGCTTTCAAACGTTCTTTGCATGTAGGCTTTTCATGAGGGAATGTTGACTTTTTCTGAATCTAAATTCTTGGCGCCTTGTACAGTAATCATCTATGAATTGGCCACGCATTAGCTACAGAAAAGGATGATGTCATCAATCATCTATGGCTTAGCTAAGCTACGACCGTGTCGAACCATCATCCACTGTCTATAAACAGGCACAATTGTCTACAATTTACCTTACTGGTGTTTACATCAGTGCAGGATTTGCTATAAATATTCAGTAGATTTTTGTAGCCAATTCCCACCCATTATCAGGTAATTTCCACAAGACTACAACTACCAACCAGGGATGGCGAAGGTTAGCATGTGCCTCCTCCGAGCCACTTGACGCCACCAACCGCATCTTTTCGAACTGCTTGCTCACTCAGAGGACAGTGCTATCCACTCCTTCCGCTGGCTTGAGATCGCAGATGCCCGTGATTGGCTGAAGAGCCGTGACCGACTGATGTGAAAGTTCTTCGTGTCTAACATCCCTCCACTCCTGAGAGAAGACGCCGGCCAATCAGCTCCATTGTAGGCCAACCTGGCTGCGGGAGGCTACAGCATCACCTGGGATTTGAACTCATAATCTTCAGAGATGATCAGGCGAGCACTTCACTACTGTTCCACTAGGTTGGTGGGGGCAAGGTTCACCTTTAAATAACCTTTATCTTATCATTTCTATTACATTTCTCCCTACAATTCGAGAAATTCTACGATGTCAGAATGTCTTGTTTCGTCTAAATAATTTTCATTAATTTCTTAGAAAATGCTACAATTCTGCATTCACGTCTCAATATTACGACAATTTTGTAGCTTTATCTCATTTTCATTTTTCTTTTCCCAACGGCATATTTTTCTCTCCATCAGTTAGTCTAATAAAAGCCGCATCTGGACCCATCAATTAAACCCCTGCATCCTGGTTGACAACCACTGGGATTTTTGACACGTAACATTTCTGACACAGTCGGTACGTGAACATAAGAGTGTTTATTTTGAGGTCAAATTTTGCGCTGACAAATTGATGGGCTGTGTCCACTGGGAAGATTGATTTGTTTAGTGGTGTGTTTTTTTTTACTTTTTTTTTTTTTTACTTTTTTTTTTTTTTTCCACGAGTCACTTTGAGAATCCGTGAGAAAGTTTCTGAGTGAAAAACAAGAGTCAAGCTGTACTCTAAAATCCTGCTTGACTAAAATGTTTACTGTTTTTTTTTTCCACAGCGTCCCAGCCGTCATGACCCCGATGTCATGACCTCCTCCTGAAAAGGCAAGCTAATTAGCTTTAGTGCTGAAACTAATTTCGTTCCACTGAGAATGTACGGCAGGGGCTGGACTTACAGGCCTTAACAGAGATAAAACTAACATCCTGGTGCCTGGGAACACAATATTAGACAGGTGGTGTTAATGCTATGACTGATCAGCGAGTGTGTGTGTGTGCGCCTGAGAAAGAGAATAAAGAGTTTATGTACACAATGTAAGCATGTTATCTTAACCACGACTCAGATAAGCATCTCTTATTTCACGTTTTGGGGGGGAAAAAATCTATAAATAGACAAACGCTATCGATTTATTTAGCTTCGCTCCGTCTTTTCATGTGTCGTTTGAACTCAGGTGAGTAATGAAGTGTTGAAATCGGACCGTCATCTCCTCCTACGGTTAAAAAGATGAGATATACCGGTGCTAAAAGCCTAAATCAAAGCTCATATGTGAAGATCTGGAGGCACAGATGAATTGATTTGCATTAGTTCAACACTTTAGGTCGAATTTATCCACCTACCTGCCATTTAGGCGAATGAGATGAAAGTGAAAGCACTCTGAACTGACTTTTGCTTCGAAGAAAGCGAGTGATGTTACTGTAGGTGAAGGCATATAAACAGCATGGGCGATGTTCATTAAAGGGAATGCATCATGGGTAGGATTTAATACCAATATTATGCATCAGTATTAAGACTTGAGACTAAGAGTCGACGTGTTATTCCAGTTACAGTACAGCAATTCTGTCCTTAAGTGAGGAGCTGTTTTAGAGAAGTTTAGCACCATGTCTGACAAATATCACATACTGTATGTTTAGGAGTGTATTAAGAAGAAAAAAAAACATATGGTATTTTAGGCTGCG
Source organism: Clarias platycephalus (assembly GCA_030068275.1). Taxonomy (NCBI): domain Eukaryota; kingdom Metazoa; phylum Chordata; class Actinopteri; order Siluriformes; family Clariidae; genus Clarias; species Clarias platycephalus. The sequence goes on along the minus strand of JAQQZT010000019.1, from coordinate 2,318,856 downwards.
AGTTTGATGCACAATGGAGTTAGAAGTGAAAACTGTGCACGTCAGCATTTAAGCATCTAAATTAAAAATCTCACTTCTTCAGTTATTTACAGTTCTAACGTTACAGGTAGGTGAATATTTCTTGTGATCTCTTTCTCTTTCCATCTCTCTCTCTCTCTCTCTCTCTCTCTCTCTGTATTCAAGTCCTGCTAGAACAATTTTTCATTCATGTCTTTGTGCAACTTGAAAAAACGTCTATGGAATGTCATTTAAAGACAATATTAGACCAATAAAGGAGTGAATGAATCGCCCACGTTTCTGCTGTGACGGCGTTTTTACACTTTTGATTCTATAAGATGCTGAAATTCAGGATACAAGAAACAATGATATAAAAATGGAAACTACAAACTGGCTTACGTTCATTCATTCATGCATTTTTCATCCTGCTTATCCTGTACAGGGTCGAGGGAAGCCTCGGGCACAAAGCTAGCTACACCCTGGACAGGGTGCCAATCAATTTCAGGGCACACATGCACACACACACACACACACACACACATTCTCATTCACATACTATGGGCAATTTGGGAACACCAATTAGCATGCCGGTGGCAAAGTGGCTTAGTGGTTTGCACTGTGGCCTTGCACCTCCAGGTTGTGGGTTCGATTCCTGCACTGGGTCTGTGTGCATGGAGTTTGCATGTTCTCCTCATGCTTAGTGCGTTTCCAAAGACATGCAGGTCAGGCTAATTGGCGCTCCGAAATGGCCCGTAGTGTGTAAATGAGCGTGTGAATGTTGCTCAGAGGTTCTACCAAAGTTTCTACAAATGGGAATAAATACAATGGTCACCATTGGCCTTTACGGTCCCTAGATGGACTACAGAGGTTCCTACAGTAGATGGATGGAATTAGCATACTCTGCATGTCTTTGGAGCACAGGGAGAACATGCGAAATCTATGCAAACAGACCTGCGGCAGGAATAGAACCCTCAACCCTGGAGGTGTGAGGCCAGAGTGCTAATCAATGTGCCACTGTGCCACCCAAGCTAAATGTATTAGCCTCACTATTATTATTTATTTGTTTGTTTGTTTGTTTGTTTATTTATTTTATGAATTTAAGAAAAATACAGAAAGAGGAAATAAATTTTACTTAGTTAATATAATTAATGCACTTCCAATAATAGATACATTTATAAACACTAATATTGTTACATCACGTTTTGACTGCATGTACAGTACAGTACAGTACTGTATAAATACTGTATAAACAACACTCAGACACTACGCAAATTCTATTTATTTTTTTTCAGGTTATTTGCCCCAGATGTCATAATAAATGATGGTTCTTTGAGCTGAAGTAGTAATTAGAAAGTAATGTTCCAAGGAACAAAAATACAGCACCATATCGAGGACTTTAAACATGGAACCAAGACTAATTGTGTCCCTATGCAAGAATTCCCAAACATTCACAATGATAAGAAGGATACAGTATAAGAGAGAAGACAGCAAGCAAGTAGAAAACGAGTCGCAGGATGCCCTGAAAGCAGCAGAGAAACATATACAATGCACAAACAAAGATCTAAAGCTTGGAGGTTGCGTCTTATGGACACGTTTTTCATCTCAAGTTTTCTAAGCACATCTTTGTTTCTGCTTACGTAATCATTTGTGAAACAGTTTGACAGCAAAACGAGATAAACACCATAATCAGACATAATGTGTCAAATGATTGTCCACAAACATAAATGAATCTCTTTGTAACATTTTTGTTACTGATCACAATACGTTCTTCTTTAAGAAGCAGTTGGAAGTCAACTTCAACATTTATGAAATATGTATTTCTGAAAGAAAGTAAAGCAGAGGGATGATGCAACAACATTTAGGATTGCTTTGTGTGCAAGAGCCATGAGATTCATGTGTTGCGTTTGGTTCTGTACGCCTGGTTATGTCTGCTGTCCCTCATTGTCCAGTCGGGATTTCTAAACGTATTGTTATAACCTTTTGGGACCACAGACATACAGTATATATGTGACAGGTTGATCCCTGAATCTGACCTTATCTGAATCTGAAACTAATCTCACTCTGACCTAAGTGAAGTTGAATGCAGTAGAGGAAGAGGCTGATGCTGCTGTAAACTGAAGCTTTTGCATTGTTTTTAATGTTTTTTTTTTTTTTTATAACCTTCATATAAACTTTGTCATTTAAAAGTTTTTGTTTGTGTGCAATATAACTCAGCACTTGTTTCCTGCCAGGCCTCACTACAGGAACACAATCCAAGCATGAGTTCTCTACATTTCATTAAAACTTGATCAACTTTTTTTTTTTTTATTACTACTTAATTGCATGTTTGCATTGCCACAAACACAACTGCAGGCAGATTAATCCAATGTGTCACAACTGTAGTAGGTGGAGTTATCGCGTTGGGAAACAGCATACAAAATTCACACTTATATAACCTAAAGACTTTTTTATGTTTTATTTGATTGATCATTTTTTTCATACAGCCTGTAATACCTCAGCAGAAAAAACCTAAATCGAAATAGAGAACCTAATGGATATATCTCATTTTGCTGTCAAACTCTTCATACGTATGTACAGTGAAAGTATCTTAAGAAAGCAAATACGTAATACATAAATTTCATACGCTGTTCATTGATCATTTCTGATTTTCCTTTAACTCTAAATGAACTTCTCTTCTGCAGCAGAGGTAAGTTTTGGTCTTGCTTTGCTGAGAATTTCTTCATGAGAGCAGCGGCGGAAAGAGTAATAAACATTTGTACTCAAGTACTGTACAAGTACTGTTACTTCAGTGAAATTTTACTGAAGTACAAGTAAAGTTACCATTATAAAAATATACTCAAGTAAAAGTAAAAAATGAGGATGGGATGGGGGATTCCAGTGTAGTTCAAAAAAGACAAGCGGATATATAGTGTTCAGACTAGTTGTTTTTAATCGAAGGAACACCTTTGCATAATAAAGCTGTTGCCTTTCTTGTGCTTGAAATCAAAATGGTCGCTTAAATATGGTGTGATACTTTGTGCCGGATAGCCGAGGGGAAAAAAGAGCTCAGAGCGGAGAATAACGTTCAGAACAAAACCTTTATCGGCCTGTTTCAGCATCACAAAGTTATAATACTAAACATACAGTAAAAGTAAAGAAAAGGGTAAAAGAATAGTGTTTTGCGGGTGAGCAGCACACCTGAGTTCCTACTCCGTTCTCTCCTTCTCACGCACACACACACTCTGGGGGAGGGACGGCAACTCTTAAGGGCAACATTCATACATAATGTGGAATACAACATAGTAGTGGCCGTTACAATGTACAGGGATTTGATCAGAGGTGGAAAGAGTAATAAAATGTTGTACTTAAGTAAAAGTACTGTTACTTTAGTGAACTTTTACTGAAGTACAA
>JAQQZT010000019.1:2298764-2314756 GCA_030068275.1 Clarias platycephalus | reverse complement strand
TATATATACTGCTCAAATAAATAAAGAGAACATTTAGTCCCGGTTTGACTTGAACGCCTCTCATATGTGTATGCATGGTTCAAATCAACAAGTCGAACCGAGACTAAGTGTTCCCTTTATTTTGTTTAAGCAGTATATATAATGTCAGCCAAAAATCATATACAGTATATTATAACCTTTATAACATTATCATATATATCAATATTTTAATATTAAAATATTTATGCAAGCTTTCATTTTTCTGAAGTGTGTATACAGTACATTTTTGCCTGCCGCTGTAGTGTTGCTTGCAGGTTTAAAGCATGAAGTCACATTGTGTGTGTGTGCGTGTGTGTTTGCACGTGTGCGTGTGTGTGTGTGTGTGCGCGTGTGTGTGGTGCCTTAGCGCAAATTGATTGTAAGATTGCCTGTTTCTTAGCAGTAATGTCCATTCAGAGCTGGAATTCATTTCTGGCTAACGGCACATCGAGTATGTCTTTGTGGTGCTGTGTTACAGCTGCCTTTACTACTGCAGGCTGAATTGCACGCTTGCAATAAAAATTATGGCTTATTGATTTGAACTTGTGGAGTGAGACTTATAAGAGCATGTGTTAGAGAGAGAGAGAGAGAGAGAGAGAGAGAGAGAGAATGCAGTATATATAATAAAAATACTTTTTGAGCTATTCAGTTCACCATCGTCCTACTCTGACTGTTAAATATGTTGCCATTGCAATTTTCTTTGAATTTCTTTTTGGTAGGACATACAATTTAGTGACTCACACACTTCCCTTTAACACCTGCTGAGCCGCGTGTCATCGCTCATGTTGTCCTTCACGTCGGTAGCAGACACCGAGCTGGCAGTAATTGCAGAGGGCATCACAGATGGGCATCAGGAGATGCCAGAGTTGATGTGGCCAATGATAGAAAGACACACAGGGGGGCTAATCAGCTTTGTGGTGAAAGAACCAGTGGAAGAGATCAGATTAGGAGAAAGATGCAAAACTTTATTTTTTTTTTTTTTTTTTTTTTTTGCTGCTGTTGGTGTGAAGTGGTTTTGCATCTGGAAGATTTCACCTGATGACTGAAAAAAAAAAAAACCTGAATGATGTTGATAAGGGACTGCGTTCAGACTATGAATAAAATCGCATTCAGAGATTTGCATGAGGTTCGCACAGGCGTGTCTCAGTTCCATGTGAATCAGAAGCCCGTTTTCCTTCAAATCTGATCATTAGACCTGGTTCTTTAAAAGTGATCAGGCTCTGTTTAGACTGGCAGGCCTGGTCTGACACTATCTGCAACGGTTGCTGTGGTAACGACGCCAGAGGCTTGTATGCAGTGCGATATTTCCTCATATATCGCCCTGTTTCTCTACATTCCCTCCAGACTTGCCTGTACTGATTCATCCTCCCAAAGTGCTATCAGACATTTCATTTCATCCTCTGCCCAGGGACTATAGTTCTCCATTTCCATACTGCACTTAAGCCAGGTGTTCTGCGGAAAAAAGTCGCGGTGCTTGACGAGGGTCTTTTTTTTTTCCACTTTTGGAACTACAGTATTACCGCCAAGTAGGTAAAAGCCGCGCCCTCGAATTTTCCGTGCATCAGGAAGACTTAACTGCAGTATCTCTATTTCTTCCATCGTGTTCTTGCTCGTTTTTCAGCCATTGATCCATGTCTCTTTACATATAATGGTGGTGACTTGAACTAAGACATTATGTTTCAAGTGACGTGATGGAAAGTTTGAAATCCGATTTGAGAGATATCTTTAGTAGTCTGATTAACCCTTTGGCTGTTGACGATGCCAATCACTTTTTTTTTCTATGTGCAATTAAATTATACTGTAGCAAGCCAGAAAAAAATATGTACACAAACAGTAGACGGTTTTCTTTCCAAAAAGTTAATTGCCAAATTACTAAATTAATAATAATAATAATAATAATAATAATAATTAAAAAACAGACATATGTCAGATTCTTATCTCCACACGCGTTGGAGACCCGTCCCCATGCTGAGCGCTCCATTCACACGCAAGATTTATGTACTGTACAGTAAACAACTCTATTCAGATATAAGTACGTGCTAATTGCTGTGTTGTTTGGGGGAGTGATGTGCTGATACATGCCCTTGTCCAACAGAACAGGAAGGACTTAAATGAAGAACCAAAAATTTTGTAATATTTTCCACTTAAATATTCTTATACGCGTGTGAGAATCGTTCGTTGAGAAAATGACTCGTCACATGAATCCACACGAAGTGTTTCCGGCTTTTTAAATAATAGTAATCATCATGCCTTTTTGCTGTTTGTGTCCAGCACTGAAGAATTATTTGACCACAAATGGATGAAATGTGGCTGTGAATCGGATTTCAAATCACCTCTGAATGTGGTTCCTACAAATAAATCAGATTCAATGTGATTTTTTTTTTTTTTTGGTCCTGTTCACATTCCATGAACTCAGTCTCATTCCAAGCTGATTCCAACCAAAAACTCAGATTTGAGCTTGCTGTCTGAAAAAGGATCTTATTGTTAACTTATGTCACACTGAAATGAATGTTTTTGGCTGTTAAAATACTTAAACATTTTTCTAGATGTTCTTGGACATGTCGTCCTATAAAGAATATGATTTTAATGATATGCATAGTATCGCAACTTTATATACAAGGACCTTTCCACACCTACTGTAAATATCAATGGAGGACTGGGACCTAAAGTTTCCGGCTCTGTATTCGCCCCTCTTGCGTTAGGATTGGCTTGTAGATCATCTCATATTTACAGTCAGTTCAAAGGCTTCAAGCCAAATATTAAAAGTTGATCTACAGCATTATCTATCTTTTATGAAAAAAGGAAGTCATCTTTGATGGTCGTCAAGTTCCACTCTTTTTTTGGTGATCTGAAAAACTTCTTACTATCGAGTTATCCACTCAAAGGACTTCATTTAACTTCTACTTTGTGTAGGACTTTGTGTATTATTGAATAGAGGATGTGCACTTAGGTATATTAGGTTTTGGGTCACTTATGGCTCACAACCAAGGGTCAACTTGTCCGGAAGTTGCATATATCTAGAACATGATGTATTGCTAATAGATAACGTCCTCGCCTGTACGTTTACAATAAGTTCTTTTTTATAATGATTTCTAGGAAGCAAAACACCTTACAATACAAGTCCAGCTATTTCGGATCATCCTGTTGACGAACCAAGGTGCTCAGCACCGACCATTTGAGGATTGAATTGGCCCTTAGCCAGCTCCCAGCTCTTTTCTCTGCCTCCTCCCATATGGGACGTCAGCTGGGAAACCCGCAGCCCCTCCATTAAAGACTGGCCATGCTGGATCGTGATTCATTTCACCCAGAACGGTTGCCAGTGCAGCTCTCGCATTGATGCATTAATATGTAACCAAAGCTCCGTTATGGTGTCATTATTCATATCCTCAGCGGATGTTAGGACGATTTTCAGGCGAGGACCGTTCCCAGTTACGTGTGTACAGTTCATCAAAGCAAACCTTTATTATATTGGTTATGTAACTGATGGATATCTAAAGCACTGTAAATGTTCGAGTCTCTGATGCATACATAACGCTGCAGATCCATCACGCATACCCCGAGTCTCTCTAATGGATCAGTCCTGTGTATGACTGATGAGCTGCTATATGAGGAAGAGGGGCTAAAGCATGCAGCTGCTGAGTATAGCAGAGCGTTTTTGTGAACCAGGTACCTCAGCGTTCTGGGATTTTTGTGTCACGGTGGCTGCATGCAGGTAAATTACAGCAGCAGGAGTTGATGGGCTGCTAATGCCGACAGCCCCGGGGAAGCACAGAGCTCGCTTCTCAATTATCTCGCTTTAACCATGCATTTCGGATGATAGCCGAGCTGACCGTGGTGTGCTCTGGTGCTGGCCTTTTGGCCCACAGCGGCGGTTCGTTTGAGAATGTGTTTCTGTCTGGTTGTGTGTGAAGAATGCCAGGTGGTTTTGACTGGGATTAAATTGATAAGTCTAACTGTGAGCTGAGGGCCACTGGGGCTAACATGGAGCACTTATCGCTTGGCTGAGAAATGATAAGAGTCGATGGCTGCCGTTGGCCTGATGAAGCCTGTTGTCAGGCTCGCTGTATGTCCAGGATAATGTGTCTTCTCATGCCCTATTTCTCAAAATAAATCCACCGGTGCTGAACTGAATTCTCAGTTTCTTTTGCTTGAATTTGACTAATTTGATTGATTGATGCGTTTTGATTCACTTGAGTTTGACACATTTACAGTTCAATCAATTAAGTTTGACTGATTTTATGGTGATTAACTTGAGTCTGAGATGGATTGGCTTAAACTGATTGGCCGATCAGTGTGACTCAAGCATGACTTTGATGGCTCCATGTGACTCAAACCTGAGTTTGACTGATCTGCATGATTCTAACCTGAGTTTGACTAGTATGTGATGCAAAGCTGGGTTTAACAGTCAATGTTTCTCAAATCACAGTTTGACTGATCAGTGTGGCTCAAAATCGAGTTTGATTGATCTGTGTGATGTATACTTGGGTTTGACTGATCCGTGTGACTCAAACCTTAATTTGACTGATCAGTATGGCAATCCTGAGTTTGACTGGTCATTGTGACTCAAACCTGAGTTGACTAATCCATATGACACACTTGAGTTTCACTTGTCCATGTGACTCAAACCTGAGTTTGACTGATCCGAATGGCAAACCTGAGTTTGGACATTATGACTCAACCCTGAGTTTGACTGATCCATGTGCATCGACTGATAAGTATGACTTATGCCTGAGTTTCTCACTTGACTTGATTTGGTTGAGGTTACTGTAGTTCACTTGAACGTGAATTGGATTTCGCTTTAATTTTATAAAAGAAATCTTTACTGATGAATCAGCTGATGGTTGTTATGGCATTGGTCACGAAGCCCTTAGATATATAAGGTGTAATTAAGCTATCTGAACACTTCCCCCTATATAACCTTTCCTGAAAATGTTCTTTTGCTTGTAATTTCTTTCCTCCAGACTTGAAAATCATTCCTGGAACTCAGCCTTTTGACATTTTGTTCTCACCAGTTGCTCAATGAACCATAGCAAATTATCCAACAGGGCAGAACAATCTCTATGAAGTGCTCATAATCAGATATTGCTTTCCTAAAGAAGTACATTTTGCTTCTGTTTCATAATTAGCTGCTCCCTTTGTATTGTATTTGCTGGCTCCTCACTGTGTTTGGACCAGAGAATCGCTGGTCTGTGCACTTGTCTGAGGACTTAGACCTCTCCACTTTAATTATGGCTAAACAAGTGTTCACTCAGAGCTGGTTGTTCTCGCCCCTTGTTTCCCCTCTGAGAACAGCATTGGCTTTTTTGATGGACGCGATGAACAACCATGCATGAGAATGAGCACAGAATCCAATTTTACCCTACACAGCAAATGTATCTGAGATTATCTTTTTGTTTTGTATGTATACGTTATTCGCTTCCTGGCCCTTGTAATGCATTTCAAACATACTTTATTTCCTGGTAGTGCTTTGATGGAGCTTTAGTTTTTCACATTGTTTTTAATGGCATCTGTTAAAGTTAAAAGTGTGTGTGGATCTTACATCAGTGCAGCATTTGGAAACAACATGAAAGTACCTTTTGAACATAGACAATGTGTTAATCAAAGTCTTGAAAGTCACGCGATCAAGATTTGTATGTTGATATCAATCCCTCATATTTATCAATCCCTCATGTATTGCTCAACATATCCATCTTTGTGATTGCCAGAGTACTGTCTGGTTTGTGCCAGAGCTGTCAGTTCAATGCCCTGAACAACATCCTCTTAATATAAAGGCATGCTTATGACTACTAACTTGTGACTGGCAAGAGAGCGGCAATGATTAGCCTACTAATAGGATAATGGGCCAACTGTTGTATAATTACACTTGACTTGGTCCATTTAACTCACTCAGTTGGTGAAGCCTTCAAACAAGGCTAAATGCTTTACAGCGCAGGCCTGACTGCATATCTTGAGTCCCCTTATCCCATCAGGACACTCAGTAGAGGAAAACAAAAGCACCTTTTTTGTGGGATCAGATTGAAATTTCCGACCATTAAAATTCCTGCCAGTTTTTTTTTTTTTTTCTTTTTCTTTTCCCAGCATCTATAGTAAGTTCGTAAATCAAGGGTGGAACCTGAGCCAAACTTCTTAGTCTCCCAGGGACCAAAATTCTGTCAAACAGGCCCTTGGATGGAGCATTGTAGCAATTTTCATGCATTAGCCCATCCAACTAATTATATAGTGTATCGGTTCAGGCGGGTGTGTTAGCCAGGAAAATGCCACACCATGCAGTGTGGGTTGCACCTGTGGTCTAATGGAAAAATATATCTGAGCAGCATGGACACTTCCAGGGCCTGACTGTGATTTTTATTTATTTATTTTTTATTTTTTGCATTTCTGGGTAGACCATTAGAAGGGATGTAATACAATTTTTTTATAAAGTCAATTGTGAAAGTCTTATTACTTCTATTATTACTTCTATTTCTACCACTAGCAGCACTGATTCTACTAATACTACGCCCACCACTAATACTACTATTACAACCACCACCATCATTACTGCTAATGCTTCCACTCTTACCCCACCACCACTGATTCACCTACTATTACCTCTACTACTAGCACCATCCTCACCACCATCACCATTTTTATGCCAAGACCTTTGAACATTTATTTTTGAAATTGCCGATATCACACTTTTTAATCAATTAGTTGACGACTAGGATGGACTAGTTAACCAGTAACAGCCAAAATGCTCTTGCCGTATTGTTTCTGTTATTACCACTACTATTACTCCTACTGAACTGCTACTACAAGGACAGCACTGCTGTTTGTTTGTTTTTTTACCAGAGATCCCATATCCTGGCTCAGAACACGCAATATGCAAAGAAAAAGATTTCTTTACACTGTACTGTATATGTAACAAATAGGAATCTTAAGCTACTGCTTATGTTAGCGAATTCTATTATAACCACATACTGTATCATAATTTTACTATCATTGACATTACTGCTAACTTTTAGTACTTCTGATAATACCACCACTACTACAACTACTAGTACAACTACTAGTACTAAGTCTATTAATAATAATAATAATAATAATAATAATAATAATAATAATAATTGCATAGACACCATGTTATACTAGGATTCCTAAATATTTACATGCATAGATGTGAAAGTAGGCGGCACAGTGGCGTAGAGGTTAGCACTGTCACCTCCAGGTTCGATTCCCATCTCGTGTGCATGAAGTTTGCATGTTTCCCCCGTACTTGATAGGTTTCCTCCAGGTACTCCAATGGCCTCCCACAGTCCAAAGATTAGGCTGGTTGGCGTTTCCTAACGTAGGAATGAGTGTGACGAAGTGTATGTGTGTGGCTCATGCCCTGTCTCCTGGGGTCGGCTCCAGGCCCCCGCGACGGTATGAACATAAGGTGAGTGAGTGACCAAATCGTGAAAGTTTGAGGAGCTAATCAAATTGCATCCTTGAAGTTTCTAAAGCTTGTGTCCTCCTCCGTCTAAAGAAAATACCCATCCATCCATAACACTCCATGAGGCAACTCTGTAATAGACCTGTCTCTTGTCTACACATTAAGAAACTTATATACCCTAACCCTGTTCCTTGACAAGACATCCTTCCGTTATAATGTGCATATATATCCTTTTTCCACAATTTCTCTGACTTTTGTTTTTCTCACTCCCCTTACTTTGACCTTGCTGAAGGTTTGTGATTTTAGATATTTCTGTGCTTCCAGTCACGCTGCTTGTTCTGACAGCTATTTCTGGCAAAATCTTCTTGCTGCTTGGCCTAACAGTTATGTCTCCATATCAGCAGAAATAATCATTTAAACTTTGTTAGGGTGTTGGAAATGTTACCCAAGCTTAATTAGAGAGAAAAAAAAAACATGTTAAAAAGATTTAAAATCCTGTGAAATTATAAAATAAAACATACAACAAGTGGAGTAGAGGGAAAGACCGATGAATTATCTCAGAAAATGTAATAAACATGAATTTATTGAAATTTGTCTGCGTTGTAACCTAGCTGTTGAGTGTCTATGATGAATGTTCAACGACGGTGAATTATATTTTGGCTAAAACTAAATAATCACACCACATTTTACGCTCATTTATGCTAAAATATTCAGTAAATCTGCACCAGATAAGTCTCGATTCAAATGCATCAGGTATTGAAAAATGTACTAGACCCTCAGAGCTTCAAAACATTATAAATCAAGTTTTTATTCTCAAGAGTATTACAAATCTGCACAATAATTCATAGCTGAGCATACAATAGTATACTGTTGAGATTGGTTTAACCATAGAGTGGACACTAGAGACAATTTAAACGCTGCTGGTGGCAATTTATCACTTGATATAGTACCGCTCGGAATTTGTCAACCATTTCAACCGTGGAAAAAAAGATCGCACTTGAGCAGATAGATAAAAATGAGATGGAAATCAGTGCTGGAGTGGAGAGTGAAGGATTACACCAATCTGCCGTCTGTTTAGGTTAGTTCTGGCACCAGCGCTTTTAAACTATGTTCATGATTACAGAGGTTCATCACGCTGGATGGGAAATTAAGGCCACTCGGCTTCAAGATCTCGCCACTGCTCTTGTCAGAACTCTCCTCTTGGGATTCGCAAGTGCACTAAATCGTGGTTCAGGGCGATTTGGTGAGAAATCCAAATGCGCTGCTCTCCATGGTGAACGCTCGTCTTCTCATCTCTCATCATCTCCAGATTGGACTAGTGTACGTCACTCCTGGCAGATCATCACTTGTGCGCCGCTGGAACCCTGAAAATGTGCCAGAACGCGGCTGTCTCCGATCTCCCCTTAATCTTACCCCATAGCTCCATTTCCTCCAGCATCATACTTACGTCTGTCCATCCACATCCACTCACCCTGGCATCAAAGATTCTTATTGCTCCCACACTACCTGATACCCTTACCAGTGGGAATGTAACAAGGTTATTATCTTTTGAGTGTCCATTGTGTCAGTCGTGTATGCAGGTATGGGTATTTTTCTACTACACGTGTTTGATCACACTGTAAAGTAGCATGAAGGGCAGTTCTCATGAGTTCATCCTTCTCTGATCGGTACCTGTTGAGTAACAGGGGAGAGCTAGCTAGTGGGATGGAATTGGCAGATGACCAAGATGGAAGAAAATTAAGTTAAAAAAAAAAAACTGCTTTCTATCTACTTTCTATTCAAGTAGGATGCACAGCTTGGCTTACCCCATCACCCCTTGTTATACGAAAAAAGAAAAACATCAAGGCTCTATGTACAGAAACCGCATTTACATTTACATTTACAGCATCTGGCAGACGCCCTTATCCAGAGCGACTTACATAAGTCTCCATTAAAAAAATATATCCTTCCACAGGTTCACTAGGTTACTGACTAGAAGTAACATCAGTCAAACACTGTTGGCAAGTTTATTTATTTATTTATTTATTATATTTTTTAAGATGCAGACAGGTCTTTAGACATCGTTTAAACTAATGTAGTTGTCTTACAGAATACACAAACTGTGTTTGACTTGCCTTAACCTGTTTTCAGCTTCCCTATAATAAAATTCTGAGATATTTGTCTTAACACTATGAAGATTATTGTGAGATTCCTTTAGCTGCAAGAGCGAGGACTTTAAATATAGCCTCACAACCAAAAAAATAAAGAGTTTCCGAAAACGGAAAAAGCAAAAAAGGCCAATGCCGAATGACGGTCACCGTTAGATGTATACTGTACGAGAGCACTTTGGGTAGCTACAGTATATGCGTGTGTGATATCTGACATGATGAAAACAGGACGTTTATTCACCCTGGCAGAAACATCACCTCCTTTGAAACCCGAATAGAATATGACATCTTGTCTTTTGGACAGCGTCCACAAGTGTTTCTTACAGCCGAGGACGTGCTGTAAGTAGAAGAAACGCGAAGCAGGCAATACAAGACCGCACAGGCACTGACGACCTCCACACCGCCCAAATATAGGCCACTATTCTGGAATCTATCAATAAAAAACTCGACGTACTCGAAAAAAAAAACTACGCCGCCGAGGGGTAAAAGATTAAAGACTCATGATCCCTTTAGATCTTTCTTTTTCCAATCTGCACACCTCAGGCAAGAATCAGAAGAAACCCGGATATTTCTAAGACTTGCCTTTGTACTTTAAAATAAGCACGTTTTTTTCTGAAAGCGTTATTTTATTTTATTTTTTTCAGATACAATTACAAGAGCTGTTCATCACATGCCCAATAACGAATCACGAGGACATGACGGAGAATCCTGCGAAGAGTTTTCTACTCATTTCCATAACGTTTCGAAATGCCACACACGATACGAATACTTATTCTTACCGCACTCATCTTCAAACCGAATAAAGACCCCGGTCAATATTCCGTCCACCGTCTCATATCTTTAATAAACTTTTATTAGCCACTCAACTGACTTCAATTCAACGTTATTTGTGTAGCGCTTTGATTGATGGACATTGTCACCAAAGCAGATTTGCAGAACCGTACAGCAAACGGCCCACAAGTCTGAATCCACATGCGAAGAAGCGAATGCTTGTCTATATGAAGAATCCTGTCTTGCATACGTGGAAATGAGTTTTATTCAATCTTCTATTGTTTGTTTTGAAGCTGTCTCATATTTTAGATGAGGAAAAACGCCTATGGATGCAGAAATTTGGGCCGCTGTGTATAAAGATACCATATAAAACGATTATAGGCTGCACGGCTGGTGGAGTGGCTAGTGCTATCATAAAGGTAAAGATAAAGATGCCATTGAGAGAGGAAGTTCTGACCAATGTACAGACAAAACCTTTTTTATTTATATAGATACGATGAAATCATCGCCTATTTTTGCAAAGTGCTATAACTCCAGCTCCGACAGTTGGTTTAGTTTCAGTGCTCTGAATATGATTTTGTAGTGATTCAGACAGCAAGTTGCAAGAAATTGATTAAGTCTTGATTGATTGAAAAGTTGATTGAAAAGTTTTGTTGCACGGAAAACTTTTTAAAGCAGCAAAATCTTTTCTTTGGACATGAGAAGTCTTGAGTATACAACTCCACAATATTGAGGGTAAAACCAAGGAAATACCCAACCCAAAGGAGACGTTTAATTGGGTTGACTGGTGTGTTTTTTTTTCTTGTTCATCTTCTCTCACTCACTTTAGGGTTGGACCATATTTCATGAAGCGGATAGAAATTCTATCTTTTCATAAGACATTTATTATGGACTGGTGTCGTTTTTGCAAAAAGGCTCTCCAAGACATGTTTGCCTTTGCATCATCCAAGGACTACCTGCGGCGTCTGCATACAAATCGGGGCTTTGTTTCAGATTTGTTAATTAAACCCCAAAATTCAGACACCTGCCTACCAGTGTTCGAGCAACGCGTAGTGGGCGTCTGGATTTCCAACAGGGGGATTTAATCAGACTCGCAATCAATATTAACGCGTCCTGAGATGTCTTGCAATCAGAGGCAATTTAGGCTAATGCCAGTTTTTTTTTTCCGCTTTTTTTTTTTTTTTTTTTTTTTATAGTTTTTTTTTATTTATCTGTACTTAAAATGAATATTGCAACTGCTTCCTTTCTCTTAGTTCTAGCTCAGTATTTCTTACAGCTCATGTTGGCTATAACATTCAGGACTGGCATGTGGTACACATTGAGAAGGAAAGAAAGCATGGACTGCTGGGTCGATCAGGGAAGAGGAAGTGTGAGAAAGAGAGCCTGCCGGTGGGAGATAAAAAATGTTTATGATTTTGAGAAAAGACCCATGAAGTCGGTATGCACCGTGCGTCCGTGAGCTGAGCATTTAACCTGAACTTGATTTTATTTTTTTATTTTTTTTGAGCTGTAAAATATCGTAGTTTTGCAATCCAGTTCATAAGACAAATACAATTAAAAAGTGACATTTGAATATAAAAATATATATACAGTATGAATACGAATGTATAAGATCCAGGAGACTTTGGGCACAAAGCAAGGTATACCCTGGACAGGGTGCCAATCCACCACATGGCACACACACACACACACACACACACACACACACACACACACACACACACACTGCGGGCAATTTGGGAACAACAATTATCCTAATCTGCATGTCTATGGACTGTGGGAGGAAACCTACCAAGCAAACTCCACACACACAGACCTGCGGTGGGAATCAAACCCTCGACGTGCAAGGCCACTGTGCGAACCACTACACCACCTTGCCACATCAAATATAGACTATTTTTCTACTAAAGAGAAACTTCTCTACTTGTTTAAATGGGTGCAACTTGTATTTCCTTATATTTGCATGTGACTTTTCTATTTTATTTGTTAGATATTCCCTGCGACCCTGTACTGGATAAGCGGCATAGAAGATAAATAAAATATATATCTATAATAATTGATTATTAATGAATATATTAAATGTGTTTACAGTGTGCATTTAATTAATCTAACATTCATATGAATTCTATAAAATGTAACGATGATTTTCTGCAATCATTATATAGTGTATAGATTAGTAAAATACGCAAAACTTAATTCTTATTACAGTATTAGCAGTTAAGATGAGGGCTGTAATGCAAGAGTGGGTATAATATTTTTATTGCCTGCCTTTATAGAGTAACTCTTCCTCTATGCAAAGGTACTACGCAACATGGTCCATAACAAGCCGTGCATTTGCAGAATCGTTAAACCCAACTCACAGACAATAAAAAAAAAAAAAATTTTTTTTTTTGAAAATCCCCATTGTTGCGGTTGGCGGTCTCCCACTGCGCTACAGAACGTTTATAGAGATAGCATCATCGAGAGGAGCAATGTGCGCTGATGGATGAAGAAACCAACACTCAAGACAAACCACCCAGGGAGAGACCATTAACTGCGACAAAGCGGATTCGAGAGTTGGGTTTTAATGGGTTTCGATGGGACAAATGCATGGCTTGTGATGGAATCCATGTTGAGTAGTAGCTTTGTATAGAGACCGAGTTGCTCTATAATGACAGTTAATAAAAAAAAGTTATGCCCATTTTTGGAATTACTTTCAGCGAAGCCCTCGTATTACTTAAACAACTAGAAAATATAAGAGAAGTGTAGTAAACCTGTGCACATTCATTCTCCCTTCAAACGTGTCTCTTCACCGAGCCAGGCTTTGGGTGATTTATTACCAAGTTAAAACACAGAGCTCCTCTATTCCGCAGTTTAGTCCTTGTGTATCAGCCACACACCCTTAGGGTTGGATTCGGGGGTTGAAAAGTCTGCCTTAGGTAATAACATGGTGCCAAGCAGTGTGGCAATATGGAGAAACCTAACATTGATGCAATAATATTACGTTAACATCATGTCAGAATTAGTGTAATTAAAAGATTTTTTAAAATTGTACAAACCTTTAATGTAAGGGAAGAAAAAAAAAATGCGTGGGCAAACTTTTTGACATCTCTGAAATAAAAAAGTGGTGGAAAGTGCATTGTACTGTAGTTTCCAAATAAATTAGGCATCTAAATGTTCTGGATTCAAAAATATACAGTCTATATCTGTCAGTCTGTCTGACCACTATAGCTTGATGGAAATCTGCGATTTCTTTTTGACAGAAAGCTTCGTTTGCAATGTGCAGCTTTCAGTGCTGACAGAAGCAGAACTTTTCATCACTGCCTCATTGAAAAACATTGAATTCCTACTTTGCCATCAACCAAGTCGAAAAAGGGGACTGTATCGTTACTAAAATGTGTGTAGGAGTCATTTAAATAAAACGATCCTAGTAGTACAGTTTTTGTTGTTCTATACTGTATATATAGGAAGATTGATTATGGAGCTATTTGGACTGATGATACTGGAGCTTATACGCTCACCAGCCTCTTAAATTAGGTACATCTTGCTACAGTAGTATTGGGTCAGAGCCTTTGTTGCCTTCAGAACTGCCAACATTCTGGAAAGCATAGATAAAAATGTGCTCGAAAGATTTTGGTCCACCTCGACATGATAGCATCACGCGGTCACTGCAGATTTGTCGGCTGTACATTGATGATGCGAATCTTCCGGTCCGTCACATCCAGAGGCGCTCTACTGGATTGAGATCTGGTTACTGTGGAGGCTGACTGAGTACAGTGAACTTACTATCATGGTCAAGAAACCAATTTGGGAAGATTTTAGCTTAGTGATGTGGCACATTTTCCTGTGGTCATAAAGGGATGGTCATGGTCAATAATATTCAGGTAGGCTGTTTCATTTAAACGATGATCAATTGGGGCCCAAAGTGTGCCAAGAAAATCTACCTCACACCATTACACCACCAACAGGACTCCATGGATCCATGATTTCATGCTGTTTGCACCAGATTCTGACCCTACCATCTGAACGTCGCAGCAGAAATCAAGACTCATCACGTTTTTTCCAATCTTCTATTGTCTAATTTTGGTGAGCCCATGCAAATTGTAACCTCAGGTTCCTGTTCTTAGCTGGCAGGAGTGGCACCTGTGGTCTTCTGTTGCTGTAGAGGGCCATCTGCTTCAAGGTTTAAGAGATGCTCTTCAGCCAAACTCAATTATCACAAGATGTTACTTGAGTTACTGTTGCTTTTTTATCAGCTTGAATCAGTCTGGTCGTTCTCCTCTGACCTCTGGCATCAACAAGGCATTTTCAGCCAGGGAACTGCCGCTCTCTGGATGTTTTCTCTTTTTTTTTTTTAGTAAATTCCCTGCAAACCCTTGAGATGGCTGTGAGTGCAAATCCCAGTAGATCAGCAGTTTTGGAAAACTCAAAAACTGCTGCCTGTTTGGCACCAACAACCATGCCACATTCAATGTCACGTTAATTCACTTTCTTCCCCCATTCTGATGCTCAGTTTGCACCAGGTTTGAACAGCAGATCATCTTGACTATGTCTACAAGGCTAAAATCACTAAGTTGATGCCATGTGACTGGCTGATTAGATATTTGCATAAACCACCCAGTGGAACAGGTGTACCTAATGAAGAGGCTGGTGAGTGTTGTCTATCATTTATTATAATTAGAAATATAAATGTTTGTGTTGCTTTGGCATCATACCTACTGTAGTTTTACTTTTATTTGGGGTAACTTTATATCATTTAGTATGCAGCGACTGTTATTCGTGCATTTTATTTTCACTTCAGACTCAAATACCTCTAGAATTTGTGTACTGCCAGAACCTGCTTTTTTTTTTTCTAAAAGTGTGATGCATTTAGAGCCCAAGGGCTAAGCATGCCTACAAAACACTCTGACCACAGTAGACAGCTCATCCCCAGAGGGGTTTTTATGCATCTTCCCAGGGTGACTCAGTGTGACTGCTTGAGGTGCTGTGTGCGTTCTTGTGCAGGAGCGTAGCACATGGCCAGTTGGTGGCTCAGCACTCAGCTGGCGGATAATCTTCCTTAGAAGAACTGTAGCAGGAATGCATGATACTAATGCTGGGATTTTATGCCATTTTTAGGCCTAATTTAGGCATTTCCAGTTCTACTAGTCTTTTTTTTTTTTTTTGCCTGTCATAAAAAAGTTTTTTAGAATGCAGGGCAACATTTATCATGTCCTTCGAACAAGATACATGAAGATAGCCAAGAATAAAGTGATGTTCTCGTAGTGTCATAGGGGAGCTCAGGAGGAGTTCAGACTCTCTTCTCTCCATCCACATGAGCTGGATTTGGATCAACTGGATGACAATTTAAATAGTGCGTTACAATTACATAATCCATTTCAATCTTTTCACTTGAGCACTTTTCTATTCTATTCTTCGTATCTGTATGATGGACAGCTGTTATAGATTCCAGCTGCATAACTACTGAATCTGAAAACCAAACCCAGAAAGATAGATTGAAACTGAAAAATTGTGGACAAAAACTTAGAAACAAATCATTGATAATACCATTTAAGCAGTCAGGTTCATTAATAGGTCCGCATTGCCGGCAGTAAGTCGGACCTGTTTCCGGTGAGAGTAGGACTCCGACAGGGCTGCCCTTTGTCACCGATCCTGTTCATAATTTT
>JAQQZT010000019.1:2286352-2298664 GCA_030068275.1 Clarias platycephalus | reverse complement strand
GTCTGGGCATCCCTGCTGAAGCTGCTGCCCCCGCGACCCGACCTCGGATAAGCGGAAGAAAATGGATGGATGGATGGTTCATTAATATTGGTACAATGATAAGACTTTTTGTTAGTTTTTTTTTTTTTTTTACATTAGCATTTTTTTTGCCCTTTTATGTAATGTAGCGTCTGTAACTTTTTTAAAATTTGAATATTTCAATGATCTTTGTGGTCATTAAGCTTAAACTTGGCCAATTTAAATTTCACATGAAAAGACATTAACCTGAAAAAAGCATATTATTCTAAAATGATAAATTGTTAAGATATTGCTACAAGAATTTGAAATGGTTATGGACACGACAGATTTCTTTTTTATTTTTTTTGGATCTTTAATTTTGCACTGAATTCTTTAATTTAAACAACCATTTTTACAGGTCATATGCTTCTAGAAGTTTACACCAATCTTAGTATCAATACCCATAAGGAACTGAATAATTTTTATTTTAATTGATTATTGTTGAAGTGAGACAGTATAACACTTAGAAATGGCCATTTTTGCGGCACATTTAAAATCATCTCTCCAAAATGTCTGCATTTAGCAATTAATTTTTTTAGGAAAGCAAGTTTGGTCTTTTCCATGTTGCATAAACTTCAGAAGTAGCTTCTTTTGGCCGATAAGGAGTTCAGAACCTGGTATGGTGATCAGTCCCTCTTCCCTTTCAGGGGGTCAAAAAGTATTTCATCCTAATCTCTAAGTGGCCCCCAAAAAACTTTTTTTTCTTCACTCCCATGGCTATTGCCATGTCTTGGGACAAGCTTTAAGAGGTTAAAGGGTACATGGCGATAAAACTGGTCACCCCAGGAACTCCTCCTTTGCGTTGTCCTTAATATGAACATAAACAATTGAACCACAGAAGACAAGTTGAGCCCTGAAGTGGTTGACTGAAAAGGTCATAGTTGGGCGTTGCCTTGTATTGGAACTGTATGGTTGTCATGCTAGAGGTTCTACCTGCACTTCTGCAGCAGCGAAAAAGGTAATTGAAGCTATTCATGCCTAGACTAACGCCATGGCTCTTGGTTCTAAACCATCTTGGTGTCAAATGTTCAGCTTCAGATCACTGACGCCATGCAAAGTGGAAAGGCGCCACAGAAATATAAATGCTGTTAAGCTCGTATGGGCTGAAGTCAACAAGTTGTCACACTTTCACCAACAAGCCTCTGGGATGGGAAGAATGGGTTCCAGATTGTAGATGACTACAATCTCAGTTTTCATACTCCCTGAACAAGTTCTTATCTTCTTTAGATGAGGCTCTCCCAAGCAACCAGTGGCTTCTAGTGGTGAAATCGGAAAAAAAAAAGACCAGATGGCCCACATGAGAGGTGACTTCCTCCAGCTGTGTAGAGCAAATACAGAGCAATGTTTCTATAGACCAGACATCACAGATGGGTGGATCCTGAGATCTGACGCAAAGACTTCCCTCCACATATAAGTCATCTGAGTGGATGGAAACAGCTGCATCCCACACTGCACCAAATGACTGAGAAAACGAGGCTGCTGGTGAATCAGCAGATAGCAGAACTGGAGCGGCGGTAGCAGTCGGAGCAACAGAAAACGTAATGATGTTCCCGGAGAAGTCAGCGAGAGCGGGGAGGATGCGGCAACCGAGCAGAAGTGCAGAAAGTTAGCATAAAGGCAGATTGCTGAATAAAAGTATTTTTTTATAGTAGTGGCTAGTGGCAAAGAAACAGATGGTGGAATAAGTGGAGACTGTGTCCAGCAATAGGGGACATCAGTGCAGAGCGATAGATGATAGTAATTCAGCTGTTGGATAGAAGGAGGATGAGGTTATTTTTGCAGCAAATATTGGAGGGTACTCTTGGCCCCCATATAGCCTGGGCAACATTTAAAAGCTGTTCAAAACCTGCGCACTTACTGTATGCTTACATAGTCTTCTGGATCACATGGAGAATTTTCTCAATGTCTTAAAAAAAAGAAATGTGGCTACTGGGTGAGAATCTACAGTAGGAATCCAGGAAATTAGTTAGCTCATTTTAATACATTTCCACATACTGTATCCAGTGTTTAAGAATAAGTATTAGATTGATGTGGTGTAAACAAGAAGATTGGCTTAGCTTCATGTTGAATAATAAAAACTGTTCCATATTTTCTGATGATTTCCAAAGGGGGGTTTGTTATTCGACAGACAGGACCTGATAAACGACAAACACTTTGTGGGAGGAACCTGGTCACTACATTTCCTTGAATCCAGCAGAAGGAGATTATTCTTGTTTGATGTGAACTGATTGCATACATCTGTGACTCATTATTTATGCTTAATGTACAACTGGAGTTTGAGGGCTAACTTTGTTCTACCTTTGGATCTCACATTTGGTGACGCATGGCAATATTTACGAACTGATCGAGAGCCCAGTCACTGTTTCGCTGCCATATTGTCTGTGGTTGTTAAAGATGTTAGAGAATGGCTGAACCGGTTGAAGTAAATGTTTCCATTATGTTTTTCTTAAAACTGCCCGAAAACAAAGATGAAAGAGGCTTGTTGTGTGTTTTGTTCTGACTGTTAGGCTGAAAAATATGAAGACACTGACCGGAATATACTTGGGTTGTTGTTTAAGGGGCATTTGTGGGTCAGTGATAAGCGTCTCACTTGCCATGCAGAAGGCCCACATTTGAGAACCAGTCACTGGATGCTTCCTTGGTGTCGATCCCAAGCTCAGATAGGATAGGAGGGTTGTGTCACAAAGGGTAAAAAAAGAAAAAAATGTGTGGATTGTTGGTCCACTGTGGGTGCTCCTTGACAAAAGAACAACGATGAAGATAAGGACTTCTCTGTACAACTTTGTGGCCTTGTATTTTTAGATATCATTTTCTCAGAGCAGTTTTATAGAAAGCCTAATGCACTCACTCCAGCCCAGAACCAAATGATCCATGACCCAGTAGCAGTCTACAGTAGGTACATGGGTACGAAATTGCTACCCGTTTTCCCTACCATTTTTGTGTGCGTCATTTTTGGGTTGTTTGCTGAATATCTGAATAAAGACTCTATCTTGGTCTCAGATAAACGACAAAATTTCCCTTCTCATTATCTCTTGTGTGATCTTTGAAATGCCCCTAATGGATTGATTTCAGTGCTTTCATACTGGTGACCTGATTTGGTTTCCTAATCTGATTATTACTTTGTAACAGCTAGACTGAGCCACATATTTTCCCCTCTCGTTGTGAATACAATTGTGCTATTGACCTGCTTTCTGGTACCTGTCACCCATGGGAATATACTTTTTCTTCCAGTGAGCTATTTCTGGGGATTAAAAACTTCAACTATGCAAACAAAGGCAATCTATTTTTCTCCAGTTTGGACTTTTGTATTACCTGGTCCGAGAAGGAGACCAGTGGAATAGACTTTTTTTGCCCCTGACTGGTCCTGCCCACTTCTGGACAACAAAATGGACATTACTTACCTTGTTACTTACTTAGTCCTCTGGACATGTCTGACTCATCCTGCTGCCTCGCTTGTTGTTGGAGATCTCGTCACATGGAGGCACCATGTGGTCTGCTGAAGACAGCTGTTCTTCAATAACTTGTGACAGCTGTTGCTCAATAGTCCAGGACTGGAATTTCATACATTTTTGTACCTGAGCCTCCAATAACAAAACTGGACTCCATATTAACTTAAACACTTAAATCATCTATTACTGTATAATGAACTTCCAGCCGCCTAACGCACAGTATGACTGAGGACCAATCCTTGCTATCTGTTATCACCCAAATGAGGATGGGTTCCCTGCTGAGTCTGGTTCCTCTCAAGAGCTTCTTCCTATTGCCATCTCAGGGAGTTTTACCTTGTCACAGCTTACTCATCAGGGACAATCTGATCATTTTGATTTAAACATATTTTCTCACATTTAATTCACATTTCCATAATTTTTGATTCTGTAAAACTGCCTTGTCACAATGACTATTGGTAAAAGCGCTATACGAATAAAATTGAATTGAATTGAACTTACCAGAGGGCAGTGCCAAAACCCACCTTTAAAACCTTGCTTTTTTTTCTTCCACAAAAGCACTTTCAGCGAGAAAACAACATTTTGTATCTCTAGTAATTGCTTTTAAGTTGTTCAGAATTGCCTCTGAAGTGTTTTTTTTGCAATACCAACAACAATGCTAACCAGCTTCTAAAACAATTCTAAATTCCAAATTCCTCTTTAACCCCTGATCAAGGGCACAACTTTGTGTGTGGAAAAAGGGATTGTACACCCTATATAGAACAACAAGCTTTACATTTTACTCTATTTACAGAAGAGTTATTTAGCTATTAATTATAACGTTTACAATGTCATGATTCGTCAATGTTATGAAGCGTAAAGCACAGCATATAACATAGCATACTGTACATCTCATTTGCAACAGAAGCAGTGAATAAGCTAACACTAGGAAACCAATTCACATATTTGTACACCATCTACGTAAGTTAATCACGTTATAATAACAAATCATACTTCTGCAAATTAACATCTTTTATTACCTTCTCCATCCCTTTTCACAGGATCATTTTTTCTTTTTAATGAGTTATGAAGTCCATCACATCATGTACTGCATATGAAAATAGTCAGCAGACAGAAGCTATCGATTGCTAATGTCGGTTGATGGTGCTTCTGCCATCCTCTGTTGTGTCTGATGTCATGGTGGTCCAGTGTCTGCAAAAGGTCTAGAAATGTCAATGTTCAATGTTGTTAAATTGACTAAATGTTACATATCGGAACACCAGAAAATATGTACACTAAGTAAGTAATACGTTATAGTAGTAGTAGTAAGGACCAAGCAAATCCAACTTTATAACGGTCACTCAGACTTTGTTTAAAGTTAGCGAAATTGGGATAATACCCCCTCCTGGACTCTATTCCAGGGAAATCATGGCACAAAGTACGCAATGCACACATTTACTTCCGATCATACAGTACAATGGGGCGATTTGGTACCACCAATTAACCTAAAGAGTACAAGAGAAAGAAGAAACACGTTGTACAGCCACCTCCACATATACAGACAGCAGATGAGATACAAACCCCCAACCCTGGACATGTGAGCCAACAGCGTTAACCTGAAAAAGTTATCTTTTGCTTGTATCTCATCTAGAAGTTTCCAAATCCATCATGTATCTAAATAGTCATAAAGCTATTAAATAAATGATTTCATTCGAATTGTTAAAATAATTTTGGTTATTATTGTAATGTGTGGCCAAGAAACTGAGCGAATTAACCAAAATGAACATGGTTTAACCATTAAAAACTAGCTAAACCCAGCGGGGTACATTAAAGAGGTCACACTAACGATGCTTCCTAACGAACTAAGCCACTAGTCATTAAAATGCACACCTACATATAATTGCTGCTAGCTTTACGCATCTCATCTAAAACACTACTTATCCAATTATCCATGAAGCTAGTTGCTATAGAATTAACACTCAGGCTCATAAATACTAAAAGTTATGACATTCACTTTTTCTCCCAGAAACTCAAACTAAAAACAAACTTTGTCGGAACACGCAGTAAATCTGCTCTATAAAACTCTTTACAGCTGTTCCTTGCTTGAAAAAAAAAAAAAATTAATCTGGATCTTCTGATAAACTCATAACACACTGACCTTTCAGATGTCAGCAAATTATAACCGCTCTCAAGGCGCGAATGTGTCGAGGACTTGTCTGGTTGTATTCATTAATTTATGCCTTTGCCTAATTTATGGAGGGAGATGTTAAATGCTCCATCGACTTCCAGTTTAACCCCCATGCTCTGTTATTCCTTTGTGTTCGTATATAAAAAGCCTGCTTTAACTGTAGCTTACACGTTTGGGCTCTATTAATTCAGGACCACGGACAGCACTTAAGATGCTCACACTCTTTGTCATACCGAGTAGTCCATTAGTCTTTTCGGAATCGACGTTTTATGATG
This sequence comes from Clarias platycephalus, assembly GCA_030068275.1. Lineage (NCBI taxonomy): Eukaryota > Metazoa > Chordata > Actinopteri > Siluriformes > Clariidae > Clarias > Clarias platycephalus. Next base: position 2,292,719 of record JAQQZT010000019.1, on the reverse strand, counting down.
ATGTGTGGACAGGAATTCCCAGATGTGCCATGGACAATTAACCAGGAACATGTCTTTGTGAATCATGTGTTTATGTTATTCTTTCTGAATTGTACTAACTTTTTGGTACTGTTTTTAATGCATGTGAGTTTGAGTGTTCACATAGATACTACAAGGGGTGATTAGTCAAACTTTTTATTGTGCAAATTCTATATTATCTTTATTATCTCTTAATGCACTTATCCCAGCATTGCATTGGTGCTTAGATACCATCAAGATAGGAAGTTTTCTCAGTACACCAGAGCCATGATTGATTTGATTCTGCCTGCTTCACGTCTGAAACCTTGGCCTCCCAGAAACTCCTTCAGTGGGCCAAACATGTGGAAACAGCGCGTAGCGAAGGTCGTACCAACTTTACTTTTTGTCAATCAGTTTTACAAACTTCATTTACCAGGAATGTCATCACAAGTCCCAGTTTGACTTGAACGCCTCTTAGTATGCCAACTCACTTGTGAACTTTGAACCCCAGGTGTCACTGTGACGCATTTTCATTTGTTCATCTCCAGGTTGAGTTTTATTCTGTATCCAGAGCCGGTTCTGAGAAAATGGGTTTTGAGGCTGGAATTCCCATTGCATCGTATTGCAAGGTATCATGTACACACACACACATATGCACACACTCACTCACTCATTCACCTAGGGGTGATTTAGCATAGACAACCCACCTTTATTATGATGTTGGGAGATAGAATCAACTGGAGCACATAGAGGACACTCACAAGGACATTGTTAACATTAAAAAAAAAAAAAAACTTCACACAGAGAGTAACCTGAGGAAGCTTAGGACCCTGAACCTGTATGGCAGCAGTGCTACCTGCTGCATAAGGGACATGAATAATAGATTTTGCTTTAATGGCCAATGCACCAAGAGTGAATATCTTTACAGAAATATTTACAGCAAAACTTTTGGGGGTTTTAAAATTGGTTGTTCTCAAACTGTAGGTGCTGCACCACAAAACTACAGGTACAGTTCAAGCACCTAGTGTAGGAATAAGAAAAGGTTCTTTAAGGACAGTTAAGTGTTCTAAGCTCTCAAATAGAACTTTCTGTCAGGAAGGCTCTCTGTTGCAGAGTTTAACATAAAGACTTTAAAAAAATATTTTTAGAGGGAACTGAAGAATCATTTAGAGAATGCACATTTAGTATAACGTACCAATATATAGTGCTTATTGTGCAGTTTGAGACAGGGTACTTCAGTGTTTCTTTAAAATAATTCATAAAACTTTTTTGGGGTACAATAGAGCAGCATGAATAATGGGTTTTATAATTTAAAAAAAGTTTTTCTTCTTAAAAACTGTGCCTTTTTTCCTTATTGGAATGAAAAATCATTAGACAAATGCCATTCGAGTCAAACCAAGAACTTGAAGATGTAAAACTGATTGACATGTAAAGAGGACTTCAAGCACAATACAGACTCTTAGCAGCAGTATAACATGTGAATGATGCAAACATTTTAAAGAAGGTTGTACAGCTGAGCGGTGGATCGGAGCTCGCTGCAGTCGTTCTCATGAACATTCAACGAGTGAAACCCCTGATATTGAAAACATCTGTCTGTGTGTGACTGTACACATAATTATTCACCAACACCACTTGCATGTTTCAGGAACTCGGCTGGGAGTTTTAGCCGTATCCCCTGTACATGGGGATTTCCACATGTTTGGAGCTCCTGGGAAGCCAGCGTTTCAGATGTGAAGCAGGCAGTCTGATCATGACTTCGGCGTACGGAGAAAACTTTCTACCTTGATGGTATCTAAACTCTAGTGAAACTCTGGGATAAGTGCATTATTGTAGCAGGGGATTATATAGCAAAATAAAGAGTTTTTACTCTCATACTGTAACTGTGTTCTCTTATTCTTCACTTGAGTTCAACAAGAGTTCGCCCTGAGGATTGTTGATAATCCTAGTTGGCTTATTTGGTTCTATATATTTTTAAGAACTTTACCTTTAGGAGTTTCATATGAGAGACAGGACATGTGACTTTGTGTTCTAATCTTACAGTAGAGTGATTTCATAAAAATAAAATGTAAACAAGCGTTTGCAGGATTATGGTTATTGGTTCTGTTGGTTGGATGCATTCCTATGGAGTTTTAGCGTATTTATAGAGTTGTAGAGTTTGATTTAAGCACACTTTTAAAGTCTGATTGAAAAATAACGATTAGACAAACGTTCACATATGTACTTTGGATGTCTATTTGGTCTGGCTTTGAGTTATAAGGAGTTGTACTCTGATGCATTTTTGATAGAGTCCAAGTAGGATTGTAGGGTTTTACACAGAAAAAAGGGTTAAAAAAAAAAAAAAAAAAAAAGAAGAAGAAGAAGAAGTGGAGAATTCCGTAGGGTGCAAAATTAATTTGTTTATTTGTACTTTTTCAAAGCCAGGTTTAGACAAAATAATTGTCATTTAGGATTGTACTTGTCACACTGAAAGAAAATCCAATAAAAAGTGCATGTCTGCGGGGGGCCTGGAGCCAATTCCAGGGGATTTGGGGCACTTTAAGCAGGTTACACCCTGGACAGGGTGCACACACAAAAAATTGAGAATGACAGTTAGCCTAATCTGCATGTCTGTGGAAGGAAACCGGAGTACTTGGAATAAACCCACCAAGCACTGGGAGAACATGCAAGCTCCACTCACACAGACCCGAGACAGGAATCAACCCCTCGACCCTGCTGGCGCGAGGCCACAGCGCTAAGCGCCACCGTGTGTTATAAAATTCTATAATGGATATCTTGTGATAATGCATGTTCTCCATGTCAGACCACACGTTGAAGATCTTCTAATGATAGACTTGCAATGAAACTAAATTACATAGTGTGCAGAAACTAGGTTCACGAAAAGCTTGAGGATGTTCTTCTTCTTATCGCAGTTGATCATTCAATATGTGCATTTGCTATGCCACTGATCCCACTCTCCCTATTTTATTTAGGCTTGGAGATGTGCAGCACTGTTTTTCTTTCCATCAGTATGTTTTTGTGTATTTCTGAGTTTGGTGTCATCCTCCTATCTCTGGGTTTAGCTGAGCATCACAGTAGTGCTCATACTGAGACGTTAATCAAAATGTTTCTGACACTCTGCTGTCTTTTGTCGCAGTGGTAGAAATTGATTGCCACATCATGTGTCTAAAATCAATGAGCTTAGCTTGTGACAAAAATGTATTATTTTAGTTTGAGGCAACAAAATGTGTAATTGTTTAAAATTATATTAAAAAAAAAAAATAGAGAGGATTTTGTTGAAGATGATGGTTCTCTTTTAGGAGGCAATGTCCCGTCAAGGAGTTGCCACAGCAGACCCACACAGCTTGGCGCTGATTTTACACTGAATTTCCAGACGCATGCCTTCCATTTGATACGGGCTTGGTCACGACCGGATCCAGTGGCTTGGGTTTGGGCATTGAGAGGGAATTGAACCCAGGCTTTCGGCATGGCATGCGAGAAACCTATAATAATATTAATAATAATAATCTAATTTATAACGCACTTTATATTTGAAACAAATCTCAAAGTGCTAAAACCTACCAACTGAGCCACCAAAATGCAATCCTCCAATTTTAGCCAGGCTTTGGACCGGCATTGCATCCAGTGGCTGGGGTTTGGGCAGTGAACCCGGGCCTTCGGAATGGCTGGTGAGTACCACTATCAAAGAGTCACTAATGCGCAACCCTCCCATTTTATCTGGGCTTTGGACCAGCATTGCATCCAGTGGCTGGGGTTTTGGTTTGGGCATTGGGTGAGTATTAAACTGGGCCTTCAGCTTCGCAGGCGGGGAACCTACAAATTAACCAGCAATGCGCAACCCTCCCATTTTATCCGGGCTTGGGTCCGGGACTGCATTTAGTGGTTGGGGTTTGGGCATTAGGTGGGAATTAAACCCGGGCCTTCGGCATTCCAATGCCGAACTCTTGCACCACCACAAACTCTTAGGTTTAGGTAAGTCTAATGCAGAAATTTATTTTATTCTTCTCCTCAATCAACCTCTGAAATGCCTTTTGTTTTTTACGATAGCAGTGTGTGTTTTAGAGAGAGTGAGAGAGAGAGAGAGGGAGAGAGAGGGGGGTGGGGGGACGTCTGAGTTGCTTGTATAACCTATAGATGGCAGAAGACTCCATCCTAAGTCGCACATTTCACAGCACGCTTTCAGATCAGAACTCGATTTCCATTCTAAGCAGACTCCACAAATCCGCAGCTCGGGAAAGAGAGGAAAAGTTGCATGCTTATCACACGCACGCGCTCCGACTTTCCGCTTTAACACACTTTCTCCATCCTCGGGATCCTGCGCGCTACGATCAGACCTTTGGAGCATATACATTTATATATATTTTTTTGGGTGTGTGTGTGTGTGTGTATGTGTGCGCGCCTATGTATGTGTGTGAGTGTGCGCGGGCGCTGATTTAAGAGCAGCACCCACATGCTGTCGGGTGGTCGGATCGTGCCGAGGAGCTCCGGAGAGGTCTGTTCCCGCGACGGCCGCGATGGTCGCGTCCAGTGCCCGCGACTCCCGCACCGAGTCTCGCCGTAACGCTGCCGCCGCCACCGCCGCTCTCTGATCGCTGAGCACCAGCCTGGGTGTGTGTGTGCGTGTGTGAGAGTAAGTGAGTGAGTGTGTGTGTGAGAGAGAGTGTGTGTACATATTTTTCCCAGTCAAGACGCTCAGACATGACAGACGCTCGCGGTGGATTTGTACTCCTTTCCGACGGAGGATGCGTCCGGTGCTCTCCGCGCGCGGACTCTTCTCGCGCCAAAGCGGCCAGGATCAAAGGCGGATTTGTCGTTTGGAGCGTCGTGCTTTCTTTGATGTGCACCCGCGCGCACGGTAAGCGCGCCACAAGAAAAAAAAGAAAGAAAGAAAAAAAAAACAACAGGGCGCTGATCTAACAGTCTAATGATCACATTTTATTTCTTTCTTTTTTTTTTTTTTTTTTTACATTTTGTTTCTTATTTCGCGTTATTACGCAATCCATTCATATTGGGTCAATTAAAGCAAATACATTGAATGAAGGGAAATACACGCAGTGCCTTTTTTTTGTTATTTTTTTTATTATTATGTATCAGTTTGTTAAATTTTGCATTATTTCGCATTAAGTGATCTTGTGCATCTGTGGAGTCATGTCTGCATAACGCATTAACACCTTCTTGGACCTGCTGGAGGCTGATGATGTTCATGATGCGCAGGGTTTTTTTTTTTTTTTTTTGCAGTGTTAAACAATTTCATCCAAATCCCAGCAGGGCTTTATTGCATTCAGAATCAGGACCATGGCGATGATGTGGATGTGCTTTTCTCCAGCATGTCAGCGGTTAAATCGATCTGATTCTAAAGTTTTGCACTGAAAGGGGGATTTTATTTCATGATACACACACACACACACACACACACACACACACACACACACACACACACACAAGACTTTTTAAAAAACATATTTAAATACACTTAGACGTATGTCCAGGAGTGCAGTTTTAAAGGCGCAGGGATGAGAAGAGACACTTTGGTTGATAGTGATGGATAGATGATGCTGAGTGCACACGGTTTTGAGCGCGCACAGCTGTGGAAGTAAATTGTTGCGCACGCATGCGCAGACGCGTCTGCGTGACAACGCAGTCCACACAGAAGCATGAAATACGACAGTGTTCAGAAAGAGCTCCAACACTCTGTTTAAACACTCGATTCCTGCTTTGCTCTCCATGTTTGGCAGACATTGTAATGCCCTTTCAAGCTTTTCAGCTTCTCATTAGTCTGTTGGGATAAAGTATTGATTATTCATGGTGTATGTCTTCGCCTTAACCTTGTTCATGCTGCATCATCTTTGTGACCTGCCATGTGAGATCAGGGCAAGCTGTGCAGACAGGTTAATTATGCACACGGGGATAAATGCATGCGTGATGGTTCTAGTGCTTACTTCCTGTGACGCTGGAAAACACAACCCGTGCCATGTTTGCGAAGTGTTAGATGCGACTGTATGTGTGCATGACCAAGACCTCCAAATGGTGTTCACTTCAACATACAGTCATGCATTCAGCCTATAATGTGTACACTTGGATTATTTTAGTTGTTCAGAATCCATTATTTCATATTGGTTTAGTGGTTGCACCTCCAGTGTCCGCGTTTGATTCCCTCTTGGGAGTCTGTGTGCATGGATTTTGTATGTTCTCTCCGTGCTTGGTGGGTTTCCTCTGGATACTCCGGTTTCCTCCCACTGTCCACAGACATGCAAATCAGGCTATTTGGTGTTCTTGAATTGATTGTAGTGTATGAATGAGTGTGTGCGTGTGTGTGTGTGTGTGTGTGTGTGTGTGTGTGTGTGTGTGTGTGTGTGTGTGTGTGTGTGTGTGT
>JAQQZT010000019.1:2252796-2268439 GCA_030068275.1 Clarias platycephalus | reverse complement strand
GGAAAATTTTATTCTGGGAAAAGAAACACTTCTGAAATTAAAGTCAAAAGTCTGAGATTAAAGTTAGAATTCTGAGAAATAAAAAGTCAGAACTTTTTAGATTATTATTATTATTATTATTATTATTATTATTTGAGCCTAATCCTTTTCTGTATATATAAAATACTTGATTTTATTATACTCATACATTATATATGATAATATTCGTATTTCTTGTGCGAAAAACTTGCTGTAATTCATATTTTATGCTTAAAAAGGTTAAAAAGTAGGTTTTTAGTAGGTTGCTAGTTTAGATTTTAGTGGGTTCTTAGTAGGTTTTAAATAATTAAGTAATCTGATGGAAATTGACATCACCTGCTGGTTAAAGTTTAAGTATTAATAGTGGCATAGACAAAGTTTCCTCGTGCCATCTCGAGCTTTCCTCCTCACACTGTTCCAAAGTTATTCCCTTAAAATTGACTCGATGTCATTCCTCCGACTCTCACGACAACCCCTCTTAGATGTTTGATTCCCAGAGCGTGTGGAATTTGTCAGCTGCGTGTGTGTGGTGTAATAAGATGGAGTTCTGCTGCCGTCTTTGCCCCTGCTGCGCTCACACTGCAAACAAATCAGTCTTGATGGCTCTCCATACACCAGGTACTATGAGCACCAGGCTTTCAGAATGGAGTGTATCTGTATAAACAAATGCAGCAGCTGGGCTCGGTATCTCGCTCGCGTTGAATGAGACGGATGTGTTTAGACACTGATTCATATGGCCGACCTGCGTCCTCCCGTCCACCCTGCCCACCGTGCACTTAATACTGTTTCTCTTTACGATTTATAGCGGCCCCGTATCAGCCATCGTGTTGTCAGCCCAGGGAATAGCGGCGTGTAATCATGGTGATGGGTGGATAAGACGGCGTGTTGCATCATGAAAGAGAAATAGAAATGGGTCCCGCAGATAAAAATAAATAAATAAATAAATAAATATGAGACATGTTCATGCTTTCAGTTCTTCGTGTAAAAAGAAGGTCTTGGAATTCTGAACTGTTCCATTATGTTGCACATGCAGAGCTTCTTTTTTTTTTTTTTTTTTCCCATTCCTACACCATCTTTACTTAGTGCTGGATTAAAAAGAACACGTTTACATGTTCGGGTGCAGAAAAGTGCATAGACAGGAGCTTGTGTAACAGCATGAATGGGAAACACAAAAAAGGTGAGAAAAGCCAGTGATGGCTAACATAGAACAGACAAAACCTTGGTGATAAACAATATTTTGATTCATGTTTGCAGTATGCAATTAATTTTCTTTTACCTTTTTTCCCCCCTTATTTGTCGCTGTTCATTTTAAGAGAGAGGTAAAAAAAAAAAAAGTAAAGCTGGTGAGAGAGCATCTGTTCATACAGTACAGTAGATGTGCTGTCATGAATTAAGAGAGAGGCAGGATGTAAGCGCAAACACATCTTTATTAAAGATAAGCATAAAAAATGAGAAAACAAGGAGCTATGGCCACTGGGAACTATGAAATTGACAGCAAATTGAGACAGTAAACAAACAAACACTTGAAACAAAAAAGTAAGAGCATACAGTACATAATGAGACCAATCAACCAAAAACGCCCGTGAAACCGAAACGATGATGTGGATTAGAAAATGCTGTCCACATCAAAGTTGCTAAAAATTAAGTTAACTCCAAAATTCAATTCAATTGAAAACTCACTCATCGTCTACACCACAAATCCAGAAATTTTAATTCTGGGAAAAGTAACACTTCTGAAATTAAAGCGCACTCACACAACTACGGGCAATTTGGGGAACATCAATTAGCCTAATCTGCATGTCTTTGGATTGTGGAAGGAAACCAGAGGAAACCCACCAAGCACGGGGAGAACATGCACACAGACCCAAATCGAACCCGGACCCTGGAGGGACAAGACGACAGTGCTAACCACCAAGCCATCGCGCCGCCATTAATAATACGTTTATTAATACGTTTTTCTAATACCTTTCTGCCACATCCAGCATTAACATTTTTCTGCTGCATTGGCTTTTCTGTGGGATCGGACCAGACAGGCTGACCTTTAATCTCCACAGGAATAGATGAGCCTTGGGTGCCCATTACCTTGTCACCAGTTGGCTGGTATATAATTGATAATTACTGTTATTCAATCCACCTGGCGGTGGTGTTAGTGTTGTGGCTCATCAGTGTATTTCTCTCTGATAAAAATGAGTGAAGGTGATTAATATATATAATGAATTATATTCAACTATTACGATAAAGCTCAACAGAAGGTCAACATGTTCCTTAGAGTAGAGGAGGTTAGTGTACAGTACAAGTCAAAATGTTTCGACATAAGTTTGTATTTATTTTCTACGTTATAGAACAATACTGGTTTTTGCTTTTAAGGCTATGAAATAGTCTTAAAAAAAGTAACAAAAAGTCTGATGGAACTGGCTCTCATGAAGACCTTCCCAGGAAAAGCAAGACCGAAACGTACCTCTGCTGCAGAGGAGACGTTCATTTAGAGTCACCAGCCTCAGAAATGAACAACCAGCACCTCAGTTTAGAGCCGTTATGAAGGATTTATGGATTATAAGTAGGAGATATACATCTCAATATCAACTGTTCAAATGAGATTATGAAATATTTTAGATAAACGCCTTCAGCGTTGCTTCATAAAGTTTAAAGAAATAATCAGGAAAGTCCATGGAATTAGAAGGTGTGTCCAAACATCTAATTGGTAATGTACCTTAGCTGTATAATACAGTATATTACATGAATGCTGCTACTTGACGGCACGCTGGCTTAGTGGTTAGCACGTGACCTCATACCCCTGGTGTCAAGGGCTTGATTTACGCCTCGGGTCCGAGTACGTGAAGTTTGCACATTCTCCCTTTGCTTGATGCGTTTTTTTTCCATAGTCCAAGGACATGCAGCTTAAGTTAATACCCAAATTGCCCGTAGTGTGCGGATTGGCACCCTGTCCAGGGTGTACCCTGCCTTGTGGCCTAAGTCTCCTGGGACAGGCTCCAAGCCTCCGTCAACCCTACACATGGATAAGCAGTACTGTATAGACGATTAATTCAATTAATTAATTATGCTACTGTATAAACAAGTGTCCATTGATTTGTATGCACTGTATTTCAGCAGTCTGTCTAAGTGTGGGTTTTTAAGCTAGTAACTAATAAATTGGCCACATGGTATATACTGTATTGATTGACATTATTATGCCATAAAATAAGAAACTGGACGATCCAGAGTGAAGAACAATCCAAAATTGGCATCGGATCAATTTAGTTGACCAATCAGGATTCGTTCTGCACACGTTTCTGCAACACTCAGATGATTATAAATGTTTGAAAAGATCAGATTTTGGGATGGATTAAACCAGAAATGGCCAGAGGCAAAGAAAATAGGAAAATAAAATCAATAAGAAGGAAAGAGCCAAAATTCACTATCCTGACTGGGTGCTGATTGCAGAGAAACAAGCACATGTACACACACACTCTCTCACACACACACACACACACACACACACACATCACACTCGATTTTGTTGGCCTGTACACTGTCATTTGATGTTGTTGAGACTTTTATCAACGTCTGCGTTTCTGCACCTCAGACTCACTGTCACAGGGCTTTATGTAGTTGTAAAATTGCTACAGGGCTCTCGGGCCAAACCACTTTATAAAACACACCGTCACTACCGCTGTCGCTGTCAGTGTCACTGTCAGTGCTGCGAATTTAGCCGTCATTCTGCGCGTGTCGAGCAGATCTTCCACAATGTTTGTAAATGACGGTGTAAATTAGGGGAGTGTTAAATATTCTGGAGAGGAGCAACAAGAGTGTCAGATGAAAACATACACACACACTGGAGCAAAATGTTCATGTTCAATAACAAGTGAAGGAACACCAAAGTTGTCTAAAATATACCAAGCACTCAGTTAAAAACGTCAATGAAAACTCAGTAAAAGTCTTAACAGATAAACGTTTTTCATCATTATAGCATCGATCCCTCTGTTGTACCACCAATACTTTAAAATTGCATTTATATATGTTTTCCTCTGTGGAAATATTACATGATAAAAAAAAAACAATGATTAAAACCAGGTGTAAGGTTTTCTTTATTTGATCTGAGTAATCGTTGCCAATGTTGGGCCCTTGGGGAAGGCCCTTAAGCCTGGGTGGGTTGCGGCGGCAGGGGCATCAGCTGTAAAAACTTGCGGAAAGTTCCGATCCGCAGTGGTGAGCCTGAGAGTGGGCTCCTGTAGATAAATCAATAGATACCTTCATGGACAGCCTCACTGGATTCATGGTTAGATACACAGATGTATAAGCAAATGTTCACACTTTGTGTTTATGTGTCCATGAAAAGAGAGACACTGCAATTCCCTGATGTTTCATTAACTGACAGATGGCTGGAAAGATGGATGAAGGAATGGATTTATCACACACCTGTGATTATAGGTACACAAAGAGATGGATGCACAGATTACTCACATTACATTAACTGGATGGATGGATGGATGGATGGATGGATGGGTGGATGGATGAATTCTTGGGGGAATATTTGGTTGAATTTATGAGGAGAGCACCGAATGTGTTATTGCGTGTTGTGTTAAATGTTTTGATGTCTTAAGAAATTCCTGCAACAAATGTCTTAACAAATGAATGAGCGGATGAATGAATGAATGGATACATGGGCGGATAGATTTATTGATGGATTTATGTATAGATGAATGAGGAGTGCACTGACTGTGAGATTGTGTACATGAAGAGACAGGTGCCCTCAGTTAGCTAATGTTAAATTAATGGATGGATGGACTGGTGAATGGATGGATAGTTGTGATGGATGGATGGATGGATGGATGGATGGATGGATTGTTAAATGGATGCACTGGTTGGTAGTTATTGGATTATTGGGTATATTGGATGGATAGATATATGGATTGGTGGTTGGATGGATGGGGTTGTGGATGGATGGGTGGATGGATGGACTGGCGGTTGGATGGTTGGTTTTATGCATGAGTGGTTGGATGGACGGATAGACTGGTGGATGAATGGTTGATGGTTTTTATGTTTGTTGGATGGATGGATTTATTGACGGATAGTTGGATGGATGTTCTGGGGTTTGAATGGATGGACTGCTGGGTGAAAGAGTGGACTGGTGGATGGATGGATGGATGGGTTCATAGATGTATTTGTGGTTGAATTTATGGATGGATCAGTGGATGATTAAGAAAAACTGCAACAATAGTTCTTTATATATATATATATATATATATACACATAACAGCTGAATGCTGGTAGCATAACAGCTAATGTTGCAGTCAGACTGGAGGAAACATTCATTAATGTCTGTCTTGTAGATTGACATTAAAAGGTTTATAAACTGTTGCACGAAGAGACATGCTGCGATTAGTTTTCTGGAAAAATCACTGCGATCTGAAGTCGGCTAACTGTGAGAAAAATTAGACAAATCACGCTGGATGAGAAACCTGAGCAGAACTCCATACATCTCAATAAATTTCATAGTCTGACAAGTAAGTTTATTAGATATATAGAACATATTAAAGATGCCCTTGAAGAAATATTGGTGCTGTCATCATTTCTGTATCATCAAATGTGAGTTTATTGCCTAAGATTATGTCCAGGTATTTGTAATATTTAACAACTTCCACGGCTCCACCGTGATTTAATGTCCTTCCAGTTTCCAATTGCCTTGGAGGAACTAACAGCGTATCGTTCATTTTTATGACATTTTCCTGCAGATTAGATTTACATTTACAGGAGATGCCCCTATCCAAAGCGAGTTATAGAAGTGCTTTTGTGTTTTCTGTTAACAGAGAAAGAATCAAACACATTCTCGTGCTAGTGCAAACAGATTGAGGGTTAAGGATTCTATAAAGATAAAGCCCTGTAACAGGGGAGAAAAATGCAAATCAAGATGCGCAGGTTTATTGCTCGTTAATGTGCTTGGTGAAGAGGCGGACTTCAGTTTTGGTTTCAAGACAGCCAGGGGACATTTATTTTCACCACCTCAGTGCTAGAGAGGGAAGGTAGCGGTGGTGATGGTGTCGAGTGGATGTTGGTTCAAGCTGTTCTGGTGGCGGGGAGGAAAATAATCAGCAGTGGTGTGATGAACCAGAGTCACTCAATGATTTAGTATTACTGTTGAATAATTTTTATTCTTGAAAGTTTTATGCTTTTGTAGTTACTTTTGATGTTGTGGACCAGGTTATCACTCTGGTTACTACGAAAATAAAGGGTAGCTCTCTCACCAGCGTCTCTTTCTGTACTAGAAAATGCTGCTTGTTAAAGCATAAGTGGTTAAGACTTTTCACTACTGATGAGAAGATCATAGGTTCAAACCCCCGCACCAAGGCCCTCAACCAGCAACTGCTCAGATGTACGTCTAATATATAATGAGATAAGTTGCCCTGGATAAGATGTCATAAATGTAAATGCATAAATTCCTCCATCCTACAACCATGACATCTGGCTGTTACAAAGCAAAGAGCCTCCTTCTGATATCTATGACATCCAACAATGCGAAGCATCTAACCTACAAGTCCCTGTTTAAGTTGTTACTATAGTAACGTTGTAGACAAGACTGCAAATGTCAAGTCCAAGACCAAGATTAACTGAGATTTACTCAGGAATGGAGTCGAGGGTGAGGAACGGAGAGATAGCAAGACCGAGTCAGGATCAAGTCTGAAAACCATTGAATCATTTTCAGGCCAAGGCTTTATTACAGTTTCATCAAGGCAAGTCTGAATTTCCGAAACTTTCATAAGAATTACAGATAATCCTGCACCACTAATAGGACAGCACAACCATATATTTTTTTTTTAATAAACTCCAAGTTGAGATCAAAACCAAGTTAGCGATGACCAATGACTAAGATCGAGACAAGTCAATACAGAAAAACGTCTCGGGACGTGAGTTGAGTCTTACTCAGGTATTAGAATGAGCGTATTAATAGAAACTTGTGATTTACTTCTTGGTTTTAGGTGTGCAGCTAAGTTCAGATTAAGCTTCTCAGAGAAAGACATATCCGGATCACAGTTTAGATTTTGAACATGATCTTGTGTAAGATGATTTTAGACGCTTGCTCAAGCAACCCTACATTTAATCCTGCTTAGATACGCAGCCCTTAGTCACAGGGTTAGCTAACGATGTATTGTCTGGCATTCTTAATGGCATGACGTTACACTCCAATACTGTAGGTGGCGGTATAAATTACATAACATTAGTAGTCCACATGCAATCGAGAAGAAGAAGTGGGGTAATGTTTGGGAGACAGAAATTGCATGACAGTTTAACTTTGTTCCCTACGGGTTAGAAACACATGACGTAGTTCGTAAGTGTAAATGTAAACATGCTACATTCTCATTGGGCGCTGATTGCCCTAAAGGTCTGCTCTTGGAATCGTCCCTGTTGCTGCATATAAATATCTTGTATCTTCTTCTTTCGGCCGCTCCCGTTTGTGTCCGCCAAAGCAGACCATTTGTCTCCATCTAACTCTGTCTACCACATCTTCCCTTGTCACTCCATCCTCCTGCATGTCCTCCCTCACCACATCCATAAACCTCCTCTTGGTTAATACTTTTGAAGGTTTGTCTTTCTGTACTTTAACTCAAGTACACACGTATATGGAGGACTTCTACATTTACTTCAGTGATATTCGCGCTACGTTTCCTCCAGCGCAGGATTTGCGTACGGCTAATCGTTGCCGTCTCGCGTTCTCCAAACTGATGTTCAAGTCTATTAATCAAGGTTAAGTAGAAATCTCATTGACCGGCCCTGTAACGACTCAGACATAAACACTATTGGATTTTCATCCTTTTAGATTTGAGTGTGAAGCTTTAATCAGATTACACACTGGGAGACTGATTGCTTCATGAGTGCAGGGTGTTATTTTGGACAGTCAGAGAGGTCGACCCTTTTGCGAAGCATTAGCAGCGGAAAAATCCCAGCACATACAACAGCTTTTAAACTCTTTTGGAGTGATGAAAGCGGTGAAGGTTTCGCTAGTGTCCACAACAGGCCGAGCATTGAATTGTTGATATGCACTTTTTTGTTGCCTTATTGAGTGTTAAGCTTTGTAGACGTACAGACATTGCAGAACAGTGGCTATATGTGTGTGTGTGTGTGTGTGTGTGTGTGTGTGTGTGTGTGTGTGTGAGAGAGAGAGAGAGAGAGAGAGAGAGAGAGAGAGAGAGAGAGAAAGCTCACTGTGGGTGGCTGTGAGTCAGCATGAACCTTTCCCTGAAATGATCCTGTCTTTACTCTCAGGGAGAGAAACAAAGAGAAAGAGAGAGAGAGAGAGAGACAGAGTGTGAAATTTGAAATGGATAAGAAGGAGAGAGAGAGAGAGAGAAAGAGAGAGAGAGAGATTCAGGAATGAAAAAGAAAGAGAGTGAGAAAGCTAGAAAGAGTGAGATGAAGAGAGAAAGACAGATAGACAACGAGAAGTAGACTGATGCAGAGAGGGAGAGTGACAGAAAGAGATGATATGAGTAAGACAGAAAGACAGACAGACAAGCAGACAGTAAAGACAGACAGAGAAGATAAACAGAGACAGACAGAGAGAGACACACAATGAGACAGACAGACAGAAAGAGAGAGAGAGAGAGAGACAGACAGGTAAGAGGGAAAGTGAGACAGAGAGAGAATCAGACAGACAGGCAGGCAGGCAGACAACGTGACAGACAATAAGACAGATAAGCGGAGAAAAAGACAGATACAGAAAGACAGAAGGAAATGGACAGCTAGATAGACAGACAGGCAAACAGAAAGACAAACAAGGAAACTGACAGACAGACAGACAGACAGAGTGAGAAAAAAGACAGAGAGACAGAAACAATGAGAAACAGACAGACAGGTAAGAGGGAAGGTGAGACAGACAGAGAGTCAGACACACAGGCAGGCAGACAGAGTGACAGACAATAAGACAGACAGAAAGATAAAAAAGACAGATGCAGACAGACAAAGAGGCAAACAAACAGCCATATAGACAGACAGGCAAACAGAAAGACAAACAAAGAAACATACATACAGACAGACAGACAGGTAGGAGAGAAAGTGAGAAAGACAATGAGACAAAGAGAGAAAAAAGACAGAGAGACGGACAGACAACACTGATAGACAGAGAGACAGATAGGCAAACAGAAAGACAGGCAAAGAAACAGACAGACAAAGACAGATGAGAAGAAATGAGAAAGAGACAGACAGAGCGAGACTAAGACAAACAGAGTAAACTAACAGACAGACAGAGACAGACAGAGAGACTGACAGACAGACAGAGACTAAGACAAACAGAGTAAACTAACAGACAGACAGAGACAGACGGTTAGGAGAGAAAGTGAGACAGACAGAGAGACTGACAGACAGACAGAGACTAAGACAAACAGAGTAAACTAACAGACAGACAGAGACAGACGGTTAGGAGAGACAGTGAGACAGACAGAGAGACTGACAGATAGACAGAGACAAAAAGAAGGAGAGAAAGAGAGAAACAGACAAGCGACAGAAACAGACAGGTACAGTAGGAGAGAAGGAGACAGAAAGAGAGACAGAAAGAGAGAGAGAACGAGGACTCTTTTGTCTTCCTGCAGTAAACACTAATTACTTCTTAAGGGAAGTGCTGAAGGATAAACAGAGGAGCAGGATTGATGCTGCATGCTGTTGCTGGGCGATTTACTTTACTGTCACTGATAAAAGCCTCTCCTTCACCTCTCCCGGGCCGCGAGCTGCTTCTCCTGTTCCTCCTTTGTCCTTTAGCTGAACTGTGAAGGAGAAGAAAAGTTTTCATTTCCATTCAAATCACAAACCATGAAATGAAGCCTTCGGTATCACCGAGAGTCGCGCGGGTCCGTCCTCATCGCGGCACGCGAGCTGGAAGACGGGAAGCCAGTCAAACGCCTTGTGATGATCCCGTGCTCTTCTCACTCTCACTCTCTCTCTCTCTCTTTCTCTTTTGTCTCTGTGTTCCAGGTTTCATTTACACATGCGGTGGGACGTTAAAAGGAAAAAACGGGACCATAGAAAGCCCCGGATATCCGCACGGATACCCGAACGGAGCCAACTGCACTTGGGTTATAGTAGCGGAGGAAAGGAATAGAATTCACATCGTTTTTCAGTCTTTCGCCGTGGAGGAGGAATACGACTTTTTATCTTTATACGACGGGCATCCTCATCCCACCAACTTTAGAACCAGGTACATCATTTTTATCCTACTATATCTATGTGCAGCTAGTCGAATTGGTATAAACACTCTATGACCATTTATTACAGCTTATAACACTTACTCACATGTACATAAAGGATGAGACTGTATATCACAATACAGCAACAGGACAAATGATAGGGTTAGAAAAGCTTCTAGAACGTATATCTCTAATACATTTTCTATGAAGGTGATACGTACTGTATATAGAGTATAATGACTTTACAACCATCATAATGCATTCATAAGATTGTCATTAGAATTAATTATGAGAAAGTAAGTTTTCAAATGATTTACTGTATAAATGGTTAAAAGAATACACTTCATGCTGTAAAGTAGTGCTTATAACACATTATAATCAGCAACACTTGTTCACGATATTAATTCATAGTATGAGGGCCGTTCAAGTCAAACCGGGACTTGTGATGAAATTTCTTTGATGCATCAGTCTGTTGGTAATGTACACACAATCACTCCAAGTCATTTCCAGATGTTTGGGAGTTCCTGGGAGGCCAGCATTTCAGATGTGAAGCAAGCAGTCAGATCGTGACTCTGGCGTACTGAGAAAACTTTCCAAGCACTAGTGAAACACTGGGATACGTGCATTAGTGTAGCAGGGGATTATATAGAGAAATTAAGGGAGTTTTTACTCTCGTAACCCTGTTCTGTTATTCTGGACAAATAAAAATATAAACAGTCTGGTACTGTAGATAAAGTTAAGCGAAATGCATTTCCATGAAAATTATAACACTGTGTATTCTGATGTACAATATGATGATGTGTAACAGGGATATATTATGATACCGTACTTTAATGGTCATAACGCTGCATAAACCCTTTATTACGACTCACTAAATCTATACATTAAAATAACACAGTAAAGTTGGCGTGTCTGTACATATGTAAGTTATTTGCGAAACAATAATTAGGGGGACCTACGATGACTAACAGAACACATCAAGAAGGTTTTTGGAATTGTCTGTTTGTTTGTGCACACATCACGTAAAAACTACTGAAGAAACTTTAATGAGGTTCTCACAAGTGTATTTGGGCGAGCTTGGGGTAACATATAGGCTTTGTTTCATCACAATAGGCCCGCAGGAAGAGAAGATATGCAACTTTAAAATTTAAATGGAAAACGCCCTTATATCATAAAAAAAAACATTTGTTATTCATTTGTTAATCATTAGTTCATCTTAAAATTCAACAGGTGGCGCTGTACATTTTTCAAAACACATTTTGCAATTAAATTCCATGCGAACGAAACTTCGAGCACATCTACAGTGGTTTGGCAGTGCGGACAAACTTTTTGTAAAATTTGGTACTTGAAGGAATAAGCCTGGATAGACCTTTATGTAGGCTAATTCATTTTTTACAAAGGTGTCATGTTGGTATTATAACTCCTTATGAATAAAAATAACTGTAATTCTCTAGCACTACTATACTCCTACACCTCTATTTCTCAGTGCTCTACAGTGTTATAACACGCATTACGGGCCTGAATATGAGCCACGGGCGCTTCGTGTTACACCGATGGCCTTATTACTGCGAGTTCTTCCTCAACCCGATTTGTTCTACTGCGTATTTTCTGCAACAATGTCACCCAGCCTGCCAGATCTTACTTCCAATTTGGGAAGTTCTCACATCCCCCCACCCACCAGTGCAAGGAAAGGTCACCAGGTGAACGCACACTAACGTGGGCGATAAACCATCCCTGCACACTAATTGGTCTCATGCTGAGTTGATTACTGCGTTGGAACGATGCTGGTTTCAGAAGCTGTGAAGCAAGAGCAGGAAGTGCTGCCAACGATCTGATCCTCACCCATAATCACTAATCACGCTAATAAAACCCTTCCCGCTTTGAACCATCATTCAAATGCCGAGATTTTCTGACTATATTTAACTTCCGTGAGCGCTAATTACGAGTCAGACCTCTGCAGGTGAATAGTCAGGGTTTATTGAGACGTAAACTCTGCAATCTAACCTGCATAATGCAGCTGCGCAGGATCTAACAAAAGATTGATGCTAGTTGTTTTGCTAATAAATTTTAACAATATGTTTTAACAGCCCTCCAGCACAAAACTCACACACACACACACACACAAAAAAAAAAAAAAAAAAAAAAAATGCACCAAGTAAGCCGCATCTTCTAGAATGAAATCCTTTGAAAGCGTATAAAAAAACCTGCTCTTGAAAGCGAATTTTCTCCTAATCGGGAACCAGTGTAATTACGGTTAAGCCTTTTTACGGCAACATGACTTTACACCAACAATGAGCTGAAAGAGGCCCTGCATGTCCTGTATCACGCATTAACACGCGCATTAACAGGCCCGCTAATGAGGAAGGAAGTGCCGAAGTGAAAGAAGGTCCTGGCAGTAAATCAGCTTGATCAGATCACTCTGTCCACACGCTGGTGCTGTTGGAATGTAATTGAGTTGCCTTTGTGTGAATGTTTGTTCGCCAGCCCCGAATCCATAGTGGTGCATTTCACGGAAGACACCATTACGGTCGGGAAATGAATAGTAATTTCATCAATTTCTACAAATTTGTTTGTCCAGAACTGGCCTGCTTGTTTTCCTTTTCTTTATCGAAATAGAGGCAGAGCTCTCTTTGTATTCAAGTCAGCTCGGAAAGTGTCACAGCGAACTTGCGTCACCGGAATTGGGTGTTGTATCAGCACGACATCAGAGCTGGTGAGGGACGCTGACAGCTGACACCTGAAGAAATAAGGCGTTGACGAAAGACGCAGACTTTATGATAGCTGACACCTGAAACCTTTATATGAAGTTGTAACTGCATGCTATGTACATAAGTAAGTCAGCTCGGGAAGTGTCATAACAACCTTATGTCAAGTGACTCGATTGTTTTATCTACTGGACGTCAGCCTTGGCAACTAAAGCAGCCTTTGTTAGTTTGAACCTGTAAGAATAACTCATTCTTTTCGACCTCAGAAAGCCAGCTCTGAAAGTTTTTCTTACGCAAATGTAAGTTTACTCAGAAGGCGTTATAATGCGACTCTATTAAGGTGTAATAACAAAAGCCTAAGTCAGCTCAGAAAGTGTCATAAAACAACCGTCCAGTCAGATCAGAAGGTGTCATAATGCAACGTTAAGTCTGCTTAGGAAGTGTAATAACTCAACCCTACAGTAAGTCAACCTATAACGTGGCATAATGCAACAAAGTCAGCTCAGAAAGTGTCATAACGCAACCCTAAGTCATGTCACAAAGTGTTATAATGCAACCCTAGGTAAAGTCAGAAAATGTCATAACGCAACCCTAACCCATTAACATGCTCTATAATAAAAACTATGGAAAAGTTGTTCATTTGCATTTTTTTATTTTATATAATAATCATCATTTTTTAAACAGACCCTATTATAGGCTTCTTCCGAATGGTTGAGATGCAAATTAACAGTAAAAGTATCAATATATTTATAGGAAATAATAATTTTTTTTAAAAAATGCTCACTTTCTGTGTGGTGCTGCACAGCTCAAAGGTTTTTTTTTTTAGACATTAGATTCACTTTCTTTCTGCTAGTATTCTACAAAGCAATTAAAAATGCATACCCTTGGGGGCTCTAGAGTGGCACAGCAGGAAAGTGTTTGCCACTATCATCTGGAGATTACGAGTTTGGTTCCAGGGTGTTGCTAAAGAGATAGCGTGCCCACACTCTCGCATCGATCATGGTGACACTGGCTGATCGTGGGTGTCTGCGAGCTCTTGTAGGTGGAGGAGAGAGTGTGAGCGACAGTTCGAAAAGATGCAGTCAGCAGCTTCACATGCGAGGGAGAAAGTCTACGCCCTCCCTGGGAGTGGCCTTACTCATGAATTGGACTTGGCTAAATTAGGGAGAAAACTGACATCACAGTCATCTAGAGCATTTCTTAGCACATTGTAACATACTGTACTTTAGTAGCGCATACGTCAACCGAGTGGTAGAGATGGCTCAATCAGGTTAGGGTTAATAAATTCTTCGATATTATATAATGACCAAAAGGTATGCAGAACTTCAAAGGGTTATAAAAATGGATGTTATTTATGGACGAATTGCCATCATGTGACCTCTGACATCACAGAACATGTGATCACAACCTTCGAATGAATCAGACTCGAAATTAAACATAGAGTTGAAGCAGCAGACTTTAACAACATGTATCCTGTGAACATATGACAGGTTACACACGTCTCAAACAGCTCATAACAGTCTTGTGTCACTGGCCTCAGGTTTTACATCAACTTGTTTGCGGATCTTTGTGCTCAACCCCTAATCCACAGCTTCAAATGTCAAATGAAATCAGAATCACTTAAATCAGGAGATGAACAATACTTTTATTAAATGAAAATTCCTCATAAATAGCTGTATTTTGTTCTTCATACGTCACTGCTGTCTTAGAAACTGGAGGTGCATGTCAGAAAAGCAGACTGTCTTTTACAGATGACGCCAACTTGCGCGTTGCTTCCTGCCTCGTCTAATGGAGACACAAATAGAAGCAGAGCTCCTTTTTTTTTTTGCGTCTGAGAGCCACATAACTTTAAAAATGAAAAAAAAAAAAAGAAAAAAACCAAGGGCTGGCTAATCTGTTACTTAAAATCCCAGCTCTTGGTTGGACTCACTATCCATCACAACATGCCAGATATTAATGGGAAAAAAATAGAACTACAGGACGCTAAAAAAAGAAAAGCGCTTTCCTCGGTCCTTAGATGAATGTAGTAATGCGATCGACCTTGACCAGTTCGCTGATGATGAAACTGCGGAGAACTTCACAGAACATTTTTTACCCCCCCCTAATGTTTCTCATTGATTCGTGGCTTTGCATAAATTGATATTTTCCCCCATATTTAATGTAAGTGTGCAGCTTACATTATAACCTGTTACTGGATGTGTTTGAGTTATACTGCAGGTTATACATACAGTACAGTCCTTTGTAGAACGAGTTGCCTAATGAGAAATGATGTTGGCAATTTCTATTATGCTTTATTTATTTACTTTTGAAAAAAATAATGCTTATATAGCCTTGATAACACCGTATAAAGAATTCTAAGCGGTTATAATGAATTATTCTTATTATAATTATATAGAAAGTGTTATCAGTGTCCTGTTATAGAGCACTGATGTCCTCAGGATGTTCGACGTTTTTGTGAAAAGTTCTTATTCTGAAAAATCAAAGCCAAGTGGCACTTTCTTGAAGGCAACTCGTCTTGAAGTTTTCCCTCCTGAGAGAAGAGACTCGGCCCTTTAAAGATTGTGGATCACCGCTTTCCTTAATTAGTCCTCTTCAGGGGGAAAAAAATTGCAATGCAGAACGTATGGTGGGTCTGATTTCTAGTGCCGAACTGATTTACTCTAATGACTAATGGTGATTGTCTACGGAGGGGGGGCTGGGGGGGGGCTGGGGGGGGGTCCCGCAGTGAAAAAAAAAAAAAAAAAAATT
>JAQQZT010000019.1:2192084-2208949 GCA_030068275.1 Clarias platycephalus | reverse complement strand
TCACTGGACTGGAAATTTCATTTCGTCCAGTTCATGTGTGAAAATGATTCCGTACGGTCCCAGAACCACTCTTTCACAGTCTGAGTCCTGGAATATGCCTCACCATCAGGGTAGAAAAACTTCATAAATGTGAGAACCTGTTCATTCAGTACATTCAGGAACGTCAGCTGAGTTCAATTTGTTGCCACATCACGTTGCTCATCCTGGACCTGACCAACGATCATAAGACCACCTCCAGTGAGTTCTCATCACATTGTGTTTGTATGGAACTGATCTTCCTTTGACTTTTAGACAAAGCTCTGATCGCTACTGTCTTTTGCAACATTTGTCCAGGCGACTGAACAGTTAACCCAATTCCAGTCATTTTAAACCTCTTTCTCTTACCTCTTCTATAACTCCATAGCCAAAGTTATGATTCTCATTTCAGCCTCAATTTAGTTTTTGGTTTGTTTCCTATTTTTCTAATGTGTTCCTCCTAAAATTCACTAGGAGAAGTTGGTGAGACAGGACAGTTAGCAACAGGGGTCATCCATGATATATAAGAAATGTACCCTTGCTAAACTCCACTTCACTCCACTCAGTGGATCAAAGGAGCAACACTGGAGATACCGTGGAGCGATATGTGGTTCTGTATAACATATATAAAGTAAGAGTCCACATGCCATCAGGCACACTGGGTGACAAACACTCCCCTCCCTGCAGATATAGCCATCATTTCAGTGGCAGATTGTTTTTTTGCTCCAGGGCCCAACGATGGCAGCCCAACGGCGCTGGAGCTCAACCCGGGGACCTCCTGATCAGCAGTCTGACACCTTAACCACATAGCTATACCTCGCCAGCTCATCTTTATACTCTCTCCTCAGGACCTGGAAATTCTTATTAACCCTAAAGCTCAGAAAAAGTCTCAAAATGTTCTCAAAAAGATTTTCATATTGTTATTAATGATCGCATACTGCACCTATTTTAGGATGGCCCTCGGTAGGAATTTTCAGACAAACTGAATACTTCAGCTCATTTGTGCATTTCATCCTGAAGCCCAACAGGGGTTATTACGCAAATCTTGGGAATCTGGTTTCTGGTATAAGCTGGTATACGCAACAAATAAGGCATGAGGTTCTAAATCTGGGAGTCTGTTTGGAAAGCAGGAACAACCTTTTCATTTTCACTGACTAGATTAGGCAGATCTGATGATAAAATTACAGGGTAAATAGCAGAAAAGGCTGGTTAAACCAATAAATCACTTAATCTACTCGATGCAAGTGAGTCTTTAACTCTGTGAGCATTCCTAGATCCACATACTGTAGATGTTCTTAGCCCATCCAAGGAAACGTCATCAAGTAGATACTGTAGGTAGAGGATACCAGAATTTGTGGCTTTCTTTCTTTTTTATTATTTTGCACGTGAATTGGCAACCCATAATTCAATCCTCACAAATAAGTGAGGGCTGGCATTATGAAGTCCATATCAAAAAGCCAGCAGATGGCATTGTCCGTATGTGGCCAATAATTGGTGGTGTCTTTCGAACTTATTTTCACACTCTGTAGAGTACAAAAGGACATGGTGTAGTCGGCAGCGCTAAGCCTACCCTGGAGAAGTCTGGGAATTGATTTGCTGATTCCCCGCCACGGATTGCATGGTCAAAAACCATCCACTTTTTATCTGTGAGGACTGATAAGCATAGAGATTTTTTTCTTCTTTTTTTTTTGATGAACCCAGTTGCCACCGGCTGGCAGGAGTGCCTTTCCAATAAGTAGAGCAATTTGTGCTTGTCTTAGCCTGGTTTTTGTGAAGATGTTTTGGAATTGAAGTTGAAATGTGAGAGAAAAGCACCGTAAACTGGTGGGGAAAGTACCACCGAAGATAAGAAGCGCAGAGTCGCAGAGATTATGCAGGAGGGTGTGAGTTTGGAATGAAGATAAGTTGAGTCAAGGAAATATTCTGAAACCAGGCCATTTTGAAAAAATTCCGAACTTTCCAAAGCAGACGTGTGGAACTTGACAGAGGTGAGGAGGTCCTGAAGTACCAGCTTTGAAAGTGCACTTTACGAAAGTCTAAAGGATGTTGTTGAATCCTAGTGGCTTAATTCATGAAGTGGACAAAGTGATTGTGAAGTGCTGACTTAGTTTGGGCTCATCAATCTGAAAGATAGAGTTAGTTCTTTCACAAACACGGTTTTAACATTTTTGCCACCTGATGATTTGCAATCCTGGCGACCTTTTTAAGGAAGGGGTGTTCACCAAAAAAAACTTTATACATGGTCCATCTTAAGCAATTACATTAAGACACATTCTTGGCCCAGTGGTGGCTCGGTGCTTAAGGCTTTGGGCTACTAATCAGAAAGTCATGTGTCAGGCCCTTCATAGGCAAGCGACCAATGTGGGGTACTTGAGCAAGGCACTTAACTATCTCCTCCCCACGGGCACTGTATCCTGGCTTTCTGATTAGTAGCCTAACTGCTGCGCCATCATTACCTTAAGTGGTTGTGTCATTGCCTGACATGCATGCTTGCTTGTGATAAACCGTTTAGTTTCGGGCTGCTGATCAGAAGGTCATGAATTCAAGCCAATATACTGTATAGGCAAGTCGCTAGATTTTGGCCATAAAGCTTCCTAACATGCTGGGATATGCAAAGCAAAGAATTTGACTTTACTTTATCAGCAAAGACATCGAGAGCTATAGGGTTTTGATGTATCTCCAAAGTAGTCTTCATTAGGGTTGCCAAATCCAGAAAACTAAAGTAATGGACCAGGGTATTGGGAGGGAGGGGGTGGGATTTGCAATATATATATATATTTTTTCATTTATTTATTCATTGTAGGGTGCAATTAGTTTTACACCTTCATTCATGAAAGATATTACCACAAGTCCTGGTTTGACTTGAACACCCGTCAGATATTATTTTTCTCATTCTGTAGTATGTATATGTACTGTACTGTATATACACTGTTTAAACATGTTAACTTGTAAACTATTTGTAAAAAGTTATATACAGTACAGTGCTGTGAAAAAGTATTTGCCCCTTTAAAGATTGAGGTCATTAAAAAATGTAATGTTACACAGATTAGATAACCAGAGTAAATACGAAATGCAGTTTTTAAATGATGATTTCATTTATTAAGGGAAAAAAAGCTGTCCAAACCTGCATGGCCCTATGTGAAAAAGTAATTTCCCCCTAAAGCCAATAATATCGTATCATATTTCATATAGTCTTTCACATCGTTGTGGAGGAACACTTCTTTTCAGAACTGTTTTAATCCAATTCAATTTAATTCAATAATTTCTTTTATATAGCACTTTTAACAATGGTCTTTGTCTCAAAGCAGCTTCACAAAATCAAAAGAAAATTATGTGTATTATGTGTATGTGTATATTCCCTGAGATGGCAATAAGAAGAAACCTTAAGGGGGAACCAGACTCAACAGGGAACCCATCCTCATTTGGGTGATAACGGATAGCAGTAGTTGTTTTGCAGACATACTGTGTGTTAGACATTTTCTGCTAAGCTTCCCCTGGCTAAGTTAACATGGAGTCCAGTTCGGCACCAGGATGCCACACATCTGAGCCACATCGGATGGTTTTCGAGCATGAATGGCCTGTTTAAGGTCCGTTGAGGGGGCAAATACTTTTTAGTCATCCCGACCAATGAGAAGCTGTGGTAGAGACCAGGACAGATGATGGGTTTCTTTCTATCCACTGACAGACTGTAGTCTAACCTGTAATATTTATCTCCCATAGACTCTGAGTCTCAAAAATACAGAACAGATATTGAACCAGTATCGGATCAAGGTCTTTTAGTTTCCAATTACAGGGCGATTGCGTATTTTACGGTGCGGTTGCCTCAGGTTAGTTTTCATCCAGGTAGAAGCTTGTGCTACAATATCAGAGAAAAAAAAAAAGATAAAATGATATTTTGAGTGAAAAACCCCACACTGGCCCAAAACCCCCCGCTGCATCCTTCAGAAAGCATCTTTTCTTTGGTAAACGTCCCACTGTCGGAGTGGATAATGTGAGTCCAGGGCAAGATTGGCTTTAATTGCGATAAGGCAATAAAACGTCCATCTACCGCCGAAGGCATGAGAGTCGTAGCCGAGTGTGTAAGGCTTGAGCTGCATCCTAATGCGTTCCAGCCACAGATTACTCACACCGGTGTATGGTGAGAGACGCTGCTAGTTAATGTATTTCATAACTAAAAGATTCATCTTAGTCACAGGTTTCGGGTTAGCACTATGGAGGATTACGTTCGAGTTCCCTTAATGCACATTGTAAGGATGTATATTTAGTTATTTATTTTTACTTTGTGGCTGAAATCTTTTCTGTGACTCAAACTTTTCTTCCTACACATACTTTCTTAGGCAACACAGTATAGCGGTATACTAATGTACAGTACCTTTTTTGTTTTGTTTGTTTTTATCTCCACAGGTTGTCCGGGACAAATATTCCGGTTCCTATCGTCAGCAACAAGAACTGGCTCCGGCTCCATTTTGTCACAGATAATAGTCACAGACACAAAGGCTTTACTGCTCAGTATCAAGGTAAACTCTGTTGTTTTTTTGTCTTGTACCTACTGTAGTCTGCCCGTATAACTCTTGACCAAAAATCGATACCTGATTGTTTTTCAACGAGAAAAGCTTTAAAAGAAAATATACTGGTAATAGACAAAATGTACGCAGATATGCATGTACAGTACTACTGTATATGTACAGTATGCGCACCCCTGACCATCATATTCCCCGAACCACATACAGTTTCACTTCCCTGCACCTACAGTATAAGAACCCAAAACCTTTATCTAGCATGCACACCATGCTCCTGTGAGATTCAGAAAGCCAGATCCACGAAGAAATTTTTTGTTCAACTTGAAGTGGAAAAACTTGAATGTTCTTGCACAAAGCCCTGATTGAACTCAACCCCACAGGACCGTCACGGCTGGGATGAACTGGAACTTTCGCTCAACATCACTGCCTGATCTTAGTAACGCTCTTGTAGCTGAATGAACACAAATTCACATAGTCACACTCCGAAAATATAGTGGAAGGTGGAGAGTCTTGGGATGGCGGGGAACAAAAACTGGAATTCGAATGTTTTTGCCATATAGAAATATCTATACACGGTATATATATATATATATATATATATATATATATATATATACACACACAAACACACTGTATACAGTATATACACACTATATTGCCAAAAGTATTCTTCTTGTCCCACATCAGTGTCTGACCTCACACATGCACTTCTGGAAGAATGGTCAAAAATTCCCACAAACCCACTCCTAGACCTTGTGGAAAGCCTTCCCAGAGGAGTTGAAGCTGTTATAGCTGCAAAGGGCCAACATCGTATTAAACCTTATGGATTAAGAATTGGAAGTTACTCAAGTTCAAGGCAAGCTAGCAAATACTTTTGGCAATAAAGTGTGTTAGCACTGTTTCCATGCACCTCCAGGGTCGGGGTTCGATTCCCGTCTCTCTCTGTGCATGGAGTTTGCATGTTCTTCCCGTGCTTGGTGGGTTTCCTCCTGGGTTTCCTCCCACAGTCCAAAGATATGCAGGTTAGGCTAATTGGCGTTCATAAATTGCCCGTAGTATGTGTGTGTGCCCTGCGATGGATTGGCACCCTGTCCAGGGTGTTCCCCCGCCTTGTGCCCTTAGCCTCCTGGGATAGGCTCCAGGTCCTCACGACTCTGAATACAGGATAAAGCGGTGTAGAAGCTGAGTGAGTGAGTGAGTGAGATGGTTAGCACTGTTGTCGTGCACCTCCAGGGTCGGGTTTTGATTCTCACCTCGCCTGTGTGCATGGTGTTTAAATGTTCTCTCCATGCTTAGTGGGGTTCCTCCGGGTTCCTTGGTTTCCTCCCACAGTTCAAAGGCATGCAACTAACTGGCGTTCCCAATTTGCCCATAGTGTGAATGTCAGGTGGGCATCAAGCAACCCGATCAGAAACGACGGATATATCTCCTGGGTGGGAAGTATTCATACAGTAGCCCGATGTGTGGGATATATAAAAATTGGACGATATTCGTCCAACCCTATTGTTTCTTATTTTATTACTTAGCTATATTAAACAGTTTGTATTTTTGTAAATGATAAATTCAGATTTAATATTCATAGCTAAATAGAGTCCCCGGAAGGAAATGCTTACTTAATGAACTATCAGCAGATTGTGTTTTTATTTGCGTGTAACAGACATGATGATAACAGAAATACCATTCTGCAGGAATTACTGCCATAATTACTTGCAGTGTGTCTGTCTTACGGAAATGAGTCAGTCGCAGTTATTTAATCATGTTCTTAAGAATGTCGTAAAAAGTCTTTAATAAGGCAAATACAAATTAGCTAACACTAATACAACGAACGCATCTTTTTCTTCCATGAGGATATTTAAGGTCTAGTCACATGACTCGGCGCTATAGCGAATCAGATCTGTCTATTCCCTTATCCTTGATTTCTCAGTGATACTGCATCAGATTCAGATCACTGTACGGGTGAAATTGAGACGCCGAAATCCCCCCGGCTCCAGAAAGAAAGATTGTTAGCCCTGTAACACGCTGGTCTCCGCGTCTCAAAAGGAGGATGTCTCTGTCCCCGTACAACCATTTCATTTCACTCATATTTTCTCAGCCTTGCAACAATTGCAGCTGGAGAAGATTGATCTTGGTATTGTAGCTATTCTCTGGGAGACCTGCCTTGTCCAATTTTCTTTCTTCTCTCTCTCTCTCTCTCTCTGAACAGTGAAACGGTCTGGAGACTTCAAATCAAGAGGGGTGAAGCTGCTGCCTGGGAAAGACAACACAAGCAAATTTGCTATAAGTAAGCCAGACTTTCTCATGACTCTGTATTTATACTGTATGTGTTTCTTCACGACGTCAGGTCGACCTCCTAAAGCAGTCTAGCTCATACTGTACTTGGACACTTTAACTGCCCATATTTGTCTACAAACTTTCAACAATACATGTAACAGCTGAGGCCCAGCGGCCGCGAGCAGACTACAGTATTACTGTACGACACGGTACAAGACCACCGGGAAAAGAAACCAGTGCAATGCAATATAACAGAACATGACTTGCCAAGTTTGTAGTTTCCAGTCAGGAACATTTCCTATAAGCCAAACCCTTTAACCATGACATTGTGGTCCCTGATGGCGGTGCTGCTCTGAGAGCTTGCTGTAAATACACCACCTATTGAATCAACTAAGCTAATGATACAGGATTTAATTTGTTCTTGTGGTAGAAAGTCGTGTCTGGATCTGTTCAGGGTGAAAATATTAGAAATGATCTGTTATTATTGTCTCTTAATAGTTTTAAAAGGAAATAATGTTGGTCAAAAGTCAAAGAAAGTCTGATCTGTATGATCAAAAAAAAAAAAAAAGATTTTGTTTTCAACTAAACTCCACCGGTGAGCTTATTATATTAATGATTTTTTATTGTTGTTGGTTGTCCTTGGGTTCTGTAAAGTGCATTTTGAATAGTTTGATGGTTTATTAGGTTGTGTTTTGGGTGTCCCTAGAATGCGTTTTTTTTTTCTTTCCCTTTTTGTTTGTACAGTACATTCATTATAATATAATCAGTATGTTCTTATATGTTCTTTCTCCTTTATTGGAAAAAAAAAAGGGGCGGGGCAACCTTCCAGTGTGCTGCAACACTACAGTACAGTATATACTGTATATAAAGTTGGTTTGTGAATAATATACAGTATATTCCAGACCCTACTGGACATATAGCATGTTGCAAAGTCCTTAATGACGGCCAGATGTTCTATAGTCAAAGTGCAATATCGGTTCAGTTTCATGATCATTTATTTATTTATTTATTTATTTATTTATTTTTGCATTGACCTCTATTTTACAGCTCACTAAAGGCCAAACGCACTGGTTTTAATCATATGTTTATTATTAAAGACGATTCTTAACCCCTATTCGAGTCATTTTCAATGTTTAATTATTTTTTTTGCTTGATGCAGGCCAACAATTTGACATTACCGAAATGACCAGGCAGCGTATTATAATTATAATAAAAGCGTTACATAAGAATATAATGAGTCTAGCCTAGCACTCTAGTATATTGCTAATATATTGCAACACAAATTTCCCGTTTTAAAATTATGACATTAATCAGTGGGAATTAATTTCTATTTAACAGTATGACTTCCAAACTGAATAATCAGCAGCCTACTGCATAAGACTTCACTCTTGATCATCTCATCTTATCATTATGGATAGACTTTTTTCACATTATTCAAAAAATTCCATTACAGGAGGAAATGGAATTTTACCTACAAACAATTAGGCTTGAATGTGATGTTGACATTTGATGTAGACAGAAACTTAAACCTGGAGCACTTTGAAGCTCAATATCACGCCGCTATTGTAATTTATGGTCATAAACGAACAGAGAACGATCCACGACTCTCAGTGAACCAACAACATTCGCACTCGTTAGATAGTGCACTCGCTCATCTACTCCTCCTCTTTCTCGTTTCTGTTTGGGCTCAATGAAAATGCCACTGCTTAGTCATTGCCTCGCTCGGCATTTCGGAAACGTTTCGAGGAAATACTGAAGCCATCAGCTGGAGTGAAATGGATGCAGAGCTGACTTTTGATTTGTTAATGACGCTCCGAAGGATCAGGGCTGACATCTCGGATTGAGGCCTTTAAAGATGACACATGCACTCTACTCCGCGCCTTTTAAAAGCAGCACTTTATAACTAATAGCTCCTTTAAATTGCCTTTAAAATTGTGTCGCTCGAAGCAGCTTTCTTCTTTCAGCTCGAAAGACCATTATATGAAGATTTCTGCACCGGTGATGACAAATAACATAATATACAGTACAAAGTGACTTAAGCTTCGAATCGTGTTTATGCCAGGGTATGACTGTGGAATATTACGTCTAGTCTGTCTTTGTTAATAAAATCTCAACTTGAGAAATTGCCTCTGTTCAACACTTTGTTAATTTCGGAATAATTTGATTGTACTTGCTTGTTTCGATACTTTTTTGTTAAAAGAAAGTTTTATAGAAGTTAAAGCATCAAGCTCGATGTGCCAGAGGGAAGTCAGGGTTGGAACATAAATCTAGTTGATTTGTCATTTTGAAGCGAAATAAAACCTGATGAATTAACTTGCTGCTGTAGAATTAGCATCAGACCGAGTACTTTCCTTATTCCAAACCAAACACCAGGGAAAAATACAATATCTGCTGCCTCCGTTGTCTCCCATTTATATTCCTGTAATGCGGCGATGTCGTTGCCGATCTGCCAGCCCCCGTGTCGCATCTCAATTATTCCGAGACAAGAGACGAGAAGTAAGACAGAGTCATGTGGAGTCTGCAAGAGGATATGAACCATAAGTCTATTTAAAGTTTGTTCGAACGAAACATTTGCTAACTTGCTAATTGCTCTTGCTATTGACTGCCAGCAAGCTTGCATTAGCATAGCCTAATTAGTTTGAACGTTACCTCGAACGCCATGCTTGGTTTAAAGCAAGAATCAAACGTTTAACTGTGGGAAAATAGCTTATTTAAATAAAAACCTGAAAACCTTTTTTCTTGTTTTGTTTGAACACTTTTATACCCGGGAATTCTGAATATATCTTCTTTGGCTTGTTTTACGTATACCGTCTTACTGGCAACTTCATTAATTTAACTTCCCTTTAACAAATCAGTGCATTTAGGCAGGTAGACATGGTCGAGACGAGTCCAAACCGAACAAGAAAGGTGAATTAAGTGACGATCACCGTAACTTGGTTGTTGGTGCCAGACAGGCTGGTGTGCTTACGGTATTTCCGAAACTGCTGACCTACTGAGATTTCCACCCACAACCATCTCGAGCATTTACAGAGAATCGTCTGGAAAAGAGAAAGCATCCAGTGAGGGGCAGTTCTCTGAGTGAAAATGCCTTGATGATGTCAGAGGTCAGAGGAGAATGGTCAACACTAACTCAAATAACATCTTGTTACGACCGAAGTGTGCTGAAAAGCATCTCTGAACGCACAACAACACGTCAATCCTTAAAACAGATGTTCTACAGCAGCAGAAGATCACGGCGGGTGCCGCTCCTGTTAAGAGGAAACTGAGGCTACAGTTCGCATGGGCTCACCAAAATTAGACAATAGAAAAAGAGTCTCGATTTCCATTTGGCTGGTAGGGTCATTTAGGTCCCTTTAGTACCTGAGTATTGTTGCTGACCAGTTCCATTACTTTATGTCCACCATCATCTGATCTGATCTACTTCCAAATGGATAATGCGCCATGTCGCAAAGCTAAAATCATCAAAGCTCAAACTGGGTTCTTCAACGCTCACTGTACTCACACGGCCTCCACAGTCACCAGATCTTCATCCATTAGATCACCTTCAGGATGTGGTGGAATGGGAGACTCGCATTGTAGATGTGCAGCTGACAAATCTGCAACAACTTATCAATATGGACCAAAATCTCTAAGGAATGCCTCCAGCACCTTGTTGAATCTATGCCTTGGAGAATTAAGGCAGTTCTGGTGGCAAAAGCGGTCCAATCCATTCTAAGCAAAGTGGACCTGATGAAGTGGTCAGTGATTGTAGATTCCGTACACAACTTCCTTGAGATTTGAATGATTTAGGGTTTATACAGTACAGTACAGTATGTATGACTTCTTTTGCCAGTTTCTTAACGCATTCACTGATGCAAGGGAGAAAGCAAGTCTTTACAAATTTGACTTATATATTTGTTATTTGTGAGAAATCGCCCTACATTGTCCATAAAACGAAATAATTCTGTCTCAACAAACAAAGTATACGTCATTTATTAACCCAGGGATGCATATTTACTTCTTTTCGACCTCAGTATCGAGCCACAGTTCTCATTTCTTTGCCAGTCTGAGCGGGCGTGGCTCCATTATAATAAAGTATTGAACCCATCGATGTATCTCAGCCCCGCATTGTACCACTTCAGCTACTTAATTACAATAGGATAGAGGTTTTTATTACCCGCTATTTCACAGTGGCTGCCTCGTACACTCTGAATGATGAATTATGAGGGAATTATTTGCCTCCACATCGGCTCTTTCAGCGTCCCCGTACACCAGCAAACACCCCTGCGTTAATCAGCAGGCTTCTTAATTTACCACTTCGACATCAACTACTGCTCTGACAGCACTTAAAGGCGGGCCTCCTGTCGCTGCGTGTGCAAAGTCTTGTCATTCTCATGAAAAATGGTTCGAGTTTATGGTGACTTTAAACAAAAGTAGTATGTCAGACTTACTCCGACGAATCAGTGCATCCGTCTTCAGTGTCTGGCTTCATACCGGCTCTCGATCCCGATTGGTCAGATTCAAACTGTAACCCTGGCTGAAGTTAAAACCACAAGTTAATTAATTTTAATGCACTTTGTTTGCGCACTAAGAGCTTACAGTGCTTAAGAAATGGACGGTGTGTATTCTGTAGAACAACCCCTTTTTGTGTACGGTAAATGTTAATATTGTCCATGCTTTGGAAAAGTCATAAGGAAAGCTGTAACTTTAAATCCATGCTCATGACAAGCCTTGGTAACATGACAAGCTGTGCTTTTTTTTTTTGTTTTTTTTTATTGTCTTGTTTGTCTGTTTTTCTTTTTTTAACTTCAAGAGAGGGAGAGAGAAAAAAGAGAAGAAATAGTGGACAATAATGGTTTGCAGCAAAGCCTGCCTTACAGCCTCCTTTCTCCTCCCGCAGTGAACGAAGGCGGTGTGAAGCAAGTGTCCAATGACTGCTCAGACCCCGGGGAGCCGGAGAACGGCAGGCGCATGGGCGACGATTTCAGGTAAACCTACAGCAGTTCGCCTGCTTTTCACAGACTTACAGGACTGAATTGCTCAACCCTGAATAATTGTTCGTTCTCTCGGTTTCTTGTCTTCGTGATTGCTCTGAAATGGAAGCATCGGCGCCACGGTCGGGTTCACGTGTGACGGCGATCACGTGCTCCAGGGCTCGAAGAGCATCACCTGCCAGAGGGTGGCGGAAGTGCTTGCCGCATGGAGCGACCATCCGCCCGTGTGTAAAGGTGAGGGGTAGTGAAGAAGACGTTGTTCCATCTCATTTAAAACTATGAGAAATCCTGTGTTGCACAAAACATATTGTCCAGCACGCTCAGTAAAACCTAACAGCTGTTTTCCTTTTAAAACTGCACGAATCTCTACAATATCGAACGCTACTGATTTTTTTCAAGCATTCAAGTACTTTCAAGTAAATATTACCTGGTTTTATTTTATTACACTTTCTTTTAAGTGGAAATGTTTTATTAGTTTGCGGCT
The DNA here is from genome assembly GCA_030068275.1 of Clarias platycephalus. Taxonomy (NCBI): domain Eukaryota; kingdom Metazoa; phylum Chordata; class Actinopteri; order Siluriformes; family Clariidae; genus Clarias; species Clarias platycephalus. Next base: position 2,196,686 of record JAQQZT010000019.1, on the reverse strand, counting down.
GGACTATTGCAGCGCTCTTTACTGCATGTTGGAGTCACTCGAGCTCGTCTGCATCGCCTGCAATAATGCTGCGGATTGCACGCTGATTAATAATCGTAAACATGATCACATCACACCAATCCTGTATCCCTTCCACTGGCCTTCGGTACATTTCCGGGTTCGGTTTAAAAACTTTTGATTTTTGTTTTTAGTGCAATTATTGGTCTGGAGCCGTCTTACATGAGTGAGCTTTTACCAACAAAGTAGAGCTTCATGTTTTGCTGAGCAAATCCTACTAGAGGTCCATCGGTCAAGGTACAGTCCTGAGTATAACAGACCTCATTCCACCTGAGTTCTATCACTGACCTTCCTCTGTTTAAAGCAACTCATTCATTTAGAATGGTTTTTAGTATTTAGGAATTTTATGGGTTTGGTTGTGTTTTGTATATTTTACTGCTATCGTATTGCCATCGTCGTTTATTTTAACGCTATGAATTACTTTGGTTCAACTTGGGTTGCTATAAGGTGCTATATACAGTAAATTAATGTTAATTGATTGATTAATTGATTGATTAATTGATTGATTAATTGATTGATTGATTGAAAACATATTTCCTTATGCCTTTTTTTATATATTCCCACAGCACTCTAAGCAAAACAGCTGTTAGGTTTTACTGAGCATGCTGGAGAATACGAGTTCTTCTGGCAACTTTGGTGACTTTCTGTTTTCAGGAGGCTACATTTGGGTTTTTGTTGTTTTGTTTGTTCCATCGGAAAAGTGGTCTGTCATGCAATGTGCTGCTTTTTGTAATGTCGTTTATTTTTTAAGTTTTAAGATGTGTTTGGAAAAGTGAAGAGTTTTGTACATACAGTAATAATACAGACATGATATATATATGTATATACTGAAGATAATACTTTTGCACAGAACTGTGTGTACATGTGTGTGCAGTGATTCCTTATATTATCCGAATATAGAAAATACATTACGAAGCATAATAAACACAATATTCAGACTATTAGTTTGACTGATTACATGCATTACAATTCATTTAGAATGCTTTACTACAGCACTGATTCCTACCGTATGAAAGTTTATTATAATGCGTTATGTAACCTCACATTATGAAGACATGCTTTATTACAGAAAGTGTAATGGATGCGAATACAAAGTTTATGCCTCCACTTTACACAGTACTGTATATTACATTTACATACATGATGTTTTATGAAGCATGTTATAATATATACATGTTATAATATTACATTATAATATTATTAATCATGCATTTTTAATTTGCAGTATGTTGTCTTTGCTGTAACACGTTTCAGCATTACTGCGCACACTACAATGTTCTTATGAACAGTTCTTAAGTTTTATATACGCAACATATAGTGTGCAAGACGTTCGTGTATATACAGTATGTAGTGCAGGCTTATGTCGGGTGTTATAAGGTGTTATGTCATGTGACATTTGACTTTGGTTGGTTGGTTGGTTGAATCTGACTCCATTTTAATCTGCCCAGTGCTTCAAAAACAAGAAGAACAAAGAAAAGTGACCTGCTGTGTTCCAGTGTGTTATACAACAACATGTGGGCAGAACGCAGAGATAATCTGTTTAGACGAAAACACATTTATTACACATACTGTAGTATTCCAGCCTCATATACGGATGAGATATTTTTATCCGGTGCACTTAATGATATGCTCGGCCGCGACCCAAGCCTTGTTATCTTTCTCATGACATTTTCCCTTCATTGATTTTTAGCAAAACCGTGCCATATGTGATCCTCGGATCTGCAATAACCTATTACAACCGCGCGCCCTTAATACGCACGTACGGTCCTGCCAAAAAAAAAAAAAAAACTCTCCCTCATCCTTGTGTGTTAATGTTTTTTTTTTGTTGTTGTTGTTGTTTCTTTCTTTCTTTTTAGTGAAAACGTGCGGGTCAAACCTGTACGGTCCATCTGGCACTTTTACTTCTCCCAATTTTCCCATCCAGTATGAAAGCAACTCGCAGTGTGTCTGGATAATTACTGCCAGTAACCCAAACAAGGTAAGACACTTACTTTATCTGCATTCACCTCACCTCAAGCACGCACGCACACACAAACACACACTCCCTGAAGGACACTGACTTTGAGTTGATATATGATGTGCGTGCTTTGTGGGTAATTATGCGCCAGCTGTACACTTACTGACTTGATGGTTCTTTGTTCATGAGGGTTTTTTTCTAATATAGAGAAAGTTCATGGTGTCACTTCACCCGACTTACAGCGATGAATAATGGAGCAAAACTTCCAGGTCATTATTCAATCGCTAGATAATGGTTTAACCTTAGATGCAAAATAACCCTCATTATCAACAGGAAGCAGGAATCATCGTAGATGAGTTCAGTTTAACCAACCATAAAGCAGGAGGTGGCATTTCTTAACTTCGCACGAACTTTTACAGTGGTTCTTCTCTTTACGAAGGGCGTTCGGGTCAAACTGGGATTTGTGATGAACTTTATATATTTTCATAAATGAAGGAGTTATTGCCACATCCCCCCTACAGCGCCATATGACCTCACTCCAAGCCATTTCCACATGGTTGGGAAATTTAAGGGGTTCAGAAAGGTAGTCTAATCATGGTCTAATCAACAGTCCTGGTTTGACTTGAACGGCCATCATACTTTAATAATCATCTGCATTATTTAAAAATAACCTAATAAAACATAAATGCGGTTTAGACTGGCATTAAAGGTGACAATTAACAAAAATATTGTGCTAACCTGTGCTAAAAACACTACGATTTCAGAAGTCCGGCCATTAGGCTCTAGGTTTCTAATCAATTATAGATGAGACTGTTTTTTTTTTTTTAACCAATTATAGGACATGTATGCATTTTTGTTTTGTTATTTCAAATCATTATTTATGCGAATTTCAGGCAGGGTGAGTAAAAGAAGGAAAAACTATAGTTTATCTGGTTACACAGTAATTTTGTGAATTTCTGTAGTTAAGGTAAGTTAAGCCTGTAAAAGCTCAGTGAAATTCTTTCTTCTGCAGCTGTGATCAGAGCACAGAGTCAGCCATGATATCATGCTCCTGGAGCAGATAGGGTCAAGGGCCTTGCTCAAGGGCCCAACAATGGCAACCATTTGGAGCTGGGGCTGGAACCGCCAACCTTCCAATCAATAACTCACATCAACCTCCGAGCTACCGCTGCCCATGTACTGTATGGTTCTGTCCATCTCGAAAAAGCAGAAACATTTTTCATTACTGCTGTCGAACATGAGTCGATCACCCGGTCCTGACCAGTCAGAATCCATAATTCACCTTTAGAACGTATTCAATTTACATCCAACCCTTATTTAGCGCTTTTTTCCTTATATAAGTCTGCTTACAGTATACGGTTCTTTTTTTTGTTCTATGAATCAACACTTTCTCCTAAACATTCATCACCAAAGCCCATTTCTCAGACTCGCTGTGTACCTGTGCCCACATTTTTGATCTCTCGCCTCACGTCATTAACCATTTCCAAATAGCCGAGTTGTATATTCAATCGCTGCTAAATCTACGCGTCCCTGTGGTGCTGTATGATGCAAATGGGTCCTAAATGACACAGAGAGGCGATATTGCCTCATTTATCTTAGACAGATGGAATTGCCGAGTTTAAGTTTTATTGCACTTCTCAAGCGTTCATAATACGAAGGCCACAGGCGGAATGAGTGCATTGTGACATCATTAGCGCCGTGAAAAGATTTTAAGCGCATATACTGTAGCACGTGTGATTAGCACGGTTGCAGATTTGGCATGTATGTTTTTGGCATTAGTGTGTGCGTGTGAAATTCATGTCAAGGACGATTGTTTAAAAATCTTGCAATGCTGCGTTTGATGGACTTTTAATTATAGTACATGTACAATTACTTGACTACACATGTTCCACCAAATTTGCCAGGTCTTATAATCATGCTTATGGTATGTGGCAGTCATTTTTATTTGGCAGTTATAGCTCACTGGACTTGAGCCGTAGAAAAGCCTATATATATTATGAAAGTCTTCAGGATTACGCGATCGATACGAGAGGTCATTTTTACAGGAAAATGTTATAAAACCTGTTCCCCACCTGTTCCAGGTGATCCAGATTAACTTCGAGGAGTTCGACTTGGAGCTGGGATATGACACGCTTACGATAGGAGACGCAGGAGAGGTCGGAGACTCCAGAACCATCATTCAAGTGTAAGGACTAACTGTACTCTGATTTATAGAGAAATATTGCTGACTCTTTTGAGCTGCCAATCAAATTATTACTACAAAAGAATTATAACAAAAAATATTACAGGCAGTATTTTTATTGTCTGGCAAATGTTTTATTCCTCATACTGCACCATTTTGCCTATGATTACATATTGCATATGAAATAAAGACTGAGACATACATTTTGTTCATTTAGAGTTACCTAGTGTTATTAAAGAATCATGTTCCCAAGGACATATTTTCTTTAGTGTACTGTATGTCGTAGCTGGGGGCGAAAAGTTGCTTTAACCTAAAAACGTTCATGTGCTGGAAAAATATATAAATAAATAAAGTTACAGTTAAGTTTGTGAAAACTTTGACAGTGGAGGGTTTTTCCATAAATATA
>JAQQZT010000019.1:2150643-2177511 GCA_030068275.1 Clarias platycephalus | reverse complement strand
ATACTTAAGTAAAAGTAAAATTACAGATTTTAAAAACTACTTTAAAAAGTATAAGTACACAAAAAATCTACTCAATTGCAGTAATGCGGGTAAATGTAATTCATTACTTTCCACCTCTGCTTATACTGTATGATTATAATGCCTTATAATGCGCCATAGACACCATGAACAAACTCAAATTAGATGGGTGGAGCATTCTATTATTTAGAAGTGAGCTACTAATCAGACAACTGACCTTAATATACTGTAATGCCATGTTCTATGGAAGTAGACTACACCTGTTCGAGTAACACCAAAACCTACAGTATTGTGCAAAAGTATTGAGCACCCCCCACCCACCCCATCACTCCTTTCTTCATATTTCGTCTCCAGAGAGTCAGACTTTCATGTATTTTAATGCATTCTTGGGGAATAGTTCCCTAGGTTTCCTGAAGGACTTTTCTGGCTTGCAAGTATTTATTTCTTATTTTCAGTCCAGTCTCTGTACCTGAGCAATTTCAGAGAATAGTTTGTTTGTTTCTTTGTTAAGCAAGTTGTTTTTGTAAACCTATTGTACAGTGTTCCTGTATATTAAAACAATATTTTAATGCCTGACACAAAGAACACTTTTAGGTCATCAAAGATGTGTCGTGAGAAAGCTTAGTATTATGTACTGTATATTTGATGAAGTGTGGCTAATTGGGAGACGTGACAGGACTCCCGACGGGGGGGGGAGGGGGGGGGGCGTGGGGGGGGACGATGTAATAACTTTGAGCTACTTGTTGCGTAATGTGAGCAGCATTCCCGAGATGCTTGACTCAGGCCAGATGTGACAGATCTGCGGGTTTACAGTTGGGCAAGAGAGCTGTGTTCCGTGTTCCGTGTTCGCCTCTGCCAGCGACTTGTATGTGACAGAAACAAGCCCAGATGTTAGGATGCAGCTGCTGAGCACACAGTGTAGTTATACTACTGTATATACTAATCCTCAAAAAAAAATTCAGTGTCCAGTTTCCTACAGTAAGTGTAAAATACTGTATGTTTGCTATTATGTAATATCTGATCATATGTTTATTACTACTGACATAATGTTTATCAGCAGTGGAGTAAATATCTAATAAGAAGTATGATGGAAATTAATTAATAGTTCCTGTCTAAGCGTAAAAGTCAAAAACTAACACTGGAACTGTCTAAGGTGGCGCAGTGGCATAGTGGTTAGCATTGTCGCCTTGCATCGCCAGGGTTATGGGTTCGATTCCCGCCTCAGGTCTGTGTGCATGGAGTTTGCGTGCTCCGAATACCCCGGCTCCCCGTGCTTGGTGGGTTTCCTCCAGGTACTCTGGTTTCCTTCCACAGTCCAGAGACATGCAGATTAGGCTAATCGGCGTTCCCAAACTGGCCTTAGCGTGTGTGTGTGTGCTCTGTGATGGATTAGCACCCTATTCAGGGTGTACCGCACATTTGTACACTAAGTCTCCTGCGATTGGCTGCAAAGCCCCACGTTTTTTTTTGTTTTTTTTAACAATATGTAAAAATTGTAATGTTGGAAAAGTCCAAAATGTAGATTATCAACTCAATAGTTGAGGAAATTCTTAATGCTTTTTATTTTTAGTAAGGTTGACTTTGTGTTCGGGTCACATTTAAGGCATTATGGTTTAGATTCTGCACTCGCTACATCAATAATCAATCATTTATTTAATTATTTATTAAATTTTAATTTTCTTATGTTAACGTTGTTATATCTTTAGTAATATGTATGTACAGTAATGTTTTTTTTTTTTTTTGAGGTTTGCTTATTTTATGTGTTTCTACTGCGCTCTTTCTTTCGAGCTTTTCGCTAATGGACATTAGATAAAGAGACTGCAGAAAGACTGACATGTACAGTGTATGTTAAATGATTTGTCTTATTTTTTTTAGTTGTCACAGTGTTTGAGGAACAGAGACGGAGAGAGAATAAAATTTCAAAGGCTGTCTGCTTGATGCGTAGCCATTATTTCATCGGAATAGTGGAGCAACAAATGTTCTTAGTCAAAGCAGAAAAATGGTCCGAAAATACAATTTAGATAATGTCTTCATTTGAAGCATTTTATATTTACTTTAGGCTTATTGAATTTTCCGTTCTTTTCCTTTTGTCCTGCTTATATTTATTCAGTTGGTGTTGTAGTTGATGCGCATGCTGTGTAACATCTTTGAAAAGAAATAGTGAGAAGAAGTTAAACGTTGCGTTCGTGATTGTGGACGTTGACGAATAATTCCGAGTCGCTATGTTGAAGTTAACGGGCTGAAAATGAGTCCGAGAGCAAAATCAGCTTAAAACACCTTATTATACTAATGAATGCCTTAAATTAACTCCCTACTGATTTTCGAAATTAAATATTAGCACACACTTCTTTTTCTTGGTGAAAAAAAAAAAAATCCACCCAGTGTGCAGGAGCTCTCCATGACTTGTGCATACTGTATATACTGTACTGTATATAGGGGGTTGGACAACGAAACTCAAATACTGGCCAATTAAGTGTTGGAGGTTTTGTGGCTAAATTTGACCAGCCTGGTGGCCAATCTTCATTGATTGCACATTGCACCAGTAAGAGCAGAGTGTGAAGGTTATAGCACAGTTTTGCGGAAAAATTGTTGGTGCGCGTCTTGCTGGCGCATCTGGAACCAAGACAGCAAGTCTTTGTAATGTATCAGGAGCCACATTATCCAGGATAATGACAGCATACCACCAAGAAGGACGAACCACATCCAACAGGAGTAACTGTGGACGCTGTCTGAAAGGGATGTCCGGGTGCTAACCAGGATTGTATCCAAAAAAACATAAAACCACAGCTTCCCAACTCACTGCAGAATTAAATGTGCACCTCAACTCTCCTGTTTCCACCAAAACTGATCTCCACAGGGTCAATGTACATGGCCCGGGCTGCTATAGCCAAACCTTTGGTCACTCGTGCCAATGCCAAATGTCAGTTTCAATGGTGCTAGCAGCGAAAAGCTTGGGAAGTGGACAATGTGAAACATGTATTGTTCTCTGATGAGTCCACCTTCACTGTCCTTCCCACATCCGGGAGAGTTACGGTGTGGAGAAGCCCCAAAGAAGCGTACCACTCAGACTGTTTTATGCCCAGAGTGAAGCATGGGGGTGGATCAGTGATGGTTTGGGCTGCAATTTCATGGCACTCTCCAGACCCAATACTTGTGCTAGATGGACGCGTCATGCCAAGTCTACCGAACCATTCTGGAGGACCATGTGCACCCAATGGCTCAAACATTGTATCCTGAAGGCGCTGCCGTGTATCAGGATGATAATGCACCGATACACACAGCAAGACTGGTGACCGAGTGGTTTGATGAACATGAAAGTGAAGTTGAACATCTCCCATGGCCTGCACAGTCAGGAGTTTTGGAGGAGCGAGTCTGGAAACGTTTTCTGCAAGAAGAATGGCTCAAAACCCCTCTGGCCACTGTGCAGGACTTGTATCTGTCATTCCAAAGACAAATTGATGCTGTATTGGCCGCAAAAAGAGGCCTTACACCATACTAATGAGTTATTGTGGTCTAAAACCAGGCGTTTTAGTTTCATATATATATATAAATAAAAGTAACTATACACCAAATGCAAGGCAGTGATGAGGCTTTTTCCCGTAAGTGTTCATGGAGCTACTGTTCACAAAAAAACGGTTAGTTCAGACGTGCAATCTGTCAGTCACAGGTTTGAATTTCTGTATTTGTCCCAGGATATTTCTTATATAAAGTTTCCTTTCTCTTTGTTCTCTTTGTATAAGCTCCATTCTCTCCATTTTTCTTCTTCCACAATTTATTCTTAAAATTCAGGAACAGGCAGTGGAGAGACATACTGTGACAGCGAGGCAGAGCAATCAGGGGGATAATCTATAATGAATGTTGTAATAAGGATTGATCAGATCCCAGGGCATTACGAGGAAAGCTGAGGCAACACGAATCATTTTACTAAATAAAAGGAAAATTGATATCAGGGTAGCTCAACTGATTTAACCGATTGAAGAAGATATAATGCTAATGTAACTACTAACTGATAAATCTTAGTGTTCTTAAAGGGTTAACACTCGGGCTTTTCATCTGTTTGTTAAACACAGCACCGCTCATCCTCTCCAGATGATGTTCATGATAATAATAATAATAATAATAATAATAATCACTTACTCTTACATTGTCTATACCGCTTTATCCTGTATACAGGGTTGAAGGTGTCTGGAGCCGATCCAAGGAGACTTTATACATACACACACTCACATGCTCGAGCAATTTGGGAACGCCAATCAGTGTAATCTCTGTGTCTTTGGACTGTGGGAGGAAACCGGAATAAACGCACCAGGCACGGGGAGAACCTGAAAACTGCATGCACACAGCCCCGAGGCAGGGTCCCTGGATGTGCAAGGCAACAGTGCTAACCACTATGCCATCGCGCAATAATAATAATAATAATAATAATAATAATAGTAGCAGCAATAATATCACACACCAATATTCAACCCATGCTGTTGAGCACAGTCCTGTCGTTTCTATAGCAATGGTGGTTTGTACACAGCCGGGTTGCCAACCCTCCCTCGTTTCTCATCTGGGCTTTGGGACTGGCACCAGCGGAGTAATTTGTATTGGCACGGGGTAAAGATCCTTCCCCACGTCCCATCAGTGTCAACCTGGCGGTGGCGGGGCTTCGTCCTCCTCACCTCGCCTGCCTGACTCACCCCGCCTCCGTAACTACTGTACAATGTTTAGAGTTTAGAGTATGTGGTTTAAAACATGATCAAAAGTCCTGAGTGGAGAGTAAGGCTTCGTTGTTTGTGTGTGTGTGTGTGTGTGTGTGTGTGTGTGTGTGTGTGTGTGTGTGTGTGTGTGTGTGTGTGTGTGTGTGTGCTTTACAGCTCTGTGTGGCGGTGATGTAAAAGGACCTGAAGGCATCATCTTGTCTCCCGGGTTCCCAGAGCTCTATCCTAACTCATTAAACTGTACGTGGACAGTGGAGGTCAACCATGGCAAAGGTAGACACACACACACACACACACACACACACTTTAATTTTACTCACTTCTTTCTCCTGTTTTTTTTTTTAATTTTTTTATAATAATTAGGATTTCACTTGCCTAGGAAAGTGTAGTACCAGCAAATAAACAGCATGGCTGCAAATCGCATTACTCTCACAGCTCTCATTCATTTTCCACATTCGACACCGAACACTTCACCACAATGACCGGATCATATTCTTTACAGTAAATAAGCAAATAACAACCTCAGATTTCTAGGCTGTTATAATTGAATTCTCATGACTTTTTAATCAGCGATGCTGTTTGTGAAGCACTGATAGAATTTACAGTGCGAGTCTCATTCAAGACTTATAATAAATAAATATGTTTTTCGTCCTGGAAATACTCAAATTGAGTTTATTTTGTTAGGACTGAAAATTGTGGAAATTTTATTCCGGATTATTATATTAATATTTGAATTATATTTATTATATGTAATATATTCATAATGTACAGTACAGAATAATCACGTGTACAGTGCCGGAGTTAAAAATGATATCCAATACAGGTATCAATATGAGTCGATATACGATAAGACTCAAGATTTTAATATCAGTATCACAAAAAAAAAAATACTACAAACTCGGAATGGTTGGAGTTTAAGCCCGGTATAGTTTTGTGTTGTCGTAGCCGATCCTCCACATATAACAGATGTGGAGATATCCACAGATAACTACAGTTACATCTACTGTATGTTAGAGATGAGGGAGTTTTTTTTTTTCAATAATGAATCACGATTCGTTTGTGTGGTGATTCACGTATCGCCACACTGACTCCAAAATCGTTGTTTTTTTAAAAACTACTTTTACATTTATAATAGCGATGCATCAGTCGATCAGTCAGTGACCAGAATTGTCTAGTTTTCAGTTTAATTTGCCGGTGACCAGTAATCGGCCGATCGGCATCAGATATAGATAGACAGATATACTTTATTGATCGTATGAGGAAAATTATTGGAAATATATAAACGATTCTGTTACATTATCAAAAACCATTATCCGTTCTGCCTTTTCCTCCAAACCCTTTGAGCAAATTAGTCTCAAACCCACTCGTTACACACCGGTCTCAAAACACCGCCAGCGCTAATTAGTCAAAATTAGTCACCCGCGTGCACGCGGTCAGGTGGGATATTGAGGCTTTGGAGGCGTTTGAGGCGGTAAAACTTTGTCTTTTCTTTATAACTTTACAGTCGGTGCATTTTTTGTCGTTTGTTATTGTTTAGAAATAATAATTATGGCGGATGGCAGAGATACGTGTATGATCAGTATTAAGGTAGCTTTTCTGTTTAATTTCATTTGTATTTGAAGTTTGTATTGTTTAATAAATGCTGCTCTTGGTCTTTAAGTGAGGAAACTAATGTTCTAAGGATCGGACTACATTTACTTAATCATTACACGTTTTTGAAAGATTTAAAAACAGAATCGGGGGAAATCGTACAGTAATATCAAATCTAAATATTTATCAAATTTTGATACTTATAGAATCGCAATTTTAATTGAATTGGAACATAGGAATCGTAATAATATGTTTGAAGGTGAATGCTGATTCCCATCCCTAGTATATATATTCCAGCACGGACAGGGACGGCCCTGGCATAGGCCACATACAGTACAGGAGGCAGACAGCTAGAGCATCAAATGGCAGGAAGGATGCCAAACCCCCAGGGGTGCCATAGGAGCATTTTTTGTTTGTTTGTTTTAAATTTTCGGCTGAACGTTTTTAGATGGTACTACTAAATGTCTTAAGTGTTATTTGCATTTATAACACTTGATTCTTGTGACTAGTTAACATTCACCTAACTTTATTCATCAGCTGCGACGGTGTTTCGGGGAGGCGTTCGGTGCACTGGCACGTGCAGGGGATATGAGTGCTTCACCCCCGGTATCGAATCATGTTTAGCCATAGTGTTTTACGTTTATTTTGTATTCAGCAAAAAAATTTAAATAAAAAAATAGTCTAGATTTTCTAACAAGCCCTTTCAGTGATGTTTCAGGCTTTTTTGCTAAATGTGCAACAGCTTCTGTCTTCCGCGTGATCTTGGCGAGCTGTGCATCAGAAACGGAGCCGAGCGCCGCGTACTCAAGCGCTGAACCGCGCCTGGATTAAAATTTAATTCAATAGCACTTCGATTATCCTGCTCTGCCTGCTACACATGTCCTTATTTGTAGTGCAGGACATTAATGCTGCGCTTTGTAGTCATTCTTTAGTGCATTCATATTTCTGTTTAACAGAATGATCCATGTTCCTAAAATCAAAACACACCATAACGTCCAGCACTTACTGTACAGTACAACAAATTATAATTATAAAAAAAAAAAAAAAAAACTAATGTTGTATGAATACATAGTTTACATTAAAATCCAGTTCAGTTCAAAAAGCGTGCGAGTGACATACTGTTGTTTTTTCTTTTTGCTTGGGTCAGACGTTTAATGCAACAACTCACCGAGCGCGCCAGCAGACCCAGGGCCGCGTGTATACAGTATACAACCTGCTGATTATCAATATTTTTATTATTTAATACAATTTCAGCATTAGAGCTTTTCTGTATCCAATTATAAGTTTTACTTTAATGCAAAACTTCAAAACTATATTTAAAAAAAAACCCTATAAATAAATGAATGTGCCTTAGGCGTGCTTTGGAACCGGTTCTCCAGTCCCTGCTGCCATGTGAGCTGTTTCTCGCCCTCTCTCTTTGCTGAACTAATGATTATTTGGCACCCGCTCTTGCTCAGGCGTTCAGTTCACCTTCCATGCTTTCCATCTGGAGGATCACCACGATTACCTGCTGGTTACTGAGAACGGCAGCTTCGCTCAGCCCCTGGCACGCCTCACAGGCTCACAGAGGCCTCCGACCCTCAACGCCGGCCTCTACGGCAACTTCCGAGCCCAGCTCCGCTTCATCTCCGACTTCTCCATCTCCTTCCACGGCTTCAACATCTCCTTCACAGGTGAGAAAGAGCTGCACGCGAAACCGGAGCCTAATTAGAAACAGATTTTTAAAGCGCTGTTGTTGTTGTTGTTGTTGTTGTTGTTGTTGAACAAATTAAATCACTGATATGGTGGAACTTTTTGTAAGGAGACATATGTTTATCATTTTAATTTCAGTATCAGAAGAAAGACAGAGTGATGTTTTTTTTTTTTGGTAAAATATAGTAAAACAGTAAAAACAGTAAAACAGTGGCTGTTAGAAATGTCGTGCTTGTTAGAAGAAGTTAGAAGAATTTAATAAAATATCTTTCTTTAAAATGACTGCTTTAACTTTAACATAGTAAAAAGTATATCTTTATTAACATTTTAAATAAAAAAGTTTCTTGAAACAAAATCTAAACTTTTAAAACTAAAACCTATAATACCAGCAATTATTGCTATGACTATTATTGCACTGTTACTATTATTATTATTATTATTATTATTATTATTATTATTATTATTATTATTGTTTGTTGTTAACTTTTTTTACTTTGCCAGCACATTTGTTGAAATGCCAGCACTTCCTTCTTGCTTTGCCTCATTATTATTATTATTATTATTATTATATATTGATAATAACAACAACAGCAACAACAACAATAATAATATTAGTAGTAGTAGTCGTAGTATTGTTATTATTATTATTATTATTGTTATTATATATTGATAATAACAACAACAGCAACAGCAACAACAACAACAACAATAATAATATTAGTAGTAGTAGTCGTAGTATTGTTATTATTATTATTATTATTAATAATAATAATGATAATAATAATAATAATAAATTTAATCCTGTTTACCTCCTGGCACTTTTTTCTTACCTTATCTCATCATTATTCTTATTTTTATTACTATTATTATTATTATTAGTAGTAGTAGTAGTAGTAGTATTAATTCATGTTTTTATTTATTTATTTACTAATCCTGTTAAATCCTTCTAGCACTTTTTTCTTACTTTATTATTATTATTATTATTATTACTACTACTACTACTACTACTAGTAAGATTACTACTACTGCTAATAATATTATTAATAATATTAATATTAAGAATAATAATAATAATAATAATAATAATAATAGAGAATTTATCATTTTAATTTAATTGATTGCCAGTTCACCTCCACAGTTGTCTTCTTTCCCCAAACTAAACAGGTTTTCCCGGATTTCTCCAAAAAGTGGACACACTTTTCATCCAAAAATAACTGCAGTACAGATGTGACAGATATATTATGAATAGGGCCCAGACATTCTCAGCCTCATACAGAAGTTCCTACGCAACTACTTGGCAGTAAAGGGTTTATCTGCAGTAGGGGTTTCAGACACTGCAGGGGGTTAAACGGGATTTCTGTGCACTCTTGTATCTCTGGCGATAAAGCCACCTCACGGGCGCCTGAACGCCTTTAACGCGTTGATAAAACGTAATCGTTCTGCAACAGCTTGAGGTCCGTCTCGTCTCGGCTGCCGATCTGGAGCTCGGGACTTATCACTGGCACCTACTGGCTTTAACACCCTGAGGTAATGAATGTGAGACCACGCATAACTGGTGCATATATGATGTGAGATCACTCGCCGGATCGCTCCTCCTTGATAAAATACAGTAGCTAGGGGTTAAACCTGTGCTGTCAGAATGGACTTATCGAAATTTTAATGGGCGGAAAAAAAAAAAAAAAAAGACAAAACTCCCCAAAAGCTACTTTCCTGTCGAGATAAAAAAGCCTCAGAAATTCATGAGCACTTTAAATCCTTAACCCGTGCGCCTACGGTTAAACATCGCTCGCTGACAAAAGAGCTCTTTGCTCGAACGAGAGGCTTTAAGGACTCTGACTGCGTACTTTTAAAGCATGTGAACAGGCAGGCAGGAAGGTCTAACTAATAAAGTAGTTTCTAGCAAACTACTACACCTTAACTATACATCTGCCTTAATGAAGGTTTGTACATTCGCATATATTTTTTTTTTTTATTTGAGGCAGGATGTTGACCTTTTGGTGTTAATTGCACACGTTGACACATAATGCATGATTTTATTTTATATTTTTGCCAGCAAGGTCTACAGGAATGAAAAGCAAATTGATCTTTGGAGGACTGTGTTTGTCATGCTAACTCGGCACCGGGCTTTAGCATGCAGAGCACGCTACGCTTTCCACTGGGAACTGATGCAATGGTCAAGAAAAGGCACAGCTTGGTTTATTTCTTCTTTTTTTTTTTTTTTACATTTTATGATGATGATTTTTTTTCCACACAAACCTTTAAGGCGAATTCTCACAGGTTTCCGGACGTGTGAAGAATGAGCGATGGCGTGGCCTCACAGTGATGCAGAGTTAATGCTCGGTGCACAGGAATCCAAATTGGTGCACATTAGCACGCGTCGATTGGTGCCGTAGCGCGTTGGGGTTGTTAGTCTGGTGTTTCCATTTGCACCTTAAGTACTTTATGAAACATGACTGGAAATGCCGCAGGTAAAAGAACTACAGTACTTCAGCTTTTCCCTAAAGCCTTCATGAATGGTTTTATAGTAGAGAATAATTGGTAGGACTGAGTTCCCTTTTTCTTCCCAGTTTTGGTCACCTGCCACTTCCTTCCCAGCAGCCACCTCAACAGCATCTTCTCCATGCTTCCAGCTAAGGCACATTAAGACAGGCAATTGCCTATTGCAGCTTGCAACTGTTTTAAGCTCAGTTTTTAAACTCCAACTTTTATTCGTCACATACACATTACTGCAAAGTGAAATGCTTTATTTTGCATATCCCGGCTTCTTGTTCGTAGGCTGGGGTCAGAGTGCAGGGTCAGGCATTATTCGGCACCTCTGGAGCAGCGGCAAACTGGCGGAGCTGGGGCTCGAACCGTCGACCTTCCGATCAGTAACTCAGAGACTAATGTCACAGGTCGGCATTTTTCACCCACTTCCGCTTCTACTCATACAGTATACAGAGGTCACAGAAGGCTGGACTGGAAAATTGGAAAGGAGGCCAGGAAGATAAGGGAGACTGAGACCTACGGTTGGCGATAATGCAACGTATGGGAGTGCAACCACCATTAAACAACGAGGAAGAAGAAGAAGAAGAAATGGATGCCCACATTTTTATCTAGTCACTGATTTCAAGATCTGGACTTGCTCAAATGGTTAAGGCTATGGGTTACTGGGCTACTGATCAGGAGATCTGAGGTTCAAGCCCCAGCATCGCCAAGTCCTGGCTGACCCTGAGCTCCGCTCCAGCTTCCAAACTGGGATATGTGAAAAAATAATTTCACTTTGAACATGTGACAAATAATTGAATGTTATTATTGTTGTTGGGATTCCTCTAACGAGACTCCACTTTGATTCTGAATCTGTTATTTTTTCACCACCTGCTGGATTCAGTGTATAATCGTACACATGGTTGACTTCTGCTCTCAATAAACCCTTAAACTCGTTCAATAAACTTGACCACCTACAATATGTTTCCTTCTATTACCGTCCACCTGCTCTTTCTGGACTAACCCTAAATCATACTAAAGCAAAACTAGGACAGGCTTCGCATTTCTCCAGCTATTCATACATCATTTGGACTTCCTGCCACAATGCTGTAAACAATGTCAAATGTATAGTAATAAAACGTATACCGTTTTTTTTTTCATAGCATTCGTTTTTTGTATTTCTGTACGTATTTGAACTCAGAGTACGATCTGGAGCCGTGCGAGGACCCGGGTGCGCCTCGATTCGGTGGCCACAGCAGCAGCAGATTCAGCGTGGGGGACTCGGTCACGTTCTGGTGCCTGCCAGGTTATCGGCTGCAGGGTCCACGGGGCGTCACGTGCCTGGGTGGCGGACGGCGCACATGGAGCGCCCCTCTGCCAAGGTGTGTGGGTACGTGGTGAGCCGATTTCATTCGCTTAGAGCTGGGACAGCTCCTTCAGGGGTTGCATTGAGGCACGGCGATGTTTAGGGGTACTTTTACAAAACTTTTGACTTGCATTTTAGGGGTGTTGATTTGGTTTTAGTGTAGAATTTATAGTATAAGCTCCGAGTAGAAAAAGAGAAAAAATAAAACTTGCTGCTGAAGTGTCCAGTGCCTCAGATGCAACTCGTGAGTGACAAGGTCATCTGCTGGGTTTTTGTATAGGGAATATGTGAAGCTAGTGCATCTGTTACTCATGTCAATCATAGACATTTATTATGATGTCCTGTATAACATAATTGTACGCCGTCTATTCATCTGCATCGATCTGCCTGTCTTCCTCAGCTGAATGCGGATCGACCGTTTCCCAGAACGTAGGAGTTCTCTTGTCCCCGAACTACCCTCTGAATTACGAGAACAACCACGAGTGCATTTATAACATTCAAGTGCAGAGAGGGAAAGGCATCAACATTACGGCAAGCAGCTTCCGTCTGGCTCAAGGTGACATCTTAAAGGTAAGCAAAGCAACAAGAAGATCTCTCTCGCTCTGCCTTTCTTTCTCTTTCTTGTGAAAGGATGAGGGATGATTACGGAAATCTTTCTTTTTTTTATGACACTACTGTATGCATACGCTAAGAGCTTATTTTGTAATTTGTTGCTTTATCCAGGACCTGGAGCTATCAGAGCGTAGCAAAGCTATTAGTAATACTTTAGGCGGTTGACACGTAGTGTAGAATAATGTATGTTAAAATAGGTTAAACCGCTTTACTGAGCAATTTTCGAACATATAATAGATCCGTTATTGGAAGTTACTCATCACGGTGTCACCTCAGACTGTGGTGTGCCAAGTGCACGGATCCAAAGTAGTTTATAGTTTAATGCATGTCATCGGTTTGGGCCAAAAGTTAGCACTTAGCGAGATGAAATGCATCAAAAAACTTTGCTACAAAAAAAAAAGAAAAGAAAAAGATAGAAAGAGAGAGAAAAAAAACATGTTGTTTGTCGATGCTAATTTATTGATTTATTTTATTTATTGACTTACTTACCTAGCAAATGGGAAATGGGAAAATTACTGCTTAAATATAAATAATATTGAATACATAATAATAATAATAATAATAATAATAATAATAATATGATGATGATGATGATGATGATGATGACCATCATCCATGACTAAATAATGAATATGTAATTTCTGAAATTATTTTTACATAAAATTGCTAGAATGCCATTTTATTACGACATTTTCCTGAACATGATAATTACAATGACGTTTTTATTAATTTATTTAAATCATTTCTAGGAGATTTTTAAATATTAATATAATATCCAAGTAAAATTTTAATGTTATACTGTATTAACTAAAGATGAATTTGTTAATTAATCATTAATAATTAATTATTAGTAAAGTGATATATAGTCGCACAAATTTATTTAAGCAACCCTAAACCTTTAAATGATTAATTCCTGTATCTTAAACATGTATTTTTTTTATTATATTTGTATGTATATTATATTTGTATGTATATTTTATTTGTATGTATATTTTTTATGTACTATTTGTATTGTTTATGTTGATAAAAAAATGGACAATTATGAACGGTAAACCAATTGTTAGGAATGAAGCATCTCCACTCACTCGAGCCTGTGTTTGTTTCTGGGGTTTCTCAGATTTACGACGGACCGGATAACACGGCAGATGTTCTCGGAGCGTTCTCCAGTTCCTCCATGCAGGGAGTCACGCTCAGCAGCACATCGAACCACCTCTGGCTGGAATTCTTCTCGGATCAGGAAGACACCGCGGAGGGCTTCAAACTCAGCTACAGCAGTAAGGGCTCGATTTTACCGTAGCTGTCCCTTTTTAACTGGACGAGGTGAACAGATTCAAGATTAAGGAATACTGTATGATAACACTGATTATATCTGTGAGAGGGTTTCAGTTCCAAGAGTTTGGGTGGCACAGAACCATGTTTTCTTCCGGGCTCTCTTCAGGTTCTCACAATGTTTTACATGGTAGTTTGTTTCTTCTGCTCAAACACACACAGCTGATTTAATTAATCCAGGTTCAGTGGGTATGTGTTGGTGTGTTGGAATAAAGTGTTGGTGAATTCCAGCCTCTGCCGGACACTGACCCTCCAGTACTGAAGTTGAAGATCCATCATAAACATACTGTATATTCTTTGGTGTATATTCCAAATTCTTTTTTTTTAAATAATTTTTCCTTGATTAGCTTTTCCCTGCAGTAGGTTTTGCTTCCTTTTGCTTTAGTTGTGTCCAATTCCTCCCCGTCACTAGGGGGCTCCCACATTACGCTACTACTACCACTCATTCTGGAGAGCCGAACACTATCACGTATTTCCTCCGAACCATGTGACGTCAGACGCATCTTTTCGGGCACCATTGCGGGCGGCGTAAAACACTTGGAGGACAGCGCTATCTGTTCCATCCGCTTGCGTGAGCTCACAGACGCCCCTGATTGGCTGTAGAGCCGTGATTGATGTGGGAGCACTTAGTACCTCTCATCCCTCCCCTCTGAGAGAGCTCGGGCCATCAGCTCTCTCTAGACCTCCGGCTGCGAGAGGTTACAGCATCACCCGGGAATCGAACTCGCGATCTCCATATGATAGGGTGAAGACAACGGTGCATTTGTCACTTGCACCGCGGCCTAAAACGTTTTTAATGTAGCAATATGAAAGCTTGTAGACAGGTGGACAAAGTGTATTGAATAGATTTGTCTTTTCTAAAAGTTAATTAAAATCAATTCTACTGACATATTGCAGATGATTTTTCTTCTTCTTTATAAAGTAAGAAATAAAACAATTGGTGTTGCGCTGTTATAGGAAAATAATCAGCAACAAAGCATCACTGTTAGCCCGAAATATATTTCCATGCAAAAAAAACACAGTTTTGTCACATTACTTACCAATCTTACTGTGTTGTATTAAGATTACTAGTTGAATCAACTGAAAATTTCCCTCTTTTGCATTCATCGTTCTGATTCAAATTCTCATCAATTATTTAAGGCAAGACAAATCTAGGATAGTTTGATGAACAATACAATTTTCTTGTGTAGTAAAATACCACAATTGAAGTTTAGAGGTGAGAGCTAAACAAGTATTTATCTGTCGGGAATTATTTTTACTTTTTTTTTAAAGGAAAAGTGCAGGTTAATTTGTTTTATTTTTACTTTATATTTTGTATTAATTATTTTTATGTATTTATTTTTTGGGGCTGTGGAACAAATAACTAGAGTTTCCATTATTTCCTATTGGAAATTTTGCTTTGATTTATGAGTGTTTTGAAATACGAGCCCAATTCCGGAACAAATTATGTTCATAATCCAAGGTTCCACTATATATTTATTTAGTGGAAGAGTGAAGTCTATTTCTCAGGGTTTACAGTGTAGTGCGATTGGTTTATATGTTTTATTCAATAACAGCTTGCAAGTTGTTCATTTTTTTAGAAAGTTTTTTAGAAACAATAATATATTCGCACTGGGGCATTGCTTAAAGCTCTTAGTTACTGATTGGGGGTTCGAGCCCCAGATCCACCAAGTAGCCACTGGTGGGCCCTTGAGCCAGGCCCTTAACCCCTCCAGGGGTGCTTTACCTTGGCTGACCCTACACTCTAACCCCAGCCTCCTAACATGCTGATGTGCGAATAAAAATAAATAAATAAAAAAGCCCTGGTTAGTGATGTGTACTGTATATGACAAATAAGGGCCTAACTTGTAATTGAATTATCCATTTATTGTTACATCCAATGTCCAATGTTTTCAGTTAGATTCTATAGATCAGCTATAAATGTTCGTTCTTTACCACCGTCTCTTCTTTCTGGCTGTTGATGAACACCACAGGTTAAGTATAACCAAAAAAAGCACCTTCTTGAAAACTTTCACATTTAGGAAAGTGTATAGTTCTTTAAATTTTCACTCTGAAAGCACTGACACTGAAGACTCCTTTCATGAATCTTTTTTTTTTTTTTCGGTAGAGCGAATATCCCATCCCACATCTTTGTGCAAGTTGTTTTTACAAACATGATAACGTAACAACATAAACGTATGAGAACATCATACAGTATACACACCACACACCTGTGTTTTGTCGCCGCACTACTCTCAAAGCTCATTTTGTTGGAAAATCAAAACAGAACTTTCCTACCAATCAAAAACGGATGCGGGAATTCTTCTGTGCCAGACACGATTTAGCACTGTTGACCAAAAAGAATTCCCAAACCGAACATTTTCTCTGTGTGATGAGGAATAATGAGGTTCAGGAAGGTCAGATAGATGAGTCTCGCTCTCTGTCATACTTATTAGTCCGTCCCATACTCCCTCAGTCTCTCACCTCGATTTCACATAATGGAAAATTTAACCTCCGTTCATTTTCATTCCTTAATTAACTTATTCATTACATTATCAACTTGGACTCTATTGTAAAACAACCCTTCTGTCTTGCACCTAATTTGCTTTGCTTGGAATTACAGGGTTCAACCTGCAGCGTTGGCCGCCGGTAATCGAAACTTTCATCAAAAAGCTAGCATGACTTTGCCCTCATGAGAAAGTTTGTGTGGAAAAAAAAAAAAAACTGATTGCGAGTCAGAATTATATGAGAATTAATTTTTTGCAGATTTTCCAATTGCAGGATTTTATCTGTTTTAATTCATAAATACTGTGCTGTCCTTTTTCAAAGTCTTCTTCTTACTATTTTACTATTCCTTTTGTCTGATCAAGTCCTCTTCTCAATATCACTGTGTTTTATGGGGCACTTGACCCTGCTATACTATACCGTAGTTTCTTTTTTGTCCTACTCTTAACTCATGTTTTAATCGGCTATATAAAAATATTCCGCATTTCAGTCTCACACACTCGAGTTCTTCCATCGACAGCCGAGTTCTCGTGATTGTGTTTTATATATTATGTCAGATGTTTTAAAATAAAATCTGCATTTCCTCCTTGGCTCTTCCCTCAGGCATGCAGGGTCATGGTTCAGGCTCACTCGAGCTGATTCGTTTTTGCAGTGGTTCTTTAGATGAAAATATTGATTTGATTGAAAGAACATGGCAAGGTCAACAAGGATATTCAAACAGAGACGGATACAACTGAAATGTTTCAAAGGTTTGAGCTTCCCAGACTTCTTATAGCAGAATGAGAAATTGATTAGAGTACCCCTGAAGATGAAAGAACACTGATTATGTTTGCATCCGCCACCCCCAGTGTTGGTACAAGTCTGTCAATGTATGATGAGTCAAACTGGGACTTTTGATTGTGCAGAATAACAGAACATGGTTATAAGAGTGAAAGAAAAAAAAAAACTTTACGTCTCTATATAATCTCCTGCTACACTAATGCACGTATCCCAGTGTTTCTACCATCAATGTAGAAAGGTTTATCAGTACACCAAAGCCAGAAAGAGTCTCCCCACTTCACGTCTTATACGCTAGCCTCCCAGGTGGCATGCCTTGTGGAGAAGAGTGTCCGGAGCTGTCAAAATGCAAAAAGACAAAATTGATTGTGAATTTAATACCCAAGACCTGCTACTCACCAGAGTGTATACCTTGTATAGACAGCCGATGATATGGGATGGTAGCCGGTTATGCGTTGCCAGTCCTGGTTTTAGTTGAGGCGCCCCGCAATGAGCAGTGGAGCTGGCCTTGGTGCTGAAGCGATTTCATGGCTTTGTTTTCCCGGTTGAATGAGGAGCGTTAACATGGCAGGAGGTGTTGGCTGTGGACCCACTATCACACTTATTATGATTTTGAAAGGAATGATTGAATGAAAGACTTGCTGGCACTTTCATGAAACTGATGTAGCAGTTTAAACATCAAACCCAAATTTGGATTGTGACAGATAAGTGTATACAGTTTGATTTGCCTAAATTCATGAAATCAAAGCAGATGTTTTAAAAGTTACTATTTCTTGAACAATTAACCTAGCCCTCAGAGCTCCCTAGTGTGTGTGTGTGTGTGTGTGTGTGTGTGTGTGTGTGTTAATGCTTCAGTGGAAACCCCCCTCAGTTAATACTTTGTTCATACCTCAAACTCCTTTGAACTCGAAATGTGCAGTTTCAGCATCTCTGTAAATGAGCTACTGCTGAGTCACGTCCCCCAGAAAACAGCAAAGCTGAGCAACAAATAGGGGGAGGTGATCTGCTTATATTAGGTCACATTAGGAAATATTATAGAAAATAAAAAACAGGGAATGTGTACAAACACTGGAGATGTGTCTGAATTTCTTAAAATGACAAAAAAAATTTATTGTGTAATAGTTGACCTCTAATACTGCTTATGCATTGGGGTGGTTATGTTACACCCCAATTTTTGCAATGGTCATTGCAAAAATTAACATTATCTCGTTAAAAAAATAACAAACAAAACAGAGCTTTTAGCATTGTAAATGTACCAATACCCTCCTCACCTCTGAAGCAATAATTCTCATAAATACAAACTTTATGTTCCCATGAAACATTGTCCTGCGTGTTCCTCCGCCATGCAGAAATATATTTATATCAATAAACCGAACAATTTCCTTTACTTCTATCCAGACATGCTACACAAAATCCATAACAGCATAATGAGCAGTCATAACAGCACGCTGTTCCACATGCTTCTCATTTTGACTGCTGAAAACCTTTTGCTGTTGAATTTCCCTGTTTAATTTTATTACCACGTAGTCCGGATCCATTACACCCCGTTTAAGCTACTCTTTTCCTCCGGGACATCAACTCCTGATGGGCCTGGTGGTGCTCGTCTCACTCGCACCTTTCCTAATGAGTTAATTAGGCATGCCGCTCGCTCGTTAAGCTCTGATTAACTCATAATGGTTTGAATGATATTATTTGTGTCCCTATTTATTACAATTACTTATACAGAGGACATCCTTTGTGAGTGTAATTTTTTATTATATACACTGGAATCTTCATGTCAAGCTCGGTTAAGCCAAAGTGATATATTTTCCTACCAACTTACTACACCGGATGTCGAGTTCGCTTTCGCAAGGTCACATGACTACCCAAGTTTTACTACAAGTTTTCATATTCCGAATGCTCGGGTAGAATCAAACAGGCAGCTTAAAGAAGAGTGAATATAAATGGATAAATAACATTTTCTCTAGTGATGGAAAGAATCTCGGGTTCCTCTCTTTCATTCCGTAAAGCGGATAAGCCTCGAGAGCAAATTGGCAAGTCGTTAAAGCTTTAAAGAAATATCCTTACTTTACACTTAGAGCAGGAAGCGCTGGAAACAGTAAAGCAAATAAACTAGTCAAAAGAGTGATAAATATTTGCATGGTTGTCTCATTTTTTTCTTTATATATATATATTTTAGTTGATATTGATGATATAATATATACTTCCATTAGCGCTTTTACAGGAATATAATCTGACATGATTTCTCGCATTATTTCTGAAGCCCTCAAAACTAAAAGGGTCCCAACATTAACCTTGCATGCATATTTATATATTCTTTTTCTATGTTATTCATTCCTGCTTTTCGTTTTGACATTTTCCCCTCATTAACATAATAACCTTAAAAAGAACTTTCTTTTCATCCTTATTAATGCTTTATTTTTGCCTTAACTAGAGGGATAACCTTGAGCATACATTTCTCACAACATTATACAGTACCTAGCACGCAAATCAGGTAAATGAATTTAACACAAAACAGAACGGTCTCAAATGCTTATTCATATATTCACAGCAGCCATGTTTTTGAAGCAATTTTTCGAGACATATTTGATTCATTCAGAACAAACAGGCTGGTTTACAACCGGCATTTAATCCACAGTGACATGTAAAATGCCAGACCATGCATTCTGCTGTAAGCTGTATTTAAACACTACAACATCTGCAACAATCTCATTTGTGTATACAGCGTGTACTTGCATACTGTAGCAAATGGTGTGGACTATTATTGTTATGTTTAGCCAGACCAGAAAAAGAATATGCGTATTCTGTTTATTTATTCTCCTGTAGTGACAATCCAATGAGTATATAATGACAGCTGGATTAGTCTCTCAGGTCAGACCTCAAGCTTCGAATTTGGAACATTTTGTAAACAACTGTGGACAAGAAACTCCTACTTCCTCAAAATGAACCAGTTTGACTGACACCGCAGGCAATCAGCGACAGATTTTCCGGCTAGCAAACACACAAGAGCATCTTGTTTACCCGCCAAGTGCTTCACACTAAACTGCTGAATTACATTTAAACATGGTATTCTGCACAAAATGTACATCCATGGTGCACTACTCTTCTTACCATTAAGCAACAACCCGGGTAACATTGTTTCACTGCACATCTCTCTGCGTATCATTTTTCTCATATCTCTAAAGGCATCCCAGCTGTAAGCATCTGAAATATAAAAAAAAATAAATTACATTGCCAAAATTTTTTTGGTGCATTATGCAATAACCACCAATCATCCTCGCTGCACCTGATACAATACTGCCCTCAGACAGAACAGTGCACAATAAAAATGGTTCTTTAACATCAGGATAATTTAACATTAGCTTTCTGATAAATTGTTATCTAGTTAACTGAGCTGAAGGACATGGTCTCATTTTTTCCCCCTTGTTTCTAGTGATCTTTTAATTTTGCTTTGGTAAGCAGATCTTGAAGAAGGTTTGCTAAGTGGGTGTATAAAACATTCTTGACATACTGCTGATAAAACCAGAGAACTACAACAATTTTCAAATCATCAATGATTAAAGGCCATCCCAAAACCCTTAACTTTGGTTGTGACCATGTTGGTTATGGCAACATTATGGTTGGGGCAATGTTTCGGATGTTGGGACAATTTTGGTATTAGATTGTTTTCTTTAATGGATAGCATTACTTTAATAAAATGACTTTGGCCCAACATTTACTACGATGTTGGAATCACATTAAACAAAAGTCCTCAATACAATGTTGTAAATATGACTGTAAAGATGTATTTAGTAATATTTCTCTGCTGAAAGACATTTAATTTTACCACTTAACTCCCCATTCATACATTTAGGAGTGCAAAGAGAATTCTCTTTCTCTTTTTGATTTCTTGGAAATTCTGAGCTCTCATAGGTGGTCACAAGAAAATACACAAAAATATTACACTTGAGTAAAAGTAATTGTACCCTAGGGCGAATATTACTGATGTAAAAGTGGAAGTCCTCCATTTACATGTTTAATTCAGTAAAAATTTAAATGTACTTGTTGGGCAGCTTTCTACGTAAACCAGAAAATAATCCGGTGAGGGTTGCATAGAACTCCTGCTTGGGTCCTGCAGGGCACATGCGGTGCTAGTGTTGTTCTCTCGTGCCTTGCTCGTGATGCTCTCTCCAAGCTCTCCTTGTAGTTGTGGGCCTCTCGCCGAGGACTTCTTGCTTCTCCTTATTCCCTTTATTCTTATTTCTTGCAAAACCACGAATTCAGGGGATTTTCCTCCTTCTCGCAGTACACTCACTGAGAACAGCATGTTCTCATCAAAGCTCTCCTCAAATCCATACACCTACTATGTACCTTTTCTCACCAAAATCTCTCTCTATGAGATTTCTCGCCTGACTCCTGTATGTTTTACGAAAGAGGCTTAAGCCAATTTTGTGATAGGGAATTGAACCTGGGCCGTGAGTGATACCCACTGGTCCACCAGGGTCCGCTTCACTGGTCCTTCAGGCAACCTGGGGCTAGTAAATTCACATATAGTTCATGAGCATTTCATGGGTGCTCTTATTATATGGTCTGGTGACATTCACTCAAACTTAAATCTAGTTAGGAAGGAGGTGGATCCTTATCCTAGATTCTGGGAACGTTGGTGATGAGGTTGAAATACACAATGTTGGACATTAACGGACCATGCACAGACATGCACACACTCATTTACAGCGTAATTCATGACATCTTTCCACTATGCATTCTTTCGTCGACTTCATTGGACCTTAATTTTTGCTGCTATCAACTCCATTCGTACAGACCTCTGAAAAGGAAATTGAAAACCAAACTTCAGTGTAATATAGGGACAAAAATATTGGGTTTTTTTTAAGCTTTTGAATAAACTGTCATATTATTTGGCTTTTAGATTTTCTATTACATTTTTTGGGAAGCATAAGATTATTATTGATAAGTGCGGGGATGTTACTCAAGATGGTGGTTGAAAATGTTGGTAGTTAGGTGACAGTTTGAGTCTTTCTGAAATTGAGAAATTCTAACACAGAAAAACAAGTATCAACCTTCAGACTGTCTTGTAAATCAGAGATGAGGTGTCGATCTGACACTGAATATTCTTTCCATTCTCAGTAATCACTGCAGAACCGGAAACTGCTTTCTCTTTTCCTGACTCAGCCTAGAGGTATAAAACATAGATTTCTTTTTTAACTTGGCAATCCATCCTGCATCCATTTTTTTTCAAGGGGTTCAGCACACCCCTTTTTTATTTATTTATTTTTTTTATCGTACACATTTATCTTACTCGCATATAGTCTTTCTAATGTATCTGTTGCAGGAGTTATGAAATGTATTTTCTTTTTTTGAATATGAGAATATGTACCACTCAGCTCCCTGAATAGCTGTTTCACCTTTCAGCTGCTGCACCGTGTCAGATAGAACTGGATAAATTGCAACAGCAGAGTCCCATAGCTCTGTCTTTCTACTGTCTCACTACTGTAATGCTTATTATATATCTTTTGAGGCTGCCACCAGGGCAGCAACCATGGATATATGGATTTCATGCAATGCATCTGAATTAATACTGGTGACAGTGTTTACAAGATTTTGCAGAACCATCCTTCTGCCTCTCTAGCCAGTCTAAGTAATTATCAGAAACAAACACATCTAAATTTTTTTTTTGGTTTGCTGCTTGATGAGATAATCACTCTCCATTTTTTCTGATTATCACTTTATTCTTACTTAATTCACCACCATGTTCTGAAATGGCTCAAACAATATCTTCGAATCAAAACACTACCGTAGTTCCTGCTGCAACTCTAGGTGGAAAATCATATGGAAAATCATTCATATATGGACTCTGCTGGAGTACTTGCCAGTCACAACTTAAAACAGTGGTAACACACAATCCTTTCACATCGCTCTACCTGTTTATTTCTGTCCCACTACTGCCAATAAAAGTCACGCTGCTATTGTTTTTTTCAATTTCTTTTTTTTTTACTTCACCGCAGGATTTCAAAAGACTTATTTAACTCTCTGCTTCTTTTTTAGTTATAACAAGTTTCATGCTTACTGTACCATGTCTGTGGTAGATACCACTGACCCTTTGTCACCTTAGAAGAAACACTAGAATTGTGCTCCTGGATTTCTCTTGGCACATTAGGTACCTTTGGTTTTTGGTTGTACATTTTGACCTTTCAGCTGACCTTTCAGACCTGTCACCCGTGCTTTTAAGAAAGTCTTCTGTGTCAGACTTCTTAAGCTCTGAAAAGGAAATACTAGAGAGCTACGAGTATACTTTTGGTAGAGATCTGTTGGGCTAACCTTTTTAAAGTGGTTTAGCTTGGTTTGTATTGATTAAGCTAAAACATCCCTTCCAAGACATATGCCGATCAGCCATACCATTACAACACAAAACATTATGCCGAATGTTTGGTTCCCACTGTGCCACCAGGGCGGCTCATTACTCCATAAGACCTCTGAGGGTGTTCTGTGCTGTCTGGCACTGGGATGATTTGAGTGCTGTGGGTTGCCAGGTGAAGCCTCCATGGATTGGACTTGTCTGTCTGGTGCATCTCATGGGTGATTGATCGGATTGAGATCTGGGAAGTTTGTAGTCTGGGTCAACACTCTAGGTCTCTTTGCCTGCTTGCCCCCCTGTGCATGGTGGCCTGTAGTACACTGGGAATTCTGCTGCCTTTCATTCAACGGTGGCATTTTTTGGTGATTTGTGCTGCATTGGCTTTTCTGCCGGATCGGATCGGACTGGACAGGCTAGCGTTTGGTCACTGCCAGGCCAATGTGTTAATGTTGTGTGGTGTTCATGTTATGGCTGATGGGGGTATATTGTAAGATGGCTTGTCATTTTTGTCTGTTATTTTAGTTATCCCACAATCTGTTTATTTAACAAAAGTACATTTCTTTTGTTTAGTGTATACTTTTGTACTGGATGTGGCTGATGTAAGATAGCCAAGTCTCGTTGTCTTTAAAAGATAAGAAGAAATGAATATTTTTACATCACCATCAGATAATTTGATATTAACAGATGTTTTAAAGGGCTTTGTTTTGGATTTTTGTGCAACCAAGATTAGCACCACCACCAATAGAGGTAAGAAAAATAAAGGGAATGGTTTGATGCAAAGAATGCTATAAAGTGAGAAGCAAGTCTGGGGCTTTTTTTTTTTTTTTTTTTTTACTAATCCAGGGAATAAATTGAAAAATATACTAAAAGTACACTGGTGGCCAAAAATATTAAGACAACATATGCTATGCATTATAGTTCTCTCTTTGCACAACAAAGGTGATGTCACTAATTAGTTCTCGCCCATCTGGCTGAAGAGCTAATTACAGTCAGCTGGTTTAGTTAATGGATGGAACAAATATGTGGTAGGACTTTTACTTTCTGTAGCCGGAGTTTAAAAAAATGTAAAACTTGGGAATTCTCAAACGAATGTTCAAATTTATTTCTGTACATGATCTTCAGAAAGCAATCAAGCAGAAATGGATTGAGTGAGTGGCACCAGAGTACTGCAGGCGGGTTTTTGACTCTGTGCCCAGATCCAGCAGGATTGGAAGAATAAAAGACTTCATACTAAATACTGATTGTTGTGTAGCAATTTCATTGCATAAAATATCTTATTCTCATTATTCTTTTTTATCATTATTTTTTTCAACAACAATAAAACTCATTAAAACATTGACTTTCACTTTTGTCTCAATACGTTTTGCCACCACTGAAAAGCACCAATTAAAGTGCAATTGACCCAAAAGACACTGCAAAAATTTATCATCTTAGCTAATGATACATTCTTGAATCTAGACAGGTCTATAATTTCCTAAAATAGGTTTACAACAATCCAAATATAAAATCATTAAGATTATTTTAAGTCAAATGTTCCTAAAGTTGCAAGCGAAAAATGTCTTGTTCTATTGGTCGAGAATTTTGCTAGTTTTTCGGAATTTGTTTCTCAAAAGAAGCAAAAATATCTACCAATAGAACAAAACATTTCCAACTTGTGATTTTAGTAGCACTTGACTAGAATATATTTGGTTTGATGTAAACTTATTTTAAGAAATTATACATACTGTAGGTCGGCTAGATTCAAGAATATCTCACTTGCTAAGATGTCATTTTTGCAGTGAAACTGTAAGTCTTATCTTGAATCTTGTTAAATGAATCTATGATTTCTTAAAACATGATTACAATTAACCAAATAAAAGATTCTTAAGCAAAAAGTTCTTGTTCTATTGGCAGATAATTTTGCCAGGTTTTTTTTTTTTTCATTTAATTCATTTTGAATTTGCAAGACATTTTTGCTCAAATAATCTTAGATTTTGTTTGTTGTGTCCTATTTTAATTATATATAGATACATTTGAGTAGATGCAACAATATTTTACTTAAGATGTATTCTTTTGTGTGCTTGTACAAAAAGGGCCTTGACATATTAGGAAATGAAAATATCTTGAATTTAGTCAAAATTATCTTACATTTCTGAATGTAATATTATAGCAACTAACTATAACATTGTGAATATATTCCTAGTACAGTATATATAAGATTTATATTACGAATTGTTTAGGCATAGACTCACTTGTCAAGGTGAAGATTGTAGGTCTAGATCAAAGAATGTTTATCTTTGCTACAGTTCTTTAACTGTATTGATATTCATCAGATTTCTCTGCCTGTCCTTTAGTAAATGCAACATACTTTTTTTTTCTAGTCTGCAATTTTGCATCTATTACAGTATGCGGATGAACAACATAAAAAGTTTTGATCCAAATGTATTGCCAGTGTAGATACAGTATTTAACAAAAGTGCTGTGTGGCTTGATAGCAAAAAGGTCTCGGGAAAAAAAACCCTGCTATGTTAAAAGCACTGCGCTTGTAAAAATAATGACTTGTAAATTTAACCAACGATAAAAGGATAAAGGTGCATTAACATTTGATTTCACTGCTAAGATTTTATTCTTATGCATAGTCCTACTGTATGTTCTGCAAAATGCAGCTTCGGGAGAATTTCCCTCATCCTATTCATCTTGCTTGAGCTCCAATCCCTGGCTCATGTGTATGTTGTTATACTATCAGCTCCTACACACAACACTGGCAACTGCTGTCCTCGTTGCTGGCTCATGAATATCTGTTACACACATAAAGAATGGGGCCATCCAGATCTTGTAAGGTTATCCAACGTTTTATTTATATTTTCAGAGTTACAAAATATAAAGTAAATATAAATATAACTTAAGATTTATTACAGTTTTCAGCGTTAGGGATTTGTGAGTCGATACTGATAAATAAATACATAAGGATCCTAAGGATTTCCTTAAAGAATTGATCCTGGGTTTTATCTCTATAGGACATCAGAATCAGAATATCGATTCAAGCAAGAAAAAAAGATGGTGCAAGTCGGGAAAGAAGAAAGTAGAGGCACTTTTTTTGTTTAGAAATAAGTTTAATATTGTAGTACCAAAATTAAATCATGTAAAATACAATGAGTTCCAGCAGAGGTGGATAGAAGAGAGGGAACAAAGCAGACAGACAGAAAAGCAGGACTGCTTGATAAACAAATTCCACAGATGCTAACATCATGTAGTTAATTCTGACATTTTCTTATTTTATTCATCTGAACATAAATGCATACCTTTTGTAATTGGATTTGTAAATTATAAAGCATTTTTTATTTTATTTTTGTATTCGTGTGTGTGTGTGTGTGCGCACATGTGTAAGCACTTGGATGGATGAGAGGCTCTGTCGGTAAACTGTTTTGTGTGTGTGTGTGTGTGTGTGTGTGTGTGTGTGTGTGTGTGTGTGTGTGTGTGTGTGTGTGTGTTTGTGTGTGT